>JAREIK010001216.1:330467-436855 GCA_029783825.1 Sapria himalayana
AATAATAAAAAGAAGGATAAGAAGGATAAGGAAATGAAGAGTAGAAAAAATGAAAATAAGAAGTAGAAGAAGAAGAACGAGTAAGAGGCGGAGAATAAGATAAAGATAAAGAAATTGCAGAAGATGAAAAAATAAAAGAACAATAAGAAGTAATAGAAAATGGTGAAGAATGATGAGAAGTAGGAGGATGAGTAGAAGGGGGAGATGATGAAAAATAGAGGAAGGAGATTTAGAAAAAAATGTGAAGAAGAAGAAGATGTCGAAGGGTAAAAAGAAAAAGTAGAACAAGCAAGAGAAGATGAAGGAGAAAAAGAATAAAAGAACATGAAAAAGAAGGAAAATGAGAAGGAGAAGGAGAATGAGAAGAAGAAATAAAAGGAGAAGGAGAAGGAGAAGGAGAATGAGAAGAAAGAAAAGAAGGAGGAGGAGGAGGAGGAGGAGGAGGAGGAGAATGAGAAGAAGATAAAATAGAAGGAGAAAAAGATAAAATAGAAGGAGAAGAAGATAAAATAGAAGGAGAAGAAGATAAAATAGAAGGAGAAGAAAATAAAAGAAATAGATGAAGAAGAAGGTGATGGAAAATGAAGAGTAAGGAAGAGTTGAAGAAGAAGTAGAACATGAATGTGAAGTAGAACATGAAGAAGAAGGTGATGGAGAAAAAGCATAACAAGAAGAAATAGATGAAAAGGTAGAACAAGTAAAAAAAGAAAAAAAAGAAGTATAAGAAGAAAGAGTTGAAGAAGTAGATGATGAGTAAACAAATAAAGACAAGGAAAATGAAGAGTAAGGAAAAATTGATTGATAAGTAATAGAGAAAAAGGAAGAAATAGTAGAAAATAAGAAGGAAAATAAGTTAAATAAGAAGGTTGAGAAGAATAAGAAAAATAAGTGAAAAGGTTAAAGGAGAGGAAGACGCATAAGAAAGAGAAGAAGAATAAAAATGAGAAGAAGAAGAGAACAATAATGAAGACCATGATGAGGAGCAAGAAAATGAAGAAGAATAAGAAGAAGAATAATAATAATATGAAATTGGAAAAGAAAGAGAAAAAGAATCAAAAAAATGTAGAAAGAGAAGAAAAAAAAGAAGTATAAGAAGAAATAGAAGGATGATAAAGGAATAGAAGAAGGAAAGAAGTAGAAGAAGTAGAAAAAAAAAAGAAAAAAAAGATGAATAAGAAGATGAATAAGAAGATGAACAAGAAGATAAATAAGAAGAAAGAGATGAGAAGGAAGAAGAGAATTACAAGGAGATGTACAAGTAAAAGAAGAATAAAAATAAGAAGTAGAAAATGAAAAAGAAATTTAAGAAAAATGAGTAGGAAAAAGAAAAAACGGAGGAGGATGAGATGAATAAGAAGAAAAAAAATGAATAAGAATAATAATAAGATGAATAACAAAAACAAGAAAAATTAGAACAAAGAGAATGAGGAGGAGAAAGAGAATGAGAATAAAAGAAGGACAGAGAAAAGAAGAATAAGAAGAAGAAGAAGAAGGATAAGAAGAAAAAAAGAATGATAAGAAGAAGAAGGTGGAGATGGAGAAGAAGAAGAAGAATAATAATAATAATAATAATAATAATAATAATAACAATAAGGAGGAGGAGGTGGTGGAGAATATGAAAGAGGAGAAGAATGAGATGGAGGAGAAGAATAATAATAATAAGACGGAGGAGGAGGAGGAGGAGGAGAAAGAGAATAAGAAGAATTAGAAAAAAAATGGAGAAAAAGAAGAAGAAGAAAAAAAAAGTAGGAGGAGAAGGACAAAGGCAAAAAGGCTAAGAAGGAGGAGAAGTAGAAGAAGTAAAAAAAAGAAATACATGGAGAAGAAGAAGTTGAAGGAAAAGAAGAAGGAGATGAAAAATGATAAGGAGAATGGGAAGAAGAATAAGAATAAGAAGGATAAGAAGGAGATGAAAAAGAAAAAAGATAAAAAGGATAAGAAGGAGATGAAGAAGAATAAAAAGAAGGACAATAATAAAGAGAGGCACAAGAACAAAAAGGAGAGGAAAAAGTTGAAGAAGAAATAGAAGCAAAAGAAGAAAAACAACAAGAAATTGAAGAAAGAGAAGAAGGAGAATGAGATGAATAAAAAATAGAAGGAGCAGGAAAATTATAAGTAGAAAAAGGAGGAGGAAAATTAAAAGTAAAAAAAGAAGAATAAGAAGAAAAAGTTGAAGAAGAAGGATGAGAAGATTGAGAAGATAAAGATGTGGGAAAACAAGAATGGGAAAAAGGAGTAGAAAAAGAAGGAAGAACAGGATAATGAGAAAAAGTAGAAAAAAAATAAAAGCATAAGTATGAGAATGAGAAATAGAAGTAGAAAACAACATAAAAGAAAAGGATAAAGAAAATGAGATGAACAAGATAAAGAACGAGAACAAGAACAAGAACAACAACAGGATCAAGAAGAAGATGAATAAGAAGAAGATGAAGAATAAGGAGGAGGAGGAGGAGGAGGAGGAGTAGAAGTAAGAAAAGAAGAAATAGAAAAGAAGTAACAGAAGAAAGAGAAGAAGAAAAGAAAAAAAGAAAATAATAGGATGAAGAAAAGGGACAAGAAGGAGGAGAAAAAAAATAAGGAAAAAAGAAGAATACGAAGCAAAACATGAAGAAGAATAACAAGGAGAATAAAAAAGAAAAAGAAGTAATAGAAAAATGATAAGAGAAGATTATGATGATGACAATGATAAAGAAAAATAAGAAAAAAAAAGAATAAGAAGATGAAAGATGAAGAAGGAGAAAAAGAAAATTAAAGATAAGAGAATGAGAAGGAGAAGGGAAAGAACAAGAAGTAGAAAGGGAAAATGAAATTGGAGGAGGATGAGGAGGAGAAGGAGGGCAAGGAGAAGGAGAATAAGATAATGATGGAAAGCTAGTAGAAGAAAGATAATAATAATCACCACCTCCTCTTCTTTCTTTGATGAAAAAAAGGTGAATAAGAAAAAGAATTTCTTCTTCTCATTCCCCAAACTATGTATGGTGTCTCCTTATATTGTTGTCTCCACATAAAAGGAGGAGGAAGTAGAGGGGACAACTATGGAAAAAATTATGGGTATGACTATGGGAAAAATTATGGGGACAACAAGGGCAGGAGAAGAGGTGGTGATGGTTATAAAGACTCAAACTAAAGGTATGTATAATTATAATGTTATCTCACATTCATTTGAAATTTTTTTCTTTTTTAGCACTATAGACTAACATAGGCTACTACACTCCTGTTGTCTACTAGGTGTCCAAAGGTAATTTAGTGAATTTCTTATTTTTTCTAATGTGGGAGAAATAATATTTATTCTCACCTATACTATGAGGTTAATCACATGGCACATGCACTTAAATATAAAACCAATGGGTCAGGCACCTGAGTCATGCCTAGCCTAGCACGAGGCACGATACCCCCTGGCCCAGCATGACATGATCCATGCCTCGAACCAACATGACCCAGATCTAGGCATGGTACTGGACCGTGCCATGTCAATCCGAGCATGGTTCAATCAGGCTATGCCACATGTCTGCCAGGTCTTCCCAGCCCACTTGCTACCTATATGATGGCTATTAGATTATGGTTATAGTAGTTGTTGGAATCAATTCAACTACTATTGTAATACTACATATAATTTTTTATTTTTTTATTTTTTTAATTTTTTATTAAATGGGCGAGAGGGATAGGGGCGGGCCATGCCTATCATTATCCATGCCTGAACCTATTGGGTAAAAATACGATGGGTGGCCAGGGCGGGATTAGGAAGGCATGGTTGCCAAATAGTGAACACCCACATAAGTGATATCCAGCTTATGTGGTTGATTTTAAAAAAAAAACCCCACCCCATTAGGTGGTCACCAGATAGGTCTTGACCCATGGCCCAATCATATCTGCTCTCGGGTCCTTGGGCAAGTAGATCATGCCACCAAGCCTGGCATATGAATCATGCTTGGCTCAGCATGAGTCATGACTTGCACTAGCTCAACACAGCATAAGCCATGTCATGGGCTAGCATGGTCTAGGACTAGGCATGGTTATGGACCATGCCATGGGCTAATTACAACTACACCATGTAATGCCATGGGCTACATTGGGGTTGCCCGGCCTAGTTGATACCGTTATTCATATACTAAAGTTGCCTTAAGAAAATATTCTATATAATATATATCCTATTTGAGAATCATTTCTTTTAATATGTGTACAATTAGAGATGTCAAGTGGGTCAGGTAACCCAAGCCCAGCATGAGGCATGGCCTTATTGAGTTGTACCTGGCATAGCATTAAATGTGTCAAATAAGTCGGGCGGCAAGGTCCCGGCCCGAGGCACGGCCTGATTCGACCGTGTCTGGCTCGACACGGCACTAGAATGATCAGTGCTAGTGCATGTGCCAAGCCTGCTCACAACATGGCTCATGTTGTGCTGTGCCTAGGCCAAACGAGCCACATATCGGGCCAGGCACGACTCGGTACCATGACCCTTGGGCATGGTATCTCGGCACAAGCTGAGATATGCCCCGACCCAGCCCCACGCCCCAACCAAACCTAACACATGAACTTTTTCAACTCAAGTTTGAGACTCGAGCCCTTGGCCCTCCACTCCATTCCAAAAGCCAATGCATCTGAAATGGACCATTTGGGTCGTTTCGATTGTCGAACCGATCCAACGGTAAGAAAAAATCAATCTAAGCCGTTGGATTTCACCTCTAAACGATATTGGGCAAAATACGACGACCCTAAGGATTCTACTCATTTTTTAATAATAAAAAATATTTTTTAAAAAAATAAATTCTTTTCTTAATCTGTAAAATTCCACACCCTCCCCCCTATTCTATGATTTATGTTTCAAAACATAATATCTCTCTCTCTCTCTCTATTTTCTCTCTTTGGATTTTGGTATTTTGCTTTTCATCACTCGACTTTGGTGTCAATTTTTGTGCTTGTGGTGTGGACATAAAAAATTTTAAGGTTTACACATTAAAGTTTACGGGTATTTTTTTATTTATTAGTTTTAAGGTTTTAAAATTTAAATCTAAAAAAAATCTTCTACTTCATACTTCTTCTTTCTAGTCTAGTCTTTCTCTCTCTCTCTATTCTAAAAAATAAAAAAAATGACATAGTAATTTTAATAATGAAAATAATATTAATTATACTTTAGATAATGAAAATCTTATGGAAAGGTTTGATGCTGCCGAAACTTTGGTTTCTTCAGTCGCCTCGACCCAAATTTCTAAAAAATAAAAAACTAGAACTTCAATAGCTTGGACTAACTTTTATATAATAAAACAAAAAAATATTAAGGATATCAATGAAGAATCAAAACAATACAAATATTATAAAAAAATATTAACATCTAAGAGTTCATGTGGAATTGGGCACCATAAGAGGTATGCAGAATAATGTACCAAAAAACATGCTGCATTAGATCCTAGGAAAATACAACTCAACTGTAAGTTTTTTGAGGTTGGATATAGTTCAGTCTCAAAGTTTACTTCCTTCATATACCAAAATGAGTTAAGGAGAGAAGACATGGTCAAACTGATTACCACGATGGGTTTTCCTGATTAAATTTTCGGAGGATCCAATGGTAGTAGTATCATGCATACATATTTTCAACCTACATGTCATATGATTCCTAGGTCCACATCTAGTAACAATATACTAAAATAGTATAAGTTAGAAAACAAATAATAATTAATGAATTTAGGAAATATAGTGAGGTAGTATCTATGACATCTGATATCTGGACTAGTCATGACAATGCATCTTATGCATGGCTTACCACCTACTTTGTAGATTCTAAATGGACGTTAAATAAAAAAAATTAGGATTCTTTGAGATTCTCCATCCTCATGATAGTCCGACCATTTTTGAGTGC
Source organism: Sapria himalayana (assembly GCA_029783825.1). Taxonomy (NCBI): domain Eukaryota; kingdom Viridiplantae; phylum Streptophyta; class Magnoliopsida; order Malpighiales; family Rafflesiaceae; genus Sapria; species Sapria himalayana. The sequence continues at coordinate 336,322 of JAREIK010001216.1, forward strand.
ATGATGAAAATATTTCGATAATGTATATAATAATAGAGTAGTGATTAACATGTTTATTAGGAGTATTAGAGAAGGACTATTATAAGGGATTTTCCACGTTAGATGCATGTGTCATATCATTAAACTAATAGTACAAGCAAGGATGGAGGTGTGTGTCACCTCTTTAGAAAACATACGTAAATTTACGAAAATATATTTGCATGCCTCGTAGACAACATAAGTTTGGTAGTCTTTATTTGCTTGTGAATCTTAAGAAGAAGAAAAACCAATCGAATGTGAGACACCATTGGAATTACGCATACCTGATGTTGGAGTCATGTGTTACATACGAACACGTGATTTCTGACTATGTCAATAGAAAGAGTAACGAACTTATTATTGATGCACTGACTGGGCTATAAGAATTTATTTATGAAATTCCTGAAGATTTTTTATGACACGATGAATATATGTTCGGCAGTTAATACTCTCACAACTTGCATTGCACTCAGATGCATATGCAACATTAGTAGCATGTTTAGGTAGTATCAAAATGACCCGATACTTAGCAATATGATTCTAGATATAGAAACCAACTACTTAAAGTACTGGTCCACCATTTCATCTCTTTATTATCTAGCTGCCTGCATGGACCCTAAAGTTAAGGTAGAAGGGGTAAAGAATATTTTGACATATATTTCCTCATATATGAACCTAGAAGACCCACCTAAAGAGTTTATTCATGAGAAGTTGACTGAGCTCTTTACATACTAGGATGCTAGGTATAGTGCTAGTACTAGTGAGGCTCTGAGTATGTACATTGATATCATATTCAAAGATGATAACTTTTCTATTCAGTTAATTAGAGAGAAATAATTGGGTGAACCATCGAATAGGAGTGAGCTGTCTCGGTACTTAGATACCAATTACTACTCAATCTTATCACATTCTGATACTAAGAATTTTGATATATTATAGTGGTGAAAATCATACGAGTTCACCTTTCCCATGCTATCTAAGATGGCATAGGGTCTACTTACTCCTCTTGTGTCAAGCATAGCATCGGAGTCTACTTTTTCTGTTGTAGTGAATATTATTTCGAATAGATGATCGAGATTACATCCAGATATTGTTGAGGCTTTAGTATGCATGAAGGATTAGAAAGATTCTAGCTTGGGCATCCAAAATCATGTTGGGACTGCAGCAAAAGCGGATGAGTTGATTCTTGATGATGATCCGTGTGATATTGATATTAAGGATGATATAACGATTGATAGCGTTGATGTTTGATGATTGACATTGAGAAACTGATATCTGATATTTGATTTCGATTTACTCATTTATATTGTATTTGTGTTTGTTTATATTTTATTTTTGATATTACTTTAAGTTTGTGTCATTGTGGATTGATGCTTGAAAGTTGAAACTTGAATATTTATTTTTTGTGAATTTTCATTTTGTATTGATTTTAAATTTTTATTCATTTTTATGTTTTAATGTTTTATTAATTCATACACTTACACTAATACACATTTAGTTTTAAATTTTAAGTTGTTTATTATAATAAATAAACTTAATGATTTATTTAAATTAATCAAATAAAAATTTAAACTTTAATTATTTATTTATTGTTAACAATTAATATTAACTAATTACTAGAAATAATAAAAAAACTTTTTAAGTAGTAAAAATTTATAAACATTATATATTCTGAATAAAAAAAAGTAAATATATTAAAAATTAAAAATCAGCCCGTACGGACCTGACCCAGCATGGTTTCATCACTTGCCGTGCCGACGGGCCATGTCGCGTCTGGCCTGATGAAACTGAGCAAGGCCAAGCACGGCATGGTGGCCCGATTGGGCCACCTAAAACCAGGTCGAGTTAGGTCGGTCGGGCTCATTTAACATCTCTACCTAGCACGACACGATCTAAAATTATGCATGGGCATGTGTCGGGCTGATCGAGACATAGTTCGTGTTGAGGTCTCTCGGGCTTCATGCTAGGCCAAGCACGAGCCAATTACATGGCCTGAAGGCTTGGTTCTTCGGCATGCCTCGAATTGTGCCCCGGATCTCAGGCCGAGTTCAGGCAAGGTCCAAACCTGACCATCCGAGACACTCGTCCACTCAACTCCCATGACCCGTCTGGCCTCAACCCAACCAGAGCCTAGAAACTGAAGGTTCTAGAACCGTCGAGTCAAATTGACCCAACATCAAAAAAACAAAAAAAAATAAAAAACTGTGTTTTTCAGCCATGAGATTCACCCCCAATGACTATGGGTAGAAATCAGATAGTTTTTGGGTTTATGCCCAAAATTAAAATTAAAAAATTAATAAAAAAAATAAAAAAGTGCTTTTTAAATGATTTTTTTAAAATTATTTTTCTAATTTATACCCTATTTTATCAACATTCTCTCTCTCTCTCTATCTCTTATTATCTCTCTTTCTCTCTCCTTTTGGGACTCGTGTACAAATTATGGTGCTGACATCAGATTCGGATATCGAGAATCGGATATCGGACATCACACATCATTAAGCAAACAGGGTTTTATGCTTTACATATATTATTTTTAAAATTTTGTTTAATTTTTTTATTTTTATTTTAATTAATAATTTAATATAAAATAATATTTAATTTAAAAATATAATTTAGAATATAATTATTAAACTAAAAAAATTAAAAATAACAAATATTAATTTTAATGACAATATTAAAATTAACAATAACATAAACATAAATAATTTTAATATAGATAATGATTAACCTACAAAAAGATCATAGGCTACAGAAATTTTGTTTTCTCTAATAGTCTCGACCCAAACATCTAAAAAATAAAAAACTAAAAAAAATAATAGTTTGACCTCACTTTAATATTATACAAAATAAAGATGTTAGAGGTATCGATAAAGAATCGGTATAATATAAATATTATAAAAAAATATTAACATTGCTGTATATGTAATTTGTTTTTTGATAATCTGTTTGTATAACCAAATGTTTCTGTTTCTGTTTTAATATTTTCATGTAAGTGCAGGAAAAGAAATATTAAGAGGCTAGGGATGTAGCAGTAGCATAATAACGGAAGTCCCGCTGACTGGTCATTAGGCTGAAATTTTTGGAGTAAAGCCTGACTCATCCCATGATCCAACTTGCGCTGGTTAAATGAACCGAGAAAGTTTTTTTATTATAAATGTTTTGTATTTTTAATTTTGGGTTGCTGTTTTTCGGACCTGGGAACTGTTCATCATCTTCTCTCTCTTTCTGCACAATTTATCATGACTGCTCTATAATACACATACTGTAAGATATTTTGTTGGTTTAATCTGTAACACATTAGTATTTTCTAGTGGATGTAGCTAGTCATATTAAGCGACTAGCGAACCACGTTATTTCTGGTATTTTATTTCTCGTGTGTGATTCTGTCGTGGTTGGATTGTGGATTGGATATAAATTGTTTGTTATTCTGTTATTTTTGTTGTCTTCTATATCTTAAAATCACCATTGTGGAACCGCAATTGCCCAACAAATATGTATGAATGCATGTGGGCCTGGGTACCTTAAGAGGAATGTCGAACAATACACTAAAAAATATGGTACATTTGATCCTGTGCAAACCTAACTTAGTGGTGAGATCTTTGAGGTCGGATATAGTTCAGCCTCTATGTTGACCCCCTTTATGTGCCGCAGCAAGTTAAAGAGGGAAGACATAGTCAAACTGATCACCAAGATGAGGCTTCCGATTATATTTTTAGAGGATCCAATGGTAGTCATTATTATGCAGACTTATTTTCAGCCTACATATCATTAGATTCCTAAGTCCACATCTAGGAATTATATACTAAAATACTATAAGATAGAAAAAATAATAATAATTAATAAATTTAAGAAATATAGTAGTGTGATATCTGTGATGTCCAATATCTTGACTAGTTGCGATGATTCATCTTATGCAATCCTCACCGCCCACTATGTAGATTCTAAATAGATACTAAATAAAAAAATATTAAGATTTTTAGAGATTTTTCATCCTCATGATGGCCCGGCCATTTATGAGTGCATGATGAGAAATTTTAAGAATATAATATTCAAAATAAAATATATAGCATTACATTTGATTGTTAGGACCATTAAAGATGGGTCATTAGAAGAAATTTTCTATGTTAGATGCATGTATCACGTCATTAACCTCATAGTAATTACAGGGATGAATGTTGTTTCCCACGCTATAAAAAACATACATAACTCACTAAAATTTCTTCGGATGCCTCATAGACAACAGAAGTTTGGTAGTCTTTATTTGTTTGTGGGTCTAAAGAAAAAAAAATTTTAATCAGATGTGAGACACTATTAGAAGTACACATACCTTATATTAGAGTCATGTGTTGAATATGAACACGTGATATCAAACTACGTCAATAGTAAGAGTGACAAACTTATTATTGATAACATTGAATGGGCTACCGAAATTTTATTTATGAAATTCTTAAAGATTATTTATGACACGATGAACATCTGTTCGTCAATTTATATTTTCACGACTTGCATTACACTCAGGTACACGTGCAATATTAGTGGCATGTTTAGAAAGCATAAAGATGACCCAACATTTAGTGGCATTGCTATTGAGATAGAAACCAAGTATTTAAAGTAATAGTCTACCATTCTATCTCTTTATTGTCTGACTACCTGCATTGACCCTAGGGTTAAGGTAGGAGGGGTAAAAAATATTTTTACATACATATCCTTATGCATCAACCAGGAACACCAACCTAAAAAGTTCATTCACAAAAAGTTGACTGAGCTATTTACATATTATGATACTAGGTATGATGGTAGTAATAGCAAGACTCCGAGTATGGACATTGATACCATAGTCAAAGATGATGACTTCTCCATCCAATTAGCGAATGGGAAATGATGGGGTGGACCATTGAATAGGAGTGAACTTTCTCAGTACTTAGATCTCGATTATTGCTCAATCCTGTCACATATCGAAAACAAGAATCTTGATATTTTATAGTAGTGAAAATCATATGAGTCCACCTATCACGTGATGTCTAAGATGACACGGAATCTACTGACTCCTCTGATGTCGAGCATAGCATCGGATTCTATTTTTTTATTGTAGTAAATATTATTTCAGATAGGAGATCAAGATTGCAGCCAGATAATATTGAGGCATTAGCATGCATGAATTATTTAGGAGGATTCAAGCTTGGGCATCCAAGATCTTACTGCAAATGTAGCAAGAGCGAAAGAGTTGGTGGCAAATGATGATTCATGTAACTTTTATGAGAACTGAGATTGAGCCTACCATTAGTGATACCATAAAACCCTTATAGAATTAATTATTGATGTATTGTCTATTGGTTTTTGTTTTTAGAGCTTACATTATTATTTTTCTCTTGTATTAATTCAGATGGTTACGAGATTGAACTTTGATGTATTAATTTGTCTTTTGAGCTTGCTTTGTTATTTTATACTTGTATTATGTTATGAGAATGAAACAATTGAAATTTATAATATTTATGTTTTGTTATTTTTGAGAGTTGAGTTGTGACTTATGATTATAATTTTGTTTTTTGTTGTATTTATTTATTTAATTAATTAATTTTGTATTGAAATTTAGAATGTTTAGAATTAGAATGACTCAATTCTGAACTAGCCAAAATCCCTAAGTCCTGGCACGAACCAGCTTGAATCCAGCAAACTTAGACCAATTGGGCCATGCCGAAGATGCCTTTTTTGAGTCGTGTCATGCCAAGCACTACACGACTCCTATATTGTGTTGTGCTTGCCAAGGCACATTTGCCCGAGTGGGCCACCAAAATCTGGGCCTTGCCTACCAGCATAGCTCGTCTGACACATACTCATTATGATTAACATAGACAAATTTCAAGTTTTAATATATGAATTTATCTCCTACATCTTAGTTGAAAGTGTTGCCACTTCCTTCCAGCCATATACAAAAGTGAGGGTGTATAAGTTACTGTCAACCATGATAATCTCACACAAACCTATTAATAGTAGAAATTCTAATTAAAGTTCTAGTTAATCACAATCCATCAATATTCATACATAAAATAAATCAAATAATTTATTCATTCATAAATTAATTCCAATTCACATCATATATCACAAATTACACAAACCCAAGGCTCATACTAGTTTGGTACAAATTCTCAAATCTATCCCTAAAAGAGATGAGTTTAAGAGTCATGCCCCCTGCTCTAGAAATTCACATAAATCTTACATCCCTTACTTGCTTGTAAGGCTCCTATAGAGTCCAAGATTCACCCTAGGGTTTCATAGTTATCATAACTTTGCTTATTGCATGAGATAGAAGATGAGGAAATGAAAGAGATTTTTGAAAATTTTTCAATCTTCCACTTTTATACCCAGGCAACCTTGCATTACTCTAAATAGAAAGTCAACTTTTAGAGGAATGTCAAAACTTTGGCTTATCTTTCCCCTTGAGGTCGTAACTCTAGAAAATGACTATAACTCTAGTCTACATCTTGATATTTCTATAATACATAGACATATCATTGGCAACTAACCACAACTTGGTCTTACTCTCTATAACATGAAGTCATGGTACTATGAAATAACCTTGACTTCATGCCTTTGCCAATTTGTAGTCCATCATGGGTCACGACACTAGAAGTGACCATTGTGTGATGCTTGCTTTTCATTTTGTTTTATAGTCATGGTGCAATGTAGAGGCCATGGATTTGGATAAACCCTTCTTGAGTTTTATTTGGTCATGGCAGTAAGAAATAACCATGACACCGAGAACATCTTTTGTGTTGGCATTGGCGACGACACTTGAAAATGACTAGTGCACATGAGTTTCTTTTCATTTCTCACATGTGTCTGTGACATAGTGGATGGCCATAAAACTAACATTCTCTTCTCTCATATATCATGTAGCCTAGGATGCCATGACATCGGCAATTAGTATGACCATAGAAGTCATGGTCATGCCTTACTTTAAGGATAAAAGTCATGGTCATAGAAATAGTCATACTAGAATAATATCTTTTATAGAATTTAGTATCTCAAAAGTCATGGCTTTGAATAACTACTACAATTTTGACATGAGTAGATGTGGCTCTATAATTTTATATAGCTCAAAAGTTGTGACTTTCTAAATAAAGTCGTGGATCATATTTGAGACTACCTATTAAAAATAAATTCATGATGCTTGGACTTGGCAGTGACCTTGTGCACCAATGGTGTATATGGTTGCTATGACCTAGATTTAATGTAACTACCATTAAAATGTTCCTAGTGGCTATGACTTCAAAATAATTGTATAGCTATTGAGAATATATCATATATTGGAAAGATTTACAATGAGTTGGTCGAGTTATGACATATAAAAATTACACCGACCAATTTGGTAGAGTTTTGGCTAAGAATAAATATTAAAACAATGTGAGACTCAATAATCTATCTCATCTACTTAATACGTTCAAAAGGTTATTGATTTTATGACTATTCATCAGAATTATCTAAAAAACAAAAGCAATTAAATTAATCTATATTAGCTCCATTTAGATATTTATACATCATTATAAACTATGAAAATACATAAGAATATTTGGTAGTTTGAACACTGAATACCTCCCAAGTAGCACTACAATTAATATTCATAGCTTGACTATCAAAACCTTTTTTACTCCATCAAAGTTTTCTGATGTCAACATTATCTTTTAAAATACTTTTTTACCTCCTTTTAGTTGATTTCTTTCTTCTGTCTTTCTTCAGCTATACTTGTTTCTTGGGTTGTTTCCTCTTTCAATGTCATTGCCTTAATGAATGCTGCTCCTTCTTCTCCACTTGAGTGTCCCTTTTTATTCTAGACCCCAAAGTTGCAATGTTGAGTACTACCATAGATTTGCATTTAAGTATTTCTTTGTCTTTTTCTTTCTGTATCTCTAAAGCTGCAACATTATGTATAGCCATGGCTTTGTCTTTATACTTTTGATGGATTAATTAATTCTGTATTCTCAAAGTCATGGAAGTGGCATAGCCATGACTTTTTCTTCTAGCTTTCCTTAGCCTTTTTTTTTCTTGAATACCAAAATGTCATGGTGCTATGCACAGCCATGATTTTGTATTTGATTTTCTCTTCCATGATTTCTAACTTAGCTTTATCTTTCTCCATTGATACCTCTTCTTCCTTTGAGGTGTCATCATAAGACTCCTTAGAGGTTATAACTTTGAAGAATATCATGACATCATACTAGTCATCTTCCTCTATTTCTACATTTTCATAGAAGTGTCGAATGGGTCGTTGTGTGTCGGCATGACCCATTTTTTAGTGGCTTAGTCGGACCACCATGTCATGCATGGCATGGCATGACTAGAATATGGCCAGCTAGGCATGGCTTGGCCTACTTGAGTCTGGATAGAGTTGGACTGGGTCATGCCTGGTCATGCTAAGTCATGTTGGGTCGTGCCCAAAGGTTGCCAGCCTGGTCGACTGATCACAAGTTATGGTTTATAATTTTAATTTTTTTTTTTTTGCAAATTTAAAATGTTAAGTTACCCATTATGAGTTGCAATATTACATTATTTCACATAAATCGCAAAAAAATAAAATCATTAACACAAATAACAATTTTTAATAATCAAAAATATCAATAAAACATTTATCATCCAATCCAAAAAAATTAAAATTACACAACATCACAACAATAACATAAATTAAAAATTATAAATTATAATTATGCAAGCTCAATCACAATCCTAATCGATATAAGTATGTAACTGATCAACATCATGTAAGTATCTGATGATGTCACTAGTGGTGGGCACAACCTCAATATGCTCAAAGTCTCATGAGTCATCATTTACCAGCAACTCCTTCGTGCTTGTTCCAACATGATCCTAGATGTCCAACCTCGGATACTCCTAATCCTTAATGTATACTAGTACCTCAATAATATTTGGCCGTAATCTTGATCTTTTATCCGAAATGATATTGACTTAAATAAAAAATTCTAACTCTGATATTATGCTCGACACTAGAGGAGTCAATAGATCTCGTGTCATCTTAGACAGCACTGGATATGTGGACTCGTATTATTTCCACCATTAAAAAATATCAATGCGATTATTATGCTTATGTGATAGGATTGAGGAATAATTAGTATCTAAGTACTGAGACAGCTCGCTCCTATTCGATAGTCCACCCCATCATTTCTCCCTTGCTAACTAAATGAAAAAGTCATTGTCTCCAAATAAGGTATCCATGTTCATACTCGGAGCTTGTCTGCAAATACTAACATGCCTAATATCGTAGTATGTAAATAACTCAGTCAATTTTGCATGAATGAATCCTTCAGGTTGGTGTTCCTAGCTCATGCATGTGAATATATTTGTCAAAATATTCTCTACCCCTTCCACCTTAACCATACGATCCATACAAGCAACCAGACAATAAAGAGATGGAATGATGGGCCAATACTTTAAGCACTTGGTTTCCATCTCAATATTCATGTCACTAAATGTAGGATCATCTCTAAAATTTCTAAACATGCCATTAATATTTCATATGCTCCTGGGTATAATACAAGTAGTGAGAATATAAACAGATAAATACATGTTCGTCATGTCATAAAAAATATTAAGAAATTTCATAAATCAAATTCATATATCATTGTCTCGATCATCAATAATAAGTTCATCACTCTTACTATTGAAGTCGTCAGATATCATGTGTTTATATCCAATACATGACTCTAACATCAGATAAATGTAATTCCAATGTTGTCTCACATTCATTTAAAATTTCTTCTTTTTTAGACCCACAAACAAACATATACTACTAAACCCATATTTTATGTTAGGCATCCAAAAATATTTTTGTGAGTTACATATTTTTTCTAAAACGAGGAAAATAATCTTTATCCTCACTTGTACTATCAGGTTAATGATGTAACTTATGTATTTAATATGAAAAATCTCTCATAATGGCTCATCTCTATTAGTCCTAACAAATATGTTAATGGCTATTCCATTGTTAGATATGCTATCAAATATGATACTAAATATTTTATTTTGAATATTATAATCTCTAAAAATTCTCAATCACATACTCATATATTGTAGGGTCATCATGAGGATAAATAATCTTTAGAAATCCTAAAATCTTTTTTAATAGATATTCATTTAGAATCTACATAATAGGAGATGAGGCATGCAAAAAATATATCATCGCGACTAGTCTAGATGTCTGATGTCACGGATATAATGTTACTATATTGCTTATATTTATTAGTTATTATTTGTTTTTCTAACTTATAATACCCTAGGATGTTGTTCCTACATGTTGACCTAGGAATCCTAAGATATATAGGCTGAAAATAAGTCTGCATGATATTGACTATCATAAGATCCTCTGAAAATCTAATCGGGAGACTCATCGTGGTGATCAGTATATGAATGGGGTCAACATAGAAGTTAAACTAGATCCAACCTCAAAGACCCTACCGGTCGGTTGGATTTTCTAGAATCTAATGCACCATGTTTTTGGTGTAATGATCGGTATACCTCTTTAGGTGTCCAATCCCACACATACTCCTACATATATATTTTTTTGTATAATACTTGTATTGTGACAATTCTTCATTGAAATCCCTAGCATTTTTATTTTGTATTATGTTAAATTGATTCTAAACTAAAGATGTTCTAGTTTTTTGTTTTTTAGACATTGTTTCAGCCTCAGAATTTTTCGTAGGGTTATCATTATTAAAATTATCTACATGTACATTAATATTATTTTCGTTATTATTAAATTCACTATTAGTCATTTTTTATTTTTATTTTTAGTTTATAAATTATGTTCTAACTTAACAATTAAATGATATTAAAAAAACTAAATAAAAAACAATACATGGTTAGGTTTATGTAGATCAGAGAAAAAGTCATAGCCCGCACCCAAATTTTCTACCCTCCATATCCACGTTCTTTAAACTTTAAAAAATATTAAATCTAAAATTATAAATTTTAGCTTTAGAGAGAGAAAGAATTGAGACTTACAAGGAGAGAGAGAGAGAGAGAGAGAGAGAGAGGAGTTGAGAGATTTGAATAAAAAACTCAAATCTCTTATTTCATTATATATAGAATTTTTTTATTAAAAAATATGTTTTTATATTTTTTATTGTTTTTTTCAAATTAAAAAGGGTAGAAATACTACAGCCATTTGATTTTCTACCCTAGCCATTGGATTTTCTACCCTAGCCATTGGAATTGTATCCAACAGCTTAAATCTTCTATTAATTTTATTTTTTTAACTATTAACCCTTAGTCATCCATTAGAAGCCAAAGCTTCTAGAAGGTCCAGGAGCTTTGTCTCGACCCCAAGCTCGGTGTGGGCTCGTTCGGGATGGAGGGGCATCCACATGCGCTTGGGTCATGTACTCGTGTCACACGAATGCGCTCAGCCAACCATGTGGTCGATTAATTAAAAAACCTACCACGTATACTAGGTGGGACGGACGGATTTTTATAAATATTTTATTATTTTTTTTTAACTCGGCGAGGAGGGTGCAATCTGATTGGACCATGCCTGATACCCAGTCCGAGGTCTGGAGCATGGTACCCATGCTGCTGGACCGTGCTTGTGGACCAAGTACCTAAGTCATGCCTAGTCCGGCATAAGGCTGGGCGCCCCCTAGCCTAGCATGACACGAACCATGCTTGGGCTGGCACATCATGGGTTCAAGCATGGTTTTGGATTGTCATGTTGAAAGGCATGTGTGAGATCCCAATTCAAAATATTATTTCTCAGATATTACTCCCATATTTTTTGTACCTTCGTACACTACAAAACAATGGGTTGGATTCTCTTTCAAGTTATAGTTGGTATACTTAGACGTAATATAGAATCCTTTTTATTTGAGCATCTCATCCCATGGGATGAAATTGCTCATTAGTCTCCATCTGAAGATCGATATTTTCAGTAGGATATGTCGGTGCCAAATTGAGCACCATTTAGTGTTTTTCATCTTCTTGTGTCTGACAATCTCTCATACCAATCTAAAGGTGAATTCACCGTTATTATGGGTCTAGATTTGGCTTGTCATGTCTTAGCCTCTTTATTTTGATTATTCTTTCAACAAAGTCCAATGCTACATTAAGTTTTAATTTGTCAACGTCTCATTCGTCACCCCAAAAGAACTCTCTAACGAGTGTTTGAGTTTAGGGTTTATAATTTAAGATTTATGATTTTAGAGTTAAATGTATTAATTAAACACGTGAATGATTTTTGGAATATTACAAAAATTAATATGTATTTACAAAATTTAATAGGTTTGGAACTTTACAAAACTTAATATATTTAAGTAAAAGATTGAGTTAAAACAAATTTAATATCTGAATTAAATCATATTTAATGTCTGAATTATAGATATGATTTAATTTTTGAATCTTACAAAAAAAAAAATTGAGAAAATTATTATATTTTATCTTTATAAGTACATTTTCAACCTTACTAGTGTTATGAATGCCTTTTTTTTTAACCAAGAAAATATTAATTCATGTGTAATGCATTGTTAATAAGGATGAATAAGTTTAAATACTCCTTTGATCGGCTAAAAAAGAAAGGTTGAATTTAAAGTTTTAAGGTTTTTTTTTTTTAAAATTAGGTATAACAGTGCCCAAACAAGCAAAATAATTTATCAACCTATAAAAATTAAGTTTATTAAATTGAGCAAATTGTTCAACTATAAATTATTATGAAACATTATTTTCTTATCTTCACAAGAGAACATTTGATTACCAATTAACTAATTATTAAAAGGCATAATAGTTGAAGCATGTCAGGCATGTCTTCAAAATTTGATTTAACATTGGTTTCCAGCCAAACCCCAAACATGAAACAATCAGTCACTGGACAACAAAACCTTGAACCATGAGGCACCATACCAGCAGTCCAGCCGTGATCCAAAATCAAACCGACTGTCGACTAACACATTTGGATCCCACCTTCCAGTGGCTGGGCTACTCACAGAGAATTTTCTACAAAAAAAAAAAGTGCTTTAAAAAATAAAGCAATTTTCACAGAAGCTGCGTCAACATTTGCAATTAAAACAATAAGATGTAAGAATAAAAAAAAAGAGAAAAGAGGTATATACAGGAGGAATGTAAGTTTAAAGTGCACACCAACTATTCACAGCAGCAGTAATCACAAAACAGAAAAGGCTCACTCCATAGAATTAATCAATCAGAAACTAATTAGAAAAGATTAGTTGAAAACAACAGGCCCATTGATGAGGAAACAATAGCACGTTTTAAAAGTGCCTCTACTTGTGCAGTTGGTTGGGAACTAAAAAAGAACACTGGAATTGGCTTTGCTTGCAAATGCATCAAAATATCTGGAAAACAAGATTCACTTCACCAGCAACATTTTCCATCTTTCAATAATTCTTTTCAAATTTCTTCTCAGGGTTAGAAATCCACTGGCATATATCTTCTCTTCTGCATGTTCAAAATGATTTGTTGAAAGAAATAAAAATGATTGTGTCAAATTCAAACTTATTTACTGAATTCCCAACATTCATACTCAAATTCACATATTAAAATGAGCCCAGCAAAATTTAACACATCAAAGATTGAACTGTGTTTATCACTAATTAAATATTTACGCCCCTTCAATGAAATGCATGCCATCATACTGTGTTGACACGACCTGAATTTTTATGGCCCCATCAGACTGCCATATCATGCCTGCATGGCACGAGATCACAATCATTCAGCCCGACATGATAATATTGGCACGTAATCGGGCACTTCTATGCTGGGTCATACCGGGTCGATTTTGGCTTGTACTGGTTATGAGCAGTTTGAATGTCCAATTAAAAATTTTTAAAATTATAATTTTTTATTTATTAAAAATATTATATTTACATATTAAAATATTATAATCAAAAAATGAATAATATTTTCATATGAAAATGCATTACAACCTATATAATTGATCCTGTTTAAAGTCAAAAAAAGTATAATATTAAAATTTTAAATAAATCAAAATCAAATCAATAATTAAAATAAATGTTTTATATTTAACCAAACTCAAAATATCATAAAAAAAATTCAATCCAAAATATGCTACATAATATATGCTCAATCAAAAATAAATAAAATATGTATTGACATCGTATGAGTCATCAGTCCATGTCCTTGGTATGTTAGTGTCGATATATATCATCCTCATGTATGATTTTAATGATGGTGCTAGTGGTGGCTTCAATATTTTTGATGTTTTGAGTCATCATCCACCAATAACTCTTTCTCATTATTTTGAATATTTAATCTCGAATTATTTCAGTTCTTCAAGTATACAGATACCTATATAAAATTGTATGAGCTGAGTTCTATTAGTATTTTTTTAAAGGCAGGTGGGGGATTAAAATTTAACACTACTATATATATTTTAAAAAATATATATATTACATTTCTATCATTGTGAAATAATTTTTAAATATTATAGAGGTAACACAAACATTGTGAAATAATTACATTTCAATCATTTTTATCATAACATCTCAATGTCCCTATAGAATCCAACAGTTATTAGATTCAAATAACTGTTGGATTCTACCATTAAAAGATATATTTTAAATATTATAAATTTTTAATAAATAATTTTTAAAATATATATATATTAACCTCAATGTAACACAAACATTGTGAAATAATTACATTTCTATCATTTTTATCATAACGACATCTCAATGTCCCTATAGAATCCAACAGTTATTGGATTCAAATAACTGTTGGATTCTACCATTAAAAGATATATTTTAAATATTATAAATTTTTGATAAATAAAATATTAATATGTTTTGTTTTTCATAGCAAGTTATAATCTATTCTTTCTCATTCTCTATTTTTTCACAATTCTCAAAAAATAATAAAGTGAACTCAATTCTTTGTTTTTTTAATTTATTTTTTTTCCTCATTTTGTGATTTATAAATTATAATATTATTATAATGACAGCTATCCAGGCAAGCATTTTTTTCTAGTCGTCGAGGCGATTGCATATTATAATTTACGAACTTGCTATCTATTGGACAGATTAGTTCATTGTACATATTTAAATTTTAAATTATTATTTTTTTTGTATTTATTAAAAATTAAATCAAATTAAATATAAAATATTTATCTTTTATTTAAAACTCTCTAAAGATCTAAAGGAAAAAAAAATTAAAAATTAAAAATATAATAAAAAAATAGATATATACATAGATAACAACAAATCAACCAAAAAATTAAAGATTATGTTATCAAGTAGTTATTGGTTAGCTTCGATTCATAGACCTAAAAAATCTAGAATTAATATATATTAGTATGGTCATACTTTAATATAATTAAAAAAACTCTAGATGTGCCAAAAAAATTTATATATTATACAAGAATACACACACAAACATATATATATATATATATATATATATATAAGAGTACATTTAACATTAGAAATCATAGAAAACATGTCAAATAATATCAAAAAACATGAAATATTTGATCTCAAAAAAACTCAATTTATGATGAAATCATAAAACTGGAATCAATTTTAGATTTAATAACTCTTCTCTATTTACTAAAACAAGTTCACAAGAAAAAATATTGCATAATTCATTACTAATATAGGTATTTCAATAAAATTTTCAAATGATGCTAAATTAATTAGTCTTATGAATAAATACATTCGGTATACTTATCATAGTATTTTTTATATCAACCAATATGAATGATATAATAAATAATTATAAAATAATTAATAAATAACAAACTAAGAAAGCAAAGAAGAATAATCTTCATAACCTCCAACATTTAGATTACTCATCATGAGAATGTAATCGTATGAGTGACAATTATAAATTATAAATGATATAACAAATATTATAAAATAAAAAATAATTAATAATTAACAAACTAAGAAAATAGAAGAATAATCTCCAAAACCTCCAACATTTAGATTACTCATCGTGAAAATGTATTTGTATGCATGACCGCTCATTTTATTTATTTTAAAAATCAAAAAAAAATATTATTAAATTATCCTCATAATTGCCTTATCATACGAGTGTATGTCAAGAATATTTAGAAAATATGATATACAAACTAAAATTTTTAAAATATTATCTAATAATTCTTCAAATATTAGTGTGATAATAAATATAATTGTAGGAACCATTATCGACAATTTCTTAGGCAAAATTTTTAATATTAGAATTAGATATATATATCACATAATTAACCAAATAATACAAGTCGACATAAAAAAAAATTCTCATTACTAAAATATATATGAAATGCACTAAAGAAGATTAAAACATTTAGCCAATTATAGGAGTTTCATACACAATATAAGTCATCAAACATAAATAAAATCTAAACAAACATCAGCTACTATTAAAATTATATATTTAATATTAAATTCATGTATTTTTCTTAACTACAAATAAATGATATCTAATAATGTTATTAATAAAAATAGTAAAATAATTATTAATTAATACGACAGAGAGATAAGAATTTTATTTTTTATGATACAACAAATAGATGTTTGTTGGTATACTCTTTTTTTACATGTATTACGCTAAAATATATATGCAATATTAGTAGTATATTTAATAAATATATAAAATACTTAAATTTTAATATCATGACTATTAAAATGAAAATGAAATATTTAAAATATCAATCATTTATTTCATTTCTTTATTATTTTACTGCATATATAAATCTTAAGATTAAAATGAAAGATAAAAATTATTATAAAATACAAATTCATTTGCATGAACCAATCATAAAAGCCAGAGAATAAAATTTATAAATAATTAAATAATATATTTAAATATTACGATAATTAGTAGTTTTAGTGACCTTCGAATATAAATATCAATATCATGTTAGGAGAGGACAACTTTTCAAATCAATTAGCTATGAACAAATTACAAGAAAGTTGATTAAATAAAAGTGAATTATTAAGATACTTGGATACTAATTATTACTTTATTTTATTCTTAAATGAAATAAAAAATTTTAATTGCTTGAATTAGTAAAAATTATATGAATTCATTTTTCTCGTACTATCTAAAATGACACGAAATCTACTGACCAATTCAATGTCTAATACAGCATCAGAATCTACTTTTTTATAGCTATAAAAGTAATTCCTAATGAGAAAATCATATTACGACTGAATCATATTGGAAGATTATCATGCTTAGAAAAATACAAAGGTTCGCGAATGTATACGCCTTCGAAATTTTAAACCATACACAATAGTACCGAACCGCCATGCTTTCAATACTTCATAGTATTGAAAGAGCTGGCAGCGAGTACAAGCCATTGCAGAGCAAAAGTGACCTACATGGACCATGGTGTGGCTGCAGCTTGTGGTTGCAGCCTACAGTAGTAGCTTGCAACCAACAGGTTCCCAATGCACTGCACCACCACACTAATGTTGCACCTGATGAGTGCTGCTTGCCGACGGCCAAGCAGCAGGGGTGAGACCTAGGGGTATCAACTGGGTCGGACGACCCAGGCACTGCATGAGTCACGGCACGACTCAGCCACGCCAGGCGCAGCATGGCCCAATTCAGAGCCATGCCATGGGCTGGCACGCAGCACGGCTCAGGTCGTGCAATGCTAAAAAACCCAACAAGGCAAACGTGGAACGGCATGACCCGGAAAGACGGCCCATGTGGGCAAGTTTCAGCCCGACTGGCCAAACAGACCAGCCTAATCGTAGCCCAGACTAGCCAGGAACGAACCAACTAGTCTGATCCTAGCCCAGACTAACCTAGAACGAACCAGGCAAGTCTGGACTGAATCCCAGCTAGCCTGGAACTAAGGTTAGCCTACCAGGTCTGATCCAGCTTGGCACGAGCCAGCACGACCCAGCCAAAAGATGTGCCAACGGGCCTTGTCAAGGAGCCCATTTTTAGAACCGTGCTGGCATTGGACGACCCGTGATAAAAACCAAGTGCCCAGCATGGCAAGGTTGCCGAACGGACCTAAAAAAATGAGACGTACCAAAAGGTATCAAAAGAGATGGATCAGGCTGGGTTGGCCCAGTTTTAGGTTGCTGAACCAGGCCATGGCCTTGCCTGGCTTGGCACGGTTTCATCACACCAAGTCTGGTACAGCTCGGCTGGGATGAAACCGTGCCGGGTCAAGCCTGAACAGGCCAGTTCTGGCCCGTCCAAATCAGGTTTTAATTTTTAAAATATTTTAAATTTTTAATTAAGAATATTTAAAATATTATAAAATTTAAATTTTAATAATTAATAATTTAATTATATACTTTTAAAGTTTTTAGTTAATTTTAATAGTTAATTGTTAGCTTTAAATTAATAATTAATTTTTAATATTTTATTTTATTAAATTTAATAAAATATTAAGTTTGTTTATTAAAATAAATAACTAAAATTTAAAAATTACATGTGTATGAATTAACAAAATTTAAATATGAATAAAAATCAATACAAAATACAAATTCAAACAAAATTAATATTCAAGCATCAATTAACAAACTCAAAGTAATATCATAAATAAAAAATAAACAAACACAAATATAATATAAATGAATAAATTGAATCCAATATCAAACATCAGTATCTCAATCTATCAATTGTCAACATCATTAATCGTCAAATCAGCCTCAATATCAATATCACAGAGATCATCATCAGCAACCAACTCTTTCACTTTTGATGCAGTTTTTGTACGATCTTGGATGCCCAAGCTCGAATCCTCCCAATCTTTAACGCATGCTAAAATTTTAATAATATCTGATCATAATCTAAATCTATTATCCAAAATAATATTCAATACAACAGAAAAAATAGACTTTGATACTAAATTCAATACCGGAGAAGTTAACATACTATATTAGATAGCACTGGACTCATATGATTTCTATCATTATAATATATTAGAAATTTTATAATCATAATGTGATATGATTGAACAGCAATCAATATTTAAGTACCAAGACAGCTCACTCCTATTCGACGATCCATCCCATCGTTTCCCCCTCGCTACCTGAATGAAAAAATCATCATCTTTAAATATGATATTCATGTTCATATTAGAAATTTTACTACTACTATCATCAATCCTAGTACATAGTATGTAAAGAGTTAAGTTAACTTTTCATGAATAAAGCCTTCAGAGGAGTCTTCATGGTTTATACAAGAGAAAATATATGTTAAAATATTTTCTACCCCTTTCACTTTAATCCTGGATACATGCAGACAGTCAGATAATAAAAAGATAGAATAATAGATCAGTAGTTAAGTATTTGGTTTTCATCTCTAGAACCATATTGTTAAGTGTCATGTCATCTCGATACTTCCTAAACATACTACTAATATTTCATATATACTTAATTACAATGCAAGTCATGAGAATATAAACTGACGAACACATGTTCGTTGTGTCATAAAAATTTTAAGAATTTCATAAATGAAATTCTTAAAATTATGTGTTCATATCCAACACATGACTCAAACATCAAGTATATGTAATTCCAGCAGTATCTCATATTCGATTGAAACTTCTTTTTAAGAGCTACATACAAACAAATACTAGCAAATTCCTGTTGTCTGCAAGGCATACGAATATATTTTAATAAGTGACGTATAATTTTTTAAAATTGAGGCACACATTCATCCTCACTTGTACTATCAATTTAATAATGTGACGCATGCATCTAACATGAAAACTCTCCTAATGATTCATCTCTAATATTCCTAATAAATATGTTAATCACAACTCTATTATTAAATGCATTATCGAATGTGATACTAAATATTTTATTATAAATTTTATATTATCTAAAAATTTTTATCATATACTCAAAAATGACTAGATTTTCATAAGGATGAAAAATCTCAAAAAATCCTAATATTTTATTATTTAGTGTCCATTTGGAATCTACTTAATGAGTGGTGAGACATGGATAAGTTACATCATAGTGACTAGTCCAGATATCGGATATCACGAACATCACTCTATTCTTTTTCCTAAATTTATTAATTATTATTTATTTTTTTAACATATAATATTTTAGTATATTATTCCTAGATATGGACATAGGAATCCTATGATATGCAAAGTGAAAATATGTCTGCATGATACTGACTACTCTTTAATCCTCTCAAAATCTAATCGAAAGATCCGTCAGGATGATCAGTTTGGTCATGTTTTTCTTTCCTAACTCATTACGATATATGAAAGGGATAAACTTTGAGAATGAATTGGATCCAGCCTCAAAATACCTACTGCTAAGTTGGGTTTACCAATGATCTAATATACAATGTTTAATGATACATAGTTCGGCATGTCTCTCAAAATGCTCTGTTCAACACGAACTCTTACATATTAATATTTTGTATAATAATTACAGTGTTGATTCTTCTTCGATACCCCTAATATTTTTTTTATTTTATTATATTAAAATGAGTCTAAAATACTAAAGTTCTTATAATTTTTTATTTTTTAGATATTTGGGTCTAGGAAACCGAAGAAACTAAAGTTAACAGTTTCAGACCTTTCCTTAAGATTTTTATTTTCAAAAATCTTAATTAATTTCATTTTTATTATTAAAATTACTATTTGTTATTTTTTATTATTTGTTTAAAATTCAACTTAGGAATTAGGATTAGGGGAGAGGGAGAGAGAGAAACTAGATTAGAGAGAAGAAGATTTTAGATTTAAAACTTTAAAACTTAAAAACTAATTAATAAAAAAAAATAATCATAAATCATCATGCATAAATTTTAGCTTTTTGATGACTACATCGCATGTGCACCATAATCCACAGCACGCCCGAGCCCTAAAAGGTGAAATGCTGAAATCTCAGAAGTCAAAACTAAAATCACGAACCCAAGACCGAGAGAGAGAAAATTAGAGAAAGAGATATTTATGTTTAAAAAACATAAATCTTAGAATGTGAATGAAATTTCTAAACATAATTTTTTTAAAAATATGTTTTTAAAATTTTTTTTAATTTTTTTATAATTAAAAAAATAAGCAGAATCTTTAGGGTCAACGAATTCTATCACATAGTCGTTGGAGGTGAAATCCAACGGCTTAGATTTGAATTTATTTTTTTTTTGGACCGTTGGGTCGGTTCGACTGTCGAACCGACCCAAACAATCCAAAATTTCAAAAGCTTTGGCTTCTGGAACTTACAGGCTCAGGTTTGGGGGTTGTAGAAAAAAGATCATGGGTCAAGTTATGGGCTAAACAGAAATTTGAATCCATCAAGCATCAACTTTGGGTTGGAAGCATGGGGCTGGGTCGGGCAACTGCTCAGCTCATGCCGAGAAAGAGTGCCCACGGAAAATGATACCGAGCCGTACCTAGCCCAGCACATGGCTCAATTGGCCTAGGTATGGCACGACACAAGCCATGCCGTGAGCAAGCCCGGCACGGGTACGAGCATTGCTATTTACCATGCCATGTCGGGCCAAACATGGCCGAGTTGGGCCGGGCCTAGGCCTCCCGTCCCATTTGACACCTCTAGTCGTACCGGGATAGCACTGCACGTTTGACATGTCTACACGGACACATAGTTATGAAAGGCGTGCCTAAAGCTCAGGCTCCACCACTCCCGGAAAAAACACCTTTCTTCAGGCGAGGCACAGGCAGGTGAGGCGCAGCAGGCGTCGACTTCCAGTTTTGCGGCGGCAGGTGGCGAGCCAAGTACGCCCTTCTTCTCCTTCTTCCTCTTCTTCTCCTCCTTTTTTTTTGCCAGATTCGCCGTCGAAAATGGAAAAATTTGGTCGGAGAAGAAGAGCAAAGCAACGACGGGAGAAGCGGCGAGAGGCGGAACCAGGCGAAACGCAGAAGGAGCACGTCGGGGAAGACGACGTATTTGGCTGATCCAACCCAAAACGACGTCGTTTTGAGATTCAGATTTAAAATAAAAAAACGTCACCTCCAAAACAACATCGTTTTGGTCTTACAGGAAACAAAACAATACCATTTTGGAGTTTTGTGATTTAAAGCCCGATAAAACCCCCTCTTTCTTGGGTTACACCCTAAAACCCTCAAAACAACCCTCCCTAAACATTCTTAAGGCTGGATTGAAGAGGAGAGAATAAGAAGAAAAAGCTCAAAAAGTATTTTTTTCAGTTTACCTATTTTTGTTGTGAAAAAATTCTTCAAAAGGTAAAAAAACATTTTCAAAAAATACTTAAAAACTAGGGAAAATTTTTTTGAATAATACTTTGAAAAAAATATGTAATTTCCAAAAAACTAATGCAGAAAAAAGGAAAAAAAATTCTGAAAATTAACGAAAAATAGAAAAAAATCATGAAAAAAATTATAAAAATTATGAAACAATTAGAACATAAATTATAATTAGTTTTAGTTATTTGGTAAAGATTAAGTATGTTTGTAATTTATAGATTTATAATATATAATATATTATGTATATGTTTTCATTTTTTTTTAATATATTTATCATTTTATTGTAGATTTGTTGTAAATATACATAAAAATGGACAAAGAGATTGAAGTTGAAGTTGATGCCTCAAGTGGAAGAAAAGATCCGGAATAAAAATATGTTTGTTTATTAAATGAGAAAGATATATATACACTCATTTGTATTTTTTGTGATAAAGTAACTAAATGAGGCATTTATAAACAAAAATAACACCTTGTTGGAGGGTTTAGAAATTCAAAAAAGTATACAAGATATCCCGAACATGTTAGAAAAGAAATAAAAGATTATATGCTAGCCAAAAAAACTCAAAAAAATCAAATAAGTTTTGGAAGTCATAATGTGAATGAGGATATGTTTGGGTTCTAAGATGAAGATGATGAAGACCTGAAGGTTACTAGCAAAAGGGGAAGAAAGGATGTTTCTAGTGGTAGTAGCAATGGAGTGGTGGTAGTGTTAGTGGTAGTTACATAAAGAGAATGAGACAGAAAGGTCCTATAGATCATTTTTTTACTTCTAATCCAGAAATAATTATTCAAAATAGAAAAAATACTCAAACTACTATCAGCAACGCCTACAAGAAAGAGGTTAAGGAGAGAGCTGATAAACTATTTTGTAGATGAATGTATGATGATGCGATTCTATTTAATGCAGTGAACTATGCTAGTTTCCAACCAATACTTGAGGCAATTGGGCAATATGGTGTGGGTTACAAAGGACCAAATTTTCATGATGTAAGGGTTACTAGCCTCAAGAAAGAATTGGCTCTCACAAAGACTTCAATAGAGGTTCATTACACAGAATGGAAGCAAAATAAATATTCAATTATGTCAGATGAATGAACTAATAGGAAGGAAATATCATTGGTGAATTTCTTGGTGAATTCTTCAAGAGGAATCGTGTTTATGAAATCTATTGATACTTCTTCTATGGTCAAGACGGAAGAGAAATTGTTTGAATTACTTGACAGTTGGGTCGAGAAAGTTGGTGAAGCCAATGTTGTTCAAGTCATAACAGATAATGCTTCAAATTATGTGGCTGCAGATACTTATAATTTAATTTCAAATTTTCATTTACTTATTTATGTAAGTGATTACATCTATTAACTATTTATTATGTGTTTAAATTATGTAGAGAGGTTGTTGGGAATGAAAAGACCATATTTGTATTGGACACCATGTACTGCACATTATCTTGACTTGATACCAGAGTTTTCAAAGGCATTTTCCAGGCGCGCCTTGAAGCGCGCCTCAGGGCGAGGCGCGAAGAAAACGCGTTGAGGCGTATGAAAAAAAGCGATCCTCATAAAAGGCGTACGCCTTCGTCAATGAAGCGTGTTTGAGGCGCGCTTTGATCGCACCTTTCACGCCTTGAAGATGGATGCGTACGCGTTTGACATAACTAGTACGCGCGCCACAGAATCAGGTAATGACTGACCAATTATGATTTTTCGTATTTGTAGCTTCAAGATGTAAGGAAAACTGTTTCTGATATGGCCGGAAGAGGACCGGAAGAAGTTCGACTTGTAGTTTGCCCGTATCGGATTTGTCCACTTGGTGCTCATATTGATCATCAAGTTCAGTTTGTTGGCATCCATTTCTAATTACTCTGCGTGCCACAATAAGTTCAAACGTGGGTATCAATAATTTCACAAGACTATTGTACGCAGAGAACATTGATGACAAAATAAAGTGATTTGTAATAATCAATTTTAAAGCAATAAATTTATAAAATATATAATCAAATATAATATAATATATTTTAATTTGGGATGGAAATTATTAAGATACTGATTTTATAGATGTGTAAGAGAGTATAAAAATAAAAGTACAATGTGAGCAAGAGTAAATCTTCACATATATCTTATGTTTCTATTAGGCTAATACAGAGTTTTCAAAGGCGTTTTCTAGGCGCGCCTTGAAGCGCGCCTCAGAGCGAAGCGTGAAGAAAACGCATTGAGGCGTATGAAAAAAAGCGATCCTCATAAAAGGCATACGCCTTCGTCAATGAAGCGTGTTTGAGGCTCACTTTGATCGCGCCTTTCACGCCTTGAAGATGGATGCGTACGCGTTTTGGGAGCTTACGTGTCCTTGAGAAAAGGAAAAAAAAAAACCTAAAACAGCAACCGATTGAACTCTTTGGCAGACTTGACTCCCTCTTTAGTTGCGGCTGATGATGATCGTCTCCGCCAGCGAGAAGAGGTGGCGGCGGCTGCTACTCCTTGCCTAACTGATCATACCTGCAGTGGCGTCGTGAACTTAGAGCTCTAAGCATGGCTTTCACAGCAAAGGGAGATATATGGAAGGGGGTAGGTTTTAGAGCCTTGGGTGGGAAGAACACTTTAATGAACGAACATATTGTCATTTGAGGTGTTCTTCATTTCTATAGGTTGTTTTAATTTTAATTTTTAAAACATAATTAAAATAATGGATAGTGACTTTTGAATTGAGACACATCCACTATGAATTGAGCCCACTATGTAGACTCAACCACCGTGAAGACTTTATTGGCATTTGAGGTGTTCTTCACTTCTATAGGTTGTTTTAATTTTAATTTTTAAAACATAATTAAAATAATGGATAATTTTATTTCACTTTTAAATTGAGACCCACCCACTATGAAGACTTTATTTAAAGATGACAACAACTATAATGATGATTTTCTTTTCTTTATTTAAAAATATTGTAACTAATGGTTTTTTTTATTCATTAGAATTTCAACATGATAGTGGACATTTTCCTACTTTTAATACATTAGATGAGGATAATGATGACCTTGGAGAGGAGAATTTAAATTGAAACAATTTACTCTAGTTCTTATTTCATGACTTGGCCATGACTTTTTGTTAAAGTTTGAAACTATTAGTATAGTTGAATCTATTTTCTATTTTATGACTTTGTTATGTTTTTTTGTGAAAGTAATGAACTAGTATGTTTTTTTTATTAATTCTAATGAATTGTTTTCATGTGTTTATTTATTCTATTTTATTTTATTTTATTTTTTATATTTTAAAATATTAATTAATTATATAATGTGAGGCTCAAAAAGCTTACGCCTCAACGCCTCGAGGCTTACGCCTCGCCTCACGAACACAAAAACACCTCGCCTAACGCTTTCACCTTTTAAAACTTTGCTTGATACTAGAAGATTTGGAAAACTACCACACATCAAGAAGACAATAAAGAGGGTCATATCCATAAGCGGCTACATCTATAATAGAACAGGTTTGCTCAACATGATGAGACAATTTACTGAGCAAAGGGAGTTATTAAAGCCTGCTAAGACTCGGTTTGCAACAGTCTTTATCAGCTTATCCCGTATCAATGAACAAAGAAACAACTTAAGGAATATGTTTACTAGTTCAGATTGGACGAAAAGTAAATGGACAAATGAGCTAAAGGAAAAAAATGTAGCTAATATAATTTGCATGTCTTCTTTTTGGAATACTGTAGTGTTTTGTTTGAAGGTGTCAGGCCCTCTTGTACGTGTGTTTCGTTTGATGGATGGTGAAAAGAGACCTCCTATGTGTTACATTTATGTGGCCATGAAAAAGGCGAAGGAAATCATCATCAAAAACTTTAATGGAAATGAAGAGAAGTATAGGAAAATCATGAAAATCATTAATAGGAGGTGGGAGGTTCAACTTCATCGGCCTTTACATTCAGCTGGGTATTTTTTGAACTCACAATTCTATTATGATACAGAATGATTAGGAATTGACCTAGATTCAAAAATCTTTGAAGATGTATGTAGTTGCATTTCGAGATTGGTGAAAAACATAGATGAACAAGATGTAATTATATAACAACTCGACTTGTACATGCATGCTAGAGACCTTTTTGGTAATGAGTTTACCATTAGAATAATGAAGACTAAACCTCCAGGTTAGTCCTTTAGTTTTGTTAATTAGTGCATTGAAATTATTAGATATGTTTGGTTAAAATAGGTGAAATGTTCAACTAATAATTTATTTATATTAATTGTAGCTGAATGGTGAGGTATGTTTGGATCAAGTAGTAGAAGTTTGCAAAAATTTGCATTGAGAGTTCTCAACCTAACATGTAGTGCATCAGGTTGTGAAAGGAATTGGAGTATCTTTGAGAATGTTAGTTACTAAAGTAATTACATGCAATTGAATTTATCTTTAAGTTATAACAATATTTAATGTAACTTAGATTCTTCAAAACTAAAACATTGAGATATAATCATTAAAACTATTTATTTTTTCAGATTAATAGCAAGAGGAGAAATAGGTTGGACCATCAACGCTTGAATGATTTGGTGTACATTAAGTACAACCGAACCTTGATGAAAAGATACACTGAGCGTCATACCATTGATCTCATTATCTTGAAAGAAATAGATGATAGCAACGAATGGTTGATGAGAAGAATGGAAGATAAAGGTGTTGCAGAAGATGATTTAGTACCCGAATGTGATGATTTAATATGGGGTGATGTTGCAAGAGCTAGTGGAGTTGAGGAGCTTAGGGTTTATACAAGAGCTAAACCAAGCAAAACACAAACACCAACACCAAAACCAAAGTCAAGACCATCTAGCTCTAAACATACTCCTACTCTTGCTTTGTTTGATGAAGATGAAGAGATGATCTATTTATCGGGAGAGGAAGATGAAAAAGAGGGAGAATGAAAGATTGATGATGGGGATGATATTGATAAAGATTTTCTTGATTTAGATTTAGATGTAGATACATGAGTGTTTATTTTGTTTTAAAATTTTGAATATTTGTTATTTTGTTTTGAAACTTTGAATGTTTGGATGATGGGAGCACTATTAATATTTGATTTTTATCTTTGATGTTCTTTAATTTATTATTAGATGAAAATTAAAGACTATATTTAGTAAAATGTATAATTTTTATGTGTATTAGGCTGGGTGCGCCTCAAATAAAAAAACACGCGCCTCAAGTGAGTCTTGCGCCTTAAGGTCCCAAAAGTCTTTTTCACATCAGTGCGCCTTATGCCTTGCGCCTTAAATAACTATGCACAGACAAAATCATGTTTGGCACGATCATGCTAGTTTTAGCCAAAATTAGTCCAACTCTACAAGTACAAAACCATGTCAGGCCTACCGCCCTTAATCCCATGTCAGGCTTACTGCCCTTAGTCCCATGTCAGGCTTACTGCCCTTAGTCCCATGTCAGGCTTACTGCCCTTAGTCCCATGTCAAGCCAACCTCCCTTAGTCATGTGCCAATAGGGCACAACCAAGAATGACAAATTGTGCCATGTCAGGCACTGCAAGGTGGCCTGACCATACCACCAAAATGCAAATCATGTCAGACTGGCATGGCCCCTTTGACATCTCTACCCATCATCCTGCATAACTAGAATATTATTCATATACACAATAAATAAAATCATTCTACTATTAAGACTCTTATAAGGGAACAAAGAAAAAATAATAATATAACTATGTAAATTAAATAAGGTGAATACCGAAATAATAGTGTAAACCATGTTCTTAACAAGTACTTATAACCTAGAAGTGCCAAATGAGTTGTGTCATGCCAACACGACTGGTTATAGTGTGGCAAGGCCATCCCGGCACAGCAAGGGAACCAAACTCTCTGGCCCAGGACAACACAGTTGACCAACAAGGTTTCGGGGCATGCAGGGCCAGAAGCGAGCAATGTTGGTTCAGAGCGGTTCCTACCATCACGAACTAAGATTTTTTTTTACTTCTATGGGGTTTGGGATTGGGCGTTAGTTTTAAATAAGAATTTTGAATATAAATTTAAATCATGGTGTCACGAAAGTGTGACTTCACATTATGTTTTGTTTGGGCTTGAATAAAAGATCAAAAATTTTATTTAATTTTAATAAATTATTAATAAAGCAAAACAAATTATAAATGAGTAAATAATATTAAAAAAATGATGTTTTTTATATTATTTAATTAAAAATAAATTCACAAATATATATATATATATATATATATATATATTAGTTGAAATTTTGATGTTAAAAAATATGAAAGGTATTGAAAATAAATGTGAATGCATAGTTAATTCAATATGCATCTCCTATAAAAGAAACTTAATCAATTGTTTGAGATATGTTTTTTAGTAATAAAATTCTTTTTATTTTTATCTCTACTCTCAACTTTTACAAATATTTTATAACATATTATAAGTATGAGTTTGCTCCGAATGAGATAATATTTATTTTAGTTTATAAAAGATTATATTTTTGTAAAAAAAAAATTAGAAAAATAACAAAATTTTCAAATATCAATTTTTAAGTGCTTGATATTTTTGAGAAAAAATTATTTATCATGAATCCTAGATGTTGATTTCCATCTAACTGCCTAAAATCTTGGAGATACTATCATAGAAGGAAATACAATGTCCTTGTAGGACCGTGCAAAAAAACTTATTTTTCTTAGACACCATATTCACGAGGATCTACAAAATGAATATCTTTTTGTAAAAGATCCTCTAACTTTGTGAAATAAATTAAAATTAAGATTTAACCATCAAAAGACTGTGTTTTTATCAAAAACTCATAGTAACTGGATGCACTTGAGGTTACAAGATTTTAAATCAGTCAACAAGTATAATTCTACATTGTTTAAAATAAGTTCACATTTAAAACTTTGCAGAGAAAAATTCACTAATGAAGACAAGCTAAAAAAAATAATTTCAATGTTTGATGCCTCTTATGTAATCCTGAAGCAACAATATAGAAATTTTACTAAATATTCAGAATTAATTTCATATCTCCTAGCTGAACAAAACAATTAGCTACTAATGAAAAATTACTAGTCTCATTCCACTTGATCGGAAGCATTCCCAAAAATAAATGCAACATCATCTCAAAATTATAGGCATGGATGAGGATGTGATCGTGGTGGACAAAGAAGTGGTCATGGTGGATGAAAAAGTGGTCGTGGTGGATGAAGACATGGTCGTAGTGGACGAGGACGTAGTCATGGAATAAACTATCATCATTATAATAATTATCATCAACATTCTCATAAAAGAAAAACTCCATATGATCATCAGAAGAAAAATAATAGTGAGACAAAATAAGAATGTGAGAAAAATACATTGAAAAAATTCCACAAAACTCTTGAAGAGACTTGTTACAGATACGAATGGAAAGATATTGGTCATGTACCTATCATACGGTCAAACATATGGTGAATCTATAAAGCATCATTAAAGAAAAAAATAAAAATATAGAAATGAATTTTGCCGAACTGAACCTACATTAAAAATGATGATGATTTTCTTCTAGGTCCTAGCAATAATTTTAATTACTTAATAAACGATGATAATGCTAATATCGAATAAATCTATAAAATTCCTTTTGAGTTAATAAAATTATTTTTTTTCTTTATCTAATTTTTTTTATTAAATTTTAAGATGAATAATGATGATGTATATCGCACTGATTATGAAACCACACACATAATCATTCAAGATAAATGATTTTATTACAATTTGATAATAACAAATGTCAGTGTAAATACAATATCTAATACATCAAAATTAGTTAAAGATTCCAGAAGAACAAATATAATATTACAAAATAAAACTAAATTTTACATAAATAATATATTATATTTTAGCAAATCCACAAGAAATTTATTAAGTTTTAAATTTATCCACATAAATGAATATCATATTAAAATTATTAATAAAGATAATAAAGAATATATTTATATTATATATACAATTTCTAGTAAAATAATTGTTATTTAAAAGCTTATAGTATTGTCCTCTAGGTTATATCATACGACCATTAAGCTTATTGAATCATATGTAGTTGTGAACCAGAATTTCAACAATTCATAGATTTTTAATCTTTGGCATGACAAGGTAGGTCATCCTAGATCTTCAATGATACAAAAAATAAACAATCATATATGCATTCATTAAAGAATCAAAAAAATATTTTGCCTAATGAACTTTCTTGTGATGCTTATTCACAAGACAAGTTAATAGTTAAACCATCATTTAGTAAAATTTTGTCGGAGGCACCTTTATTTTAGAAAGAATACATGAGAATATATGTGAACTTACTCATCTACCATGTGAACTTACTCATCTACCATGTGAAGCATTTCATTACTTTATGATTCTAATAGATACTTTTACTAGATGGTCACATGTTTATCTTCTATTCATAAGAAATATTATTTTTGCTAGATTACTTGCCCAATTGATTAAATTAAAAGTATAATTTTCTGATTCCCCAATCAAAATCGTTAGAATTAATAATGCTGGTGAATTTACATCATAAGCTTTTAATGACTATTGTATGTCAATTGGGATAAATATTGAACATCTTTTTGCTCATGTTCACACACAAAATGGTTAAACAAAATCACTCACTAAATGTTTCTAATTAATAGCTAAGTCATTATTAATAAAAATTAAATTATCAACTTCTGCATGGGAACATGTTTTTATACATGCTGCAAGTATTATTAAAATTAGATAAATATCTTGCCATGAATACTATCTTTTATAACTTGTATTAGGTAAACAAGTAAGTATTTTTCACTTAAGAATATTTGGTTGTGCAGTCCACGTACTAATTGCACCTACACGATGTACCAAAATGAGTCTTCAACATAAACTTGAAATTTATGTAGGTTTTGATTCAACACCAATCATAAGATATCTTGAACCCATGATAGAAGATATTTTTAGAGAGAGATTTGTAAATTATTATTTTAATGAAATTATGTTCCCTTTATTAAAAGAGAAAGATATGATTTTGCAGAACAAAAAATTTCCTAAAATACAATAATATTATTCCATTTTGATTCTCGTACAAATCAATATGAACTAAAAATTCAAAAGATCATTCATTTATAAAATCTTGCCGATAAATTATCAAATACATTTATTGACGACAGAAAGTTACAAGGTCACACATCCCAACTGCAAATGCTCAAATACGGGTTGATGCTCATGAATCTAATAATATAAATTTATGCTTGAAATGTGAAAGACCTATGGATCGAAAATTATATATTTTCCGGAAGAAAAAAACAAAAGGAAATCAAAACATTATTAGAGATGCATAAAATGAACAAATAACTTTTTAAGAGGTATATGTGCCTGATAATCATAAGATATCAATAAGCTATGAGCACAAATGAGATAAATAGGATTAAAATAATTTTATTATTAATAATATTTTTGTTTTCTAAGTATTCATCGACATCACACAAAATGATGATGATCCAAAACTACAAAATATGAATGAATATAAAAAAAGATATGATTGATAAAAATAAAAAAAAAAGCTGTGCAGATAGAATTATTCTCATTAATGAAAATGAAAGTGTTTGGACCTAAAGTCCAAATGCTTGCAAGTATAAAACTTGTTGGGTACAAATGAGTATTTATACGAATAAGTAATAAAAATAATGATATCATAAAATATAAAACATGATTAGTGGCTCAAGGTTTCTCACAGAGACTTAGCATTGACTCCAAGAAAATATATTTTCCTATTATGGAGACTATCACTTTTTATTTTATTATAAGTTTAATAATCTCTGAGAGACTGAGTATGTGTCTCATGGATGTTATTACAGCATATTTATATGGATCTATAGATAATATATACATGAAAATCCCTGAAAGATTTAAACTACCTAAAATATTAAGTACAAAACCTCGTAACGTATATTCAATTAAGTTACAAAGAACCTTGTATAGATTAAATCAATCCGAACACATATGATATAATCACCTCAATAAATATTTGATAAGATTATGATATGTAAATAATCTTATATGTACATATATTTTTATTAATATATTAAAAACTACATTTGCAATTATTATGGTTCATGTTGATGATTTAAATTTAGTTGAAACTCTTAGAGAGCTCACACAAACAAAAAAAAATATTTGAAAAAAGAAATTGAAAATAAAGATCTTGGAAAAACTAAATTTTATCTCAGCCTACAGATCGAGCATTTTCCACGTAGAGTGCTGGTTCACCATTCAACATATATTAAGAAAATCTTAAAGAGTTTTTATATAAATAAAGAACACCCTATAAATTATCAAATGATAATTCATTCACCTAATATGAACAAGAACTCATTTCGACCTTATAAAAAGGATGAAGAATTACTTAGCCCTGAAAATATTATATCTTAGTGTTATCAGTGCACTTAAGTATCTAGCTAATTGTACACATCCAAATATTACTTTAGCTATCAATCTATTAGCTAGATACAGAAATGCTTCAACAGAAAGATAAATGAATAAAATAAAGCATGTGTTACGTTATCTTCAATGAACCATTGATATGGGTTTATTTTACTATAAGAAATCAAAGTCACAATTACTCAGATATACAGATATAGACTATCTTTTAGTTTCACATAAAGCTAGATTACAAATCAGATATATTATCAATTATAATGGAACTATCTTTTCATGGAAATCTAAGAAACAAATAATAGTGGCGACATCATCGAATCATTTTGAAATTATTGTAATTTATTAAGCAAGTCGAAAATATAGATGCCTTAGATCAATGACCTAACATATTCGAGAATCATGTGAACTATCCTCAACCAAAGATAAATCAGCAATAATATTTAAAAATAATATTGTATGCATTGCACAAATCAAGAGAGGTTATATCAAAAGAGATAAAAGCAAACATATTTCGTCAAAATTTTGTTATGCTCATTAACTTCAGAAGAGTGGTGAAATTGATATCCAATAAATATGTTCAAGTAACAATCTTTCAAACCTATTTACAAAGGCATTACCACGATCAATATTCACGAAGCTGATATAAAATATTAAATGCATCAACCAAAGAATGTTAACATGAGAATGAGTTTGATTGGGCAATAGTGCACTGAACTCTTTTTTTGTCCAAATTTTATCCCACTAGTTTTAACGGCAAGGTTTTTAACGAGACAATCGAAATCTTGCTAATTTTCATCAAATTATATAATTGCTCATTCAATTGGGAGTATTGAAAATGTGATATTGAAAAATATAAATAATATTGAAAATATGATAGTGAAAAATATGAATAATATTGAAAATATGATGTTAAAAATACATGTGAATGCATTATATATTTACAATGCATATCCTATAAAAAGATTTTAAGCCCTTGTATGAGATACATTTTTTTAGTAAAAAAATTCTACTAACTTTTATATATATTCTCAACTTCTGCAAGTATTATAGTAATATTTTTTAATCAATTTGAATTTTTTCTCTATAAATAGGTAAAAAAATTTTGGAAAAGAAAGAAAAATAATAATAATAATAATAATAATAAATAGAAAAATAAAGAGACAGAAAAAAATAGGATGAGAGAAGATTAAGAAGAAGAAGTAGAAAAAGAGATAAAAGAAGACAAAAAATTAAAAAAAAAAGAATGAAAAAAAAATAAAAAGAAGTATAAGAAAAAAGAAAAAGAAAAAAATAAAGAAGAAAAAAAAAGAGAAATTAGAAGAAGATAATTATGATGATGATGTTGAAGAATAAGAAAAAAAAAGAAGAATAAGAAGGAAAAAAATGAAGAATAAAAATAAGAAATAATAAAGGAAGAAAAAAAAATAAGAAAAAGAAAAAGAAAAAAAACAAAGTATAAAAAAATTAGAGAAGAAGAAAATGTAATAGAAGAAAAATAAATAAAAAGAAAACTAAGAAAAATAAAATAAAAAAGAAGAAGCAAAAGAAAAAGAAGATAAAGAGGAAGAATAAGAAGAGAAATAAAAATAAAAAGAAAAAAAAGGATGAAAAAGAAAAAGAAAAAAAAGTGAAATAAAAATAAGGAGGAGAAAAAGGAAAAAGAAGAAAAAAGAATAGAAAGAGGTATAAGAAAAAGAAAAAGAATAGAAAAAAAAAAATAAGAGAAAAAGGAAGAAGAATTAGAAAAAAAGAAAAAAAATAGAAAAAGACGAAAATGATGAGAAAGAAAAAGAAGAAGAAAAAAAAAATAAAATGAAGAATAATATGAAAAAAAAGATGAAGAAATAAAGAAAGAAAAAGAAAAATAAGAATAAAATGAAGGAGAATAAGAAATAAAGAAAGAAAAATAAGAATAAGATTAAAATGAAGAAAAAGAAGAAAAAAAAATAAGAAGAAAATAAAAAAAAATAAGAAAAAAAAAGAAAAATAGAAGAAAATGAAAAATAAATAAGAAAATGAAGAAAAAGATTAAGAAGAAGAATAAGGAAAAGAACAATAAAAAAAAGAGAATAAGAAAGAATTGGAAGAAGAATAAGAAGAAGAAAATAATAATGAGGAAGAAGAAAAAAATAAACAAGAGAAAGAAGAATAAGAAAAAGAACAAGAATAAAAATAATAATAATAATAAGAAGAAAAATAATAATAATATTAATAATAATAAAATAAACAAGAAGAAGAACAAGAATAAAATAAAAAAAAAGATTCCGGTTATTCTTATTTTTTTCTTCTCTACAGTACCGACTCGTATCATGCCTGACACGGCATGTTCCTTGGAGGGCAGGCCCGACACAAGCTAGAGGCCTAAAATCCACCCAGGTTCCGGCTGGTTCGGGTCAAATGATTCCGGTTGAGTCGATCATTTTTTTAAAAAATTATGATTTTGGCACTGCGCTGCTGTCACCTGTCGGGCGTGCCAAGCCATCGCCCATCAAGCATCCCCACGTCATCCCACGTCGGGCATCGCTCGGTGCATGGTCACTTGTGTCGTGCCAGGCACAACAAGGCATGATTTGTGATGAGATTGTGCTTGGCACAGGCCCGAGCACGCTACCGTAGCGTACCATGTAGAGCCAGGCACGCCTAAAATAAATCTAGCTTCGGGACGAGCCCAAGCCACCCAGCCCATTTGACACTTTTAGTTTTCTCCAACAACCTTGGCTCAAACTCATTTGTCATCTAAAAAATAAAAAACTATGCAAACATGAATTGTATCAAAACACTTAAAATAATAAAAACTAATAAATTTTATGAATATCGATGAAGAATCAACATAATATATATATTATAAAAATATATATACATATAAAAGTATGTGTCAAACTAGACACCTAAAAAATATACCAATCAATATACCAAAAAAATATGATTAATTAGACTGAGCCAAACTCAACTTAACAGAGTAGCATTAATGATGTCTAATATATGAGCTAATTGTGATTATATATCATTTTCATGCATCATCACCCATTATGTAGACTATAAATAGAAAATTAATTAAAAAAATTTTAAGATTTCCTAAAATTCTCCATTCTTATGATAACCCTATCATATATAAATATATGATGCAAATCTTTAGTTAATATAAAATTTAAAATAAAATATTTAAAATCACTTTTAATAATATTTTTAATAATTAAGTAGCTATTAATATATTTATTAGGACTATTAGAGATATACCATTGGATGAGATATTTCACGTTAAGTGTATATTTCACGAGATTAACCTAATAGTACAAGCA
Source organism: Sapria himalayana (assembly GCA_029783825.1). Taxonomy (NCBI): domain Eukaryota; kingdom Viridiplantae; phylum Streptophyta; class Magnoliopsida; order Malpighiales; family Rafflesiaceae; genus Sapria; species Sapria himalayana. The sequence goes on from JAREIK010001216.1 coordinate 372,242, forward strand.
AGAAATAAAATTATTTATCACCAATTAAACAAAAATAAAAAATTTACTAAAATATCTTTTGATACTTAGCAGATAACATAAATTTAGTAGCATGTATTTTCTACGATACTAAAAAAATCCAAACAAATATAAGACACTATTAGAATTACACATACCTTATATTGAAGTCTTATATTAACTACCAACACGTAATATCAGACTACGTCAACATTAACAATGACAAACTTATTAATGATCCAGACTGAAATATAAAAATTACATTTATGAAATTCTTAAAAAAAGCTTGACACAACCAACATGTGTTCGTTTGTGTACACTTTCACCACTTGCATTACATTTAGGTGCATATGCAACATTAATGATATGCTTTACAAGTATAGAGATCACCCTACATTCAGTGTCATAGCTGTTGCGATAGAAATCAAGTATTTAAAATCTTGATCTTCTATTCCTATTATGTATTATTTGATTGTTTGTATAAATCTTAAGATTAAGCTGAAATAGATAAAAAATATTTTGACATATATATCCACATGCATGAACTATGTACACAATCTGAAATATTCATTAACAAAAAATTAACTGCCTTGTTTTCATATTACGACACTAGGTATGATAATTATAACTATGCTTCGAGTATAAACATGGACAACGTATTCAAAAATGATGACTTCTTTATTCAGTTAGCTAGGAACAATTGACAGGATGGTTCATCAAATAGAAACGAATTATATCTGTATTTAGATACCAATTACTACTTCACCCTATCATATGATAATAAAAATTTTGATAATTAAATATGATGAAAAACATATAAATTCATCTACCTCATGTTTTTTAAGATGACACATGATTTACAAATTCATCTAGTGTCTAAGATAGCATCAGAGATTTTTTTTTATAGCAACTAATATCATTTCAGACAAGAGATCAAAATAACGATCAGATATCATAGAAAAAATTGCTTACATGAAGAACTAAAAAGATATAAGATTAAATATTCAAGATAAAACATAAAAAATGATGACGGATAATAATTCATGGCATACCCAGCATTGCACAATGACACAGCCACGTCACAATGTTACGGGTCTTGTCGACATAGCACAGCCCATTTGACCTCTCTAATTTATATTATTTCTATTATATCAAAATATTCAAATTCTTATTATTATTATGTGATAGGATTGATCAATAATCAATATCTAAATATCAAGGCAACTCACTCATATTCAATAGACAGCCTTGTCATTTTTCTATGGCTAACTGAATGAAAATTTTATTATCTTTCATATTATATTCATGTTCATACTCGAAGTCTGACTACAATTATTATGCATAGTATCATAATATATTAACATGTCAATTTAACTTTTTGTGAATGAATCATTCAGATTGATGTATCTGATCCATAGAGACAATCAATCAATATAGAATTAGAATGAAAAAGTAGTATTTTAAATACTTAATTTTGATCTCTATAATAATGGCATTAAATACAAGATAACCTCTATATTTGCTAAACATGCTACAAATATTATATATACATCAATGTACAATACAAATTATAGAAGTATACACAAATAAAAACTTTTTCATCATATCATAAAAAAATTTTAAGAATTTCATAAAAGAAATTCTTGTATCTCAATATGAATTATTAATAATAAATTCGTCACTTTAGTTACTGACGTAGTCAGATATCACATATTGGCAACCAACACAAGAATCTAAGATAAATTATTTATACTACAAACAAACACATGCTGCCAAACTCCTATTGTCTGCTATGTGTCCTAAGATATTTTAGTAAATTTTTTATCTTTTCTAATACAGGATAAACAATTTTCATTCTCATATATACTATCAAATTAATTGTGTAATATATGCACATAATATGAAATATCTCACCGAACAACATATCTCTAATAGCCTTAACAAACATATAAATAACTACTCCCATATTAAAAGTATTATTGAAAATAATACTAGATATTTTATTCTGAATTTCATAATCCCTAAAACTCTTCATGATACACTCATATATAATTGGGTCATCAAGAAGATAAAGTATCTTAAAAAATCCAAAAATTTTTTTATTAAGTTAGAATTAACATAGCGGATGATGATTCATGCAAATGATGCATCGTCATAACTAGTCTAAATATCGAATGTCACGAATATCACTCCACTAAATTTCTTAAATTCATTAATTATTAATTATTTTTCTAACTGATAATATTTTATAATGTTATTTCAATATGTGAAACTAGAAATCCTATAATAAACAGACTATAAATAGGTATGCATAATACTAATTATCATAAAATCTTCTAAAAATCTAATCAGAAAACCTATGATCATAATCATTTTAATCATACCTTTCCTCCCCAGATCATTGCGATATAAGAAGGAGATCAATAAAAATAAACTAGATTCAAATAAAGACTTAATTGCTAAGTTGAATTTATCTCTGATCTAATGCACCATATTTGTTGATGCATTGATCAGAATACCTTTTAAGGAATTCTTTCCCACACGTACTCCAACATGAATATATCTTTTGACAATATATATTATGTCATTTCTTCATCAACATCCCTAATATTTTTAGTTTTTATTATTTCAAAATATGTTCATACCACTGACATTCACTTAATTTTTTATTTTTTAGGTGAGAGATAGATTTGAGTCGGGATCATTTGAAAAAATATAATTTTAGTCTCAAACCTTTCGCTAATATTATCTTTATTATCTAAATCTATGTAAATATCATATTCATTATCATTAAACTCAATATATGATATTTTTTTAATTGTGTATTAGTTAAATAAATTATGAAAAAAAAATAAGCATAACTTACAAAAAATTAAATAACAAAAAAAAGTACAATATCACTAACCGCTTTGTGGTAAAAATTGCACCTCTTTTAAAATATAATCTCGAGACAAGTGACACAGGTACACCGACACCACCATAGATCCCATTTGCATAAGCATAAACCATAAACCATAATTCTTATATATAAATAATTAAATAAACAATTATATACAAAATACAATATATGATTTTATATTTTATATGAGATGTAGAGTCATAGAGAAGCAAGCAAAATAAGAGAGAAAGAGAGGAGAAGAAATTTAAAATGAAGCTTCTAAATTTTTCTTTTTTATTCATCGATAAAAACTAAAAAGAGAATTCAAATTTATTAATAGATATATTTTTTTTGAATTTTTTAATTTTAATTAGCCAAAATCATGATGGCTATCGAATTCTGGCCACAAGCACGATCAGTCATTATCCCTGTTAGAGCTATTGTGTGGTGTGAATATGCAACGGGCATGGGATGTGAAGCCTAGCAATCTAATAGCGACCAGCCATGTAAACCATACCTAACTTAAGTAACCATTTTTTTAAAAAAAAAAACTATACTATTAAAATTAGATAGAATAATAAAGTCATAACAAGTTTTTAACGTAATAGTTGGATATTATTTAATTTGATTAATCAATATGAGTTGATGTAATTATTCTGGTAAAAAATAATTTCTTTTTAAAAGTTTATCATGTATTGAGTTTGATAAATCTTCCCGAATTTAATTATAAAGGCTTATTAACTTTTTTAAAAGTAGATTATTGTATTTTGAAATTTTGTGTATATCTTTTCTTCTTTTTTAGTCACCAATCTATAAAGTAATAATGTTTAACTAATTATTCTTTAAATATCTAATGAACTATCACAAGGAACTACGAAATCGGGATGAAACAGACAAAATTTATTTTAAAAAATATGAAACAGAAGTAAATGAAAGAACGGCACAAACTATTATTATAACGAAACTTATCATTCTTAGGGAAATAACTTTTATTAAGAATCTTATGACAATCAAATTCAATTTTATTATCAATCAATAGAAAGTTATGAAAACGAAAGGTATGGAAGCCATGAGGAAGGGATATTTTATGAATCTCAACTATCCTTAAAAATTTATTTATCAGCTAAGCTTTAAGAATTTTTGAGAAAATTGAGAAAATACAATGCTGCTGAGGAGATAAAATTGGGACAACTAAAGGAGAAATATAAAATCATGTATTAGGCAAGTTCGAACAAAGTAATGTATCAGTAATCCCTATGACTAATATTGAAATGTTTACAATTGAAAATATAGAAGAAATTTATGACACAGTTACATTTATTCAAGAAAAACCAAGTGAGTGATAAAATTTGCATAGCTAATATTGAAAAACTTGTTAAAAATCTAAAACAAAAATTAATGATACAACCACACTTATTAAAAAAAAGAAGTTAGAATAATTGATGAAATCTTCATAGTCAATACAAAAAAACTAATAGTCAAAAATCTAAAAAAAAATTGAAGATACGAACTCAAATATTCAATAAAAAGAAACTGAAACAATTTATGAAATCTCCGTAGCTAATACGAAAAACTAATATAAAAATTTGAAGAAAAAATCAAACTATTTTATTATAGAGGAAAATCTAAATATGATGATGAGGTAGACTCGAGGGCCTTGCTAGCTGAAATTGAGAAAATTATAGAGGAACATTAAGTAAGAGACTGAAAAAACCAAGACAATCAACAAAGTCAAAGTACAAGAAAAAATAAAAAAGAGAAACTTCATCCAAACTATTTTCATGAATGAGGGAGGTTATCAACATAATCACTTATTTAGTATCCACTGCTAATACACAAGGTACAAGAAAAAAATAAAATAGTATACTAAGAAACTAGTATAAACAGCAAAAATCTCCAATGGAGAAAAAAAAATATTGAATATCTAGCTACATACTTTAAACATGGCACTACATAAAAGATAACATTAAAAAAAAATTATATTCCTTGTGTGATGAAGTATGAATGTCCATATGGATGAATAAATAAATGTAATGCATCTGAACGAATCACTAGGAATGACCAAGTGGATAATGAATCCGACAATGTCTCCATGATATTTTTCTAGCATAAAAAAAATAAAAAGAATAAGAAAAAAAACTAATGTATGAATGGGAAGAACTAGCCAAATTTTGAGTAGAAAGTTCATTCTTCACTGTAACTGACACACAAAAGACAAAAAAAAAATACGAGAAGATGTCCTAGCCCGCATTGACCATTCACATCTAACATAATGTGATATGATAAAAGCATCTCCAAAAAAAAAATTATTATTACAAAGCAAGAAAAGTTTCAAGATTGAATATATATATTCTTGGAGAAGAAAAAAAGATATGTGGGTATTGGATTAATGAGGAGCACTGAATTATTTAGAATGTTATATGAGATAATCACAATGATTTGGAAAAGAGCATTGAAGAAAAAAACAAAGTAAATGAGAATGAAATAATTTATCATGAGTGTTAGTAAATGAAAAAAACAATAAAAGTTTAGTACAAACTAAAAAAGCTTTTATTTAGCAATTGAATATTTTACAGGTGCACTGAATTTAATTGGACAAAGACATGAGACACTTTATGACAATTTGATAAAGATATTGAATAGATTATCTACATAAAAGATCATTCTCTTTTTTATTAATATTTGAGCACTCGATGTTGGATTTCACCTTTATAAAATATGATCCAAATGGAAAATCATATCGGCTACCCCATTAATTATATTTTTATTGTTGAATAGTCTAAAATCAATAATTTTTTTTTTAGTATTTAGCAAATAAAATAGAATATTGAGTCTTGCAAAATTTCAGTATTAGTTTTTGGTTGAAACTCTATCTAATTGATCATAATAATTTTTATACGTTATAATTCTATCATCTCAATAATACAATATTTTCATTGTGCTACATATTATTAGTGGTTATAATATTATCATGAAATCGCAGTCATACCTATCTCATAAAATTTAAATGACTATAATATTAATTATATATCACAGCAACTATAATTCTCACTTTTACTCAAAGCCACAGCCAAATTCAAATACCACAATTATACCTTTAATATAGCTCGGTAATTTCAAATTAGAGCGATAAAATTTTTACAAAATCATATCTTTTGAACTACAAAAAATTATAGTATCAAAATTATTCGTGGCAATACTACAACCTTTATTTAGAGTCGTGATTCCCGAGACACTAAAAACTACATCAAACATTACTTGAGTATGGGTATTTCCCAAGCCACACCTCTTATCCTCAGAAAAATAAAATCACAACTTTTATATTCAAACTAATTGTCAATGTTAGATGATACAAAGTCATGATAATAAGATTTATGAGAGAAGAGAATATTAGTATCACAATCACCCACAACATCGTGGACACTTACAAATATATAAGAGCAAATTATGTTTTGTGGGCATCTTCCAGCATCACAACCACATAAAGCACGAGACATTCTCAATTTCATAATCATTTTCTAATATTACAACCAAATAATCATCAAAAATGACTAATGTCAACATCACGACTTTATCATATGGTCACGACAATAAATCAATAAGAAGTTCTTCATAACATTATGACCAATCCCAATATTATCAATTATGACTCTTTATGAAAGAAAAAAAAATGTCCAGATTCATGATAGAGGTATCAAATGGATAGGCGGCCTGAACACAACAAAAGGCATTGCCCAAATTAATCATAGGTCGTGCTAGCTTGAGACATGGCTTATGCAATGATGGGTTCGAAGCAAACCGTATCTCATGTCAGGCCAAGCATGATGACCTTGCCTAGCAAATTGGCATGATCCATAAGCATGATGACTTGAGATTAGGTGCCTACAATAGGCACCTAATCATGAAACCAGATTTTTTTTTACTATCACCTCATCAATATTCAATTGAGTCGGCACCCCCCACGAGCCACGATCAATGATTTACATTCTCACATAACAAGTATCTACATGGAAAGAAATAAGCCGCACTTGTTACTTTCATGTTAGCATAAAAAATTATTATTATTATTTTATAACTATCAAAAATTTTTTCAACAACTATAGGCAAAAATCTAATAGATTTCAAGTTTCTATCACAATTTTACCTTTAATATAGTTTGATATTCTCAAATTAGAGCTATGAAATTTTTACAAAATTATATCTTTTGAGCTACAGAAAATTATAATATCAAAATTATTCGTGCCAAATCTACAACCTTTATTTAAAGTCGTGACTTTTGAGACACTAAAAACTACATAAAACATTACTTGAGTGTGGGTATTTCCCATGGTCACAACTCTTATCCTCAAAGAAAAATAAAATCATAATTTTTATAGTCAAGCTAATTGTCAATGTTAAAACATTCATGAGAAGTCACGATAATACGATATATGAGAGAAGAAAATACTAGTATCACAACCACTCACATGAGAAGTCATGACTAATGCCAATATCATGACTTTATCACAATATAACGACCATAAATCAATTAGAAGTCATTCACAATACTACGATCAATCACAATATTATCAATTGTGACTTTTTATGAAAGCCAACAAGAAAAATGCAAAAAATCATGATAGGGTGTGTCAAGTGAGTGGATGGCCTAAGCACAACAAGAAGCACAATCCGAATTAGTAGTGTCTAGCCAAGTATGGCACAATCCAAAATCATTCCTAGATTGAGGTAGTGATAGCCTGAGGCATGGCTTGTGCAATGATGGGCTCGGAGCAATCGTGTCTCATGTCAAGCCAAACATGATGAGCTTGCCTAGCAGGGACCATAAGCATGATGACCCTGCCTAGCAGGGCCCATAAGCATGATGACCCATGATTAGATGCCTACATGAGGCATCTAATCATGAAACTAGAGTTTTTTTATTAAAAAACTGGCTCTAACCTCGTCAATATTCAATTGAGTCATCCATCAGCACCCCCATGAGCCACGGTCAATAATCATTATATTTTCACATAATAGGTGCCTACATGAAAAGTAATAGGCCGCACTTGTTGCTTTCATATCAGTAAAAAAAAATATTATTAGTAATCTATATCCATCCAATTTCTTTTCAATAACTAGAAACAAAAATCTGATAGATGTATGGTTTCTACCAATTTTAAAATAAAAAAAAATTAAAATATATGTTTTTAATATTAAAATTTTCTATAAAATGAAAATAAAATTTTCTTGAATTTCATTCTTATTTCTCTCCTCTCTTATTCTCTTAATCTCCTCTTCTCTTTTAAATTTTGATTTGTGATACTTTGTATCATGCCCAATTTTATCATTTTTTATTAATGCTGACCTTGCAAGTTTAGAAAAAGAGAAATAATAAAAAATAGATTATGACTTTAGGCTACCGCTCAAATAAATTTACATGATTATAGTACATAATTTTTGTTAATTATTAGTTTGTGATATTTATCATGTTTTTTATAATTAAAAAGAAATAAAACTATAGCAAATAATAACTTTAATGATAATAAATTAGATGTAGATATAAATAATAAAAATAATCCGACCAAAAATACAAGGCTGAAACTAGGTTTTCACTAATAGTCTCAACCTATTTGTCTAAAAAACCTAAAACTATATAAATTTAAATAGTATGATCTCATTTTAACATAATAAAAAATAATAATCAAAACATTTAAAATTAAATCACGTTCAACTTCATTAACCTCCTTCATTTATCACAATAAATTTATGGGAGATAGAGCATGACCAAATTAATTATGATCATGGATCTTTAATTAGATTTTCAAAGAATTTTAAGATAATCAATATTATTCATAGCTACTTTTAGCCTACTTATTATTAAATTCTTAGGTCAGCTAGTAAAAATAATATAATAAAATATTACAAATTATAAAAATAATTAATGAATCTAAATAATATAATAAAATAATATTTATGACTATTAATATTTAGACTAATCACAACGATGCATCATTCACATATCTCACCACATGCTATATATATTCAAATTAAAATTTTAATAAAAAAATTTTAGGTTTTTCTGAGATCTCCAATCTTCTTGATGGCTATGTCATATACAAGTGTATGATAAAGATATTTAAAAAATATGATATACAAAATAAAATGTTTAGTATTACAATTAAAAATATTTTGAATAACAGTGTCACCATTTATATGTTTATTAAAATTATTAGAAATTTATCATTAAGTAAAATTTTTTACATCCAATATATGTGCCATATAATTAACCTAAACGTACAAATAGAAAAAAAAATTATTTCTACCTCATTAGAAAACATGAGTAATTCATTAAAATATATTAATATACCTTAATAGATAACAGAGTTTAGAATTATCTATTTGTCAACATACTTTTAAAAAATTACAAATAAATATAAGGAACCATTGAAATTATACCTATTTAAATATTAACATCATATGTTGACTACCAACACATGATATCATACTATATCAATAGTAAATACGATAAGCTCATTATTAACAATTCATGATGTAATACAAAAATGTATTTAATGAAATTCCTAAAAAATTTATATGATATGACAAATATGTTGTTATCTATGTACATTCATACCACTTGTATTGAACTTTTGTGCATACACAACATTAATAACATATTTAGCAAGTATAGATGACACGTTGAATTCAATATCTTAGTTATTGAAATAAAAACTAAATATTTATAATATTAATCCTTTATTTCAACTAAATATTATTTGGAATCCCGTATAAATCCTATGATTTAGATAGAAGAGATATAAAATATATTAAAACATATATCCACTTGTAAGGACCGAACAAATGATATTAAAATTTTATTCACGAAAAATTAATTAATATATTTATATATTATAACACTAAATATTATAATTATAGCAAGAATTCGAATACAGACATGGACATAATAATTAGATACAATAATTTTTTTATTCAATTAGCTAAAAATAAACAACAACGTGATTAATTAAATAGGAACAAATTATCTCAATATTTAAACATCAATTACTATATCATCTTATTACATGATAATAAAAAAAATTTAAATATTTTAAGTTGATAAAAATCATATGATTCCACTTATTCCATACTATCTAAGATAGTATGTTATCTAGTAATCCTTCTAATATCTAGCATAGCATCGAAGTCTGTTATTTTCTATGATAGTCAATATTATTTTATATAGGAGATCTACATTACAACCAAATATCATAAAGATACTTCTAATAAAAATTTTAAATCGGTCATTTAGGATAAAGCAAATGAGTTAATGATAAATGATAATTCATGAGATATCAATAAAAGTGTCAAATGGGCCATGTCGGGCCAGCCCAGCCTATTTTTAGTGAGCACGACCATGCATCTATGACGGGCCAGGCACGGCATGGTTATTGTTCCATGCCATGCTTGGCCCGGCATGGTTTCTTCAGGCCAGGCCCGGCACGCCCGATTATTTTACTGTGCTGGGTCAGGCCCGTACGAGCCAAATCATGCTCGAACGAACCGATTTAAAAAAAATTGTTTTTATTATTTATGTATTTATAAAATATATATCATATTAGATAATACTTAAAAATTTTAAAATTGTAACTTTAAAATTATTGAATAGTTATAAAGTTTAATTTTTTTTAATTATGTTTTAATAAATTTAGATTATAATGTATTAGAATTAAAATATAAAATTTTTAAGAAAATATTTAAATACAAAAATAAATTAAACACAAAATTTCTTTAACAAAAATTATAAAATCACAAAGTCAAACGCAAACCAAACATCCAATCGGTCAATCTCAAACCAAAGCAAATACAACATAACGTAAATAAAAAAATATAAAAAATAAAATATCGAAATTAAAAATCAAAATCAAGAATAATACAAATCATCAACCGTGAGGTATCAAAATCAAGTGGCAATGGCATGACAATGAGCAACTTCATCAATCGTCCATCGATATATCATGATCATCATCAACCGCAACATCAAAATCACTATCATATGGATCATCATCATCAGTAATCAACTCTTCCACTTTCACGGCGACTGCAGTCTCTGTCTCAGCATGATCCTGGATACTAAACATAAAATCCTCTCAATCATTTATGCATGTTAAGGCCTCAATAATATTTGGACGTAATCTCAATTTTCTATCCAAAATCACATTTACTGCAACAGAAAAAACCAACTCTAATGCTACGCTCGACACCAAATGAATCAGTAGATCTCGTGTCATCTTAGATAGCATGGTAAAAGGTGGATTCATATGATTTTGATTATTATAATATATCAAGATTCTTAGTAGCAGAATATGATAGAATTAAGCAGTAATCGATATCTAAGTACTAAGAAAGCTCACTCATTATTTTCCCCTTGCTAACTAAATGAAAAAATTATCTCCGAAGATGATATCTATGTCCGTACTTACAGTCTCACTACTACTACGACCATACCTAGTATCGAAGTATGTGAACAGCTCAGTCAACTTCTCATGGATAAACTTTTCAAGTTGGACTTCCAGATTCATGCACGAGAAAATATAGGTCAAAATATTATCTACCCTTTTCACCTTAATCCTAAGGTCCATGCATGCAGCGAGACAATAAAGAAATGAAATGATAAACCAATACTTTAAGTACTTGGCTTCCATATCTACAACTATATGACTAAATGTTGGGTCAGCTTGATACTTTCTAAAAATATTACTAATGTTACATATGCACCTCAGTGCAAAGCAAGCCGTGAGAGTATAAACTAATGAACACATATTCGTCGTATCATAAAAAATCTTTAGGAATCTCATAAATAAAATTCTTGTAGCTCAGTCAGTGTCGTCAATAATAAGTTTGTCACTTTTACTATTGACGTAGTCGAGTATCACGTGTTCGTATCCAAGACATAACTCCAACATCATGTACGTGTAATTCCAATGGTGTCTCATGTCCGATTAAAATTTTTTCTTTTTAAGATTCACAGACAAACAAAGACTACCAAACTCTTGTTGTCTGTGAGGCGTGCAAATATATTTTAATACATTACGTATATTATCCAACACAGGGAAATACATCTTCATCCCCGCTTGTACAATTAGATTACTCATATGACACATGTATCTGACATAAAAAATTTCTCATAATGATATATCACTAATATTCATAACAAACATGTTAATCACTACTCCATTATTAGAAGCATTATTGAATATAATATTAAAATTTTATTTTGAAATTTATATTCTCTAAAGATCTTTATCATACACTCAAAAATGAGCGAGTCATCATGAGGATGAAGATTCTTAAAGAATCCTAGAATTTTTTTTATTCATTGTCCATTTAGAATCTACATAATAAATAGTGAGACATACATAAGATGAATCATCATGATTTGTCCAGATATTAGACATCATGGACATCACTCTACTATATGTCATAAATTCATTAATTATTATTTATTTTTCTAACTTATAAAATTTTAATATGTCGTTCCTAGATGTGGGGACCTAGTAATCCTATGATAAGCAGGCTAAAAATATGTCTGCATGATACTCACTACTCTTGAATCTTCTAAAATTCTGATCAAAAGACTCATCAATATGATAAGTTTGATTATGTCTTCCCTACCCAACTCACTACGATATATGAAGGGAGTAAACTGAGACTGAACTCGATTTAGTCTCAAAAAATGCACTACTAAGTTGGGTTTGCCTGGATCTAATGCACCATATTTTTTGGTGCATATTTTGGTATGCCTCTTAAAATGTACAGTTCCAAATGTACTCTTACAAGTTAAATTTATCATATAATATTTGTACTGTGACATTTCTTCTTCCTCACCCTAATATTTTTATGTTTTATTATATTAAAATGAGTTCAAACAATAGAAGTCCTAATTTTTTTATTTTTTAAATATTTGGATTGAGTCGACTGGAGAAACCAAAGTTTCAACAGCCTCGGACCTTTGTATATGATTTTTATTTTTTAAATTTAAATATGTTTCATTAATATCAGTCATTTTTTTGATTTTTTTTAGACAAAATGTAGAGCCTAGATGATAGAATTAGATTAAAGATTAGAAACTAGAAAGTAAAGACTAGAGAGAGAAAAAAAAATAAACAAAAATACTAATTATTTTTAAATATTAATTATCAAGTTAATAATTTTAGTTAGATAATAAAGAAAAATTAAAAATACACATAAAACAATGAGGTAGATCGTGTGCACTATAGTCTACACCAAGATTCAAACTTTGAAAGCCAAGCCCAAGTTACAAGCCCCAAAAAATCAAGCCGTATGACAAAATCTCAAGAGAGAGAAGAAATTTGAAAGTGTGAGAATATATATTTTTGAAAAACATAAAAATTATAAAGGGGGGAAGTTTTATAGATTAAAAAAATAATTTTTTTAAAAAAAATAAGTAATTTTTAAGCATTTTTTTTAATTTTTTATTGATAATTAGGGGGCAGAATCATGAGGACTATCAAATACTGTCCATTAGTCGTTGAAGACAAAATCCAGTGCTGTCGTGCCCGGGCAATTTCCGAATGGCAGTGCTGTCGTGCCACTGGTGCTGGGTGGGACCGTGGGTCTGTGTCTCAGGACGTGTCGAGTTACCATACCAACGAGCCACAGAACCGTGGCAGACCAGGCACAGCACGAGGGTCAGTTGACCTCGGCACAGCACAGTACGATTAGTAATGTGCACGAGCATGGCACGGGCACAAAAAATTCCCATGCTGGGCCGGCCTGATTGACACCTCTAGATATCAAGATTTAAAATATTTAAACCACCACTAGCACTACCTTCAAACACATACATAACAATGATGATCTACATTTGCATTATGATACTATAGACATAAATTAATGACTCATGATTTTGAATTTGTTTATATAATATTTTAATTATTTTTGGATTACTATTGATTATACTTTATCTTATTTTATATATCATATTATGAATTGTTTTTTTATAAAATATTTTATTTTTAAGTTGAGCCGACTGAATGTCAATTAATTTTTTAATTATTGATTTGATTTTAATTTATTTTAATTTATTTCAATTTCTATTGCAATATAAATATGTAACATACTTTTTAATTATATTATTTTGATATGTAAATATAAAATTTATAATAATAATAAATCAAAAATTAAAATTTCAAAAAATTTTATTTGGGCACATTCAGGCTGCCAATATACAACACGACTCAACATTATGACATGACCCAGTACAGTAATGCCTGATTATGGGCCAAACGAGCTATGCTAGACCGACTGATTTGGATATCATGTTGTGCCTGCATGGCCCAAGATACATCTTGCATCTTGCCTGGCACAACACGATAGCCTAAGTGGGCTGCAACAAAATAAGTCATGTCAATACAACATGACCCATTTGACATCTCTAAATCATAGCTACTTCACAACATTACAAATTTGTATTACAAAAATATTAGGCACAAGTTTTGGTCATTATCGATGTCATGACTTTGGAGTGCATTAAAATTAAAATGCAGTCCAAAATTATGGTTACCTTCTAAAATCACAATCTCAAACTTAAGAAACAAATGCCATAATTGTAATTTATTTTAAAAACCATGATTTCCTACTTAGATTAATATAAAATTATTCGAGTATATGATTGAAAGATAAGAAAATTCAAAAAGATATCTTATTTTTCTTCATCTCCTTTCACGACACAAGCAAAACTACGAAACTATTAAACCTTATAGCTAAATTTTGCATCCCCTAGAAGTTCTACTAGCAAACAAGAGATACAAAATTCAATGCAAACCCTTTTAATTGAAGAGCACTACTCTCAAACATATAATCTCTAACATAGATTTACAAATTTTTATCAAAATAACATAGATTTAGGATTTAAGATTTGTGTAATTTGAGTATATGTGATATGACATTAGTTATTAATGAATAAATATATTTCATTTATTTTCTATTATGAATATTAATATTGTATTTAAATAGAACTTAAACTAAAATTTTAATTATTAATAAATTTATGTAAGATTATCATGATAGATGATGACAAATAAATCACGAAGCTCACTCTTGCATATGATAAAAAGAGAGTGACAACCCTTTCAACTATAATATATAAGATAAATATATATGTTGAAACTCAAAATATAATATGTTAATCATTACGAATATTACACAAAACCAAAAATATAAATGCTTTACTACGTCAATTCATTGTTAAGTCTTAAAAGAATTAATTCTCAATTAAGATTGACATTATATATAATTTTCTTCTAAGAAGTTTACTTTTAAAATGAGAATCATATCATCATTGAAAAAGATGATGATATACAATCCTCGATACATGCACGAGTGTATAATAACTCACAATATAATGATAGTCCTTGAGAATTACTTTTACTCGTATGATTACCATGAATAAAATTTGAAAATAATATATGTTAATTATGGATATATAATACTTATAAATTGAAAGTACAAATACTTATAAATTATATCAATCTTTGATATTTATGATAAAGAAAACTAGAGAATGAAAATATATGTGTGAATCAACCATCAAGAGAAATGGATGAAATTACCTAAAAAACATGAAATTATGAATAACACTTGAGCAACGATAAATTATTTTTTTAGTGATGACATACCAAAGGGACAGCTACCAAGGCATCACCATTGGGACAAACTTAATGGTGACAATCATCTTATATGCCGTTATGACAAGGAATCATGCATGGTACTCTAACCTTCATTTCATGTTCAAAATAATATAAGTCGAGCAACTTAAACACTCTCATATGAATTAAATAAATAAATCACATAACTAAAATTATCTAATAATCCAAATATTTATATTCTAAAAATAAATTGTCTTATTATTAAATAACTTAACTGTCAATACAATTCATGTGTGATCAATATCTAACTTAAAATATACTTAATTACTTATACAATCTATTTACTTGTAGATATCTATTGATGAGATAGATATAACAAAATCACAGTGCTGACACATAAAATTTAATATATAATATGATGATTAATATAATAGGTCTTGAATCTATATGACATATATATTAATATATTATAACTTCTTTTTTAAATAATGTTAAACATGATGGCTTAAAAATTAGAAAAATTCTCAAGAAAATAAATATTAGAAAAATTATAAAGAGTGATAATATCTGTATAAATGTTAAGAAAATTATGATAGAGAAAGACTTGATTGATATGAATATCTAAATTATTAAAACATAATTATGATGACCAAAATAATATCATATTAATTGAGACAATATTATAATTTTTATTTATAAGAATAGAGAAGATATTCTAGATTATAATAACTATTAAAATATTAAACTCATAAGTCACACTATAAAACTTTAAGAAATAATTGATGTAACATAAATTAAGAAGAAAAATAAAAATTTTAAAGAATCAATTTAAATTTATTATATGTATATATATTATGAAAACTATTTACTTATTAAATAATTAATCAAAAAATATTATAAAAATTATACATGATGTTTATTAATTTGAAAAAAAAAATTATAATAAAATACAAAAAAACTTAATTTGATAGATATCATGTAAAAACTGAATATCAAATATGCATATTAAACTAATAAAAAATGCATATAATATAGTAATATATCAAGTTACATTAATTCAAATCATCAATCATCAATGTCCAATAATTGTGAGACAATATCAAAGATCATCACTCAGTCCTTATATTTTTTATATTAATTGTAAATAAATTAACAAAAAAAAATCCACAAAAATATCCTTTGGTGTTTATTATTTGAATATTACATAATATTGGTTAGTGATAAAAAAGACTAGACAAAAATTATATACAAAACTAAAAATTTAGAAAGTTAAACTCTGATCTAAAAATTATAGAATTAGTTATAACAAAATAAAATACTTGCAATATTAATTTAATCATATTAAAAGTAACAAGATATGATAATCAATATAAAAAAATAAAAAATATTTAATATTTATCATGTCAAATACTTAGACTCTATATCAAATAAATACATGAAGTACGACGAGAATATATCTTGTATGATTAAAATTTAATTAACCTAATTGAGAATTTCATCAAGTATTCTTTATGATAGATGAATACCAAATAGATTAAAGAATAATTTTTATACAACAAATTTAAATTAGTCATGCTACATAGAAGTAAATATTAGACGACAAAAAAATAACATTTAAAAATAAAAATAAAAGAGATAATGATATTACTATAGATAAATGGTAAGACTAAAAATAAAAAATTTAAAAAAAAAAGTTATTTATAATAAATTTTAAATAACTCTTAAAGATAATAAAGAAAATGAGAATCATCTAAAATTATTTTATCATGCATAACATAAATTTCCTAATACACCAATTAAGAAGTGTGACACTATTCAAGCAGATAGAAAAAAAAATTAAAAGTATGCCTAAGAAAAATTTAGCTGAAATTATAAATAAATATTTAATAATTGAAGAATTAAAAATAAACAAGTATGTTGCATCTCTATAATTATAATAATTATTATTATAAATAAAATTTATTTGACAAAATAAAATCCATATAATCAACCTCAAGTACTTAGAATGAGACTAAGACTTAAGTTAATTATAATAATTATTATTATTATTAGTATATATTTTTTTAATATTTTTAATTAAATATTATTTTTATTATTTTATGATATATCTGAAAAATAAAAAAAGTATGATCTAACACAAAATAAAAACATTCATATGTATCATAAACAATCATAAAAAAAACATTATCAGATGTCTAAAATTATACGTAATTGCATCTCTATAATATATTGGTGATAAATAACCAAATTAAAAATACACAAATAAGTGATCTAACACAATCAAACATCTTGAAAAAAATTTTATCATATGAGATAAGACATATAATCAATTTGCTTAATTCCTAATAAAATATTCCTTAGAATCATCCAATCTAACAAATAAATATCAATATAAAAAATTAAAATCAAAATTAAATTATCTAAAAAAATAACTTATCAAAAATAAACTAATAGAATGATTATGAATAAATATAATATAATCAAAAAATAAAAAAACAAACTAGGTATTACTTTATCTAATAACTTTGGAAAATTTTTTATTGACTACAATAATTATATTCACATAATAAAAAATATATAATGAATATGTGATGATTATCAATAAAATAAATATTACTCTATATACCAATAATCTATAAGTTTGTATGATAAACACGAACAATAAAACTAATAATATTTTTTAAAAAATAAAGTGTGATATTGGTTTAGAGATAAATTTTATACTTTTTTTTAATATGTATCATAGTTGAACTTTATCTTTGTGAAGACTTTTAGATTACTCTGACAATCAGCCTATCTTTGTGTAATATTCTCAACCTCCTCTACGAAAATAAAACTCACTATTTATCTCTTGTATGTCAACCAAAATTAAGATTTCCTCAATCCAAATTTATAAAAAACATAGATAAATTTCAAATCAAATTACTAATGAAATTGCATAATTTTGCCCCTCCTCCAAGTGAATGGTACACCCTAATTTGGAGATTTTCCCAACTATATTTTCCCAAAACCCTAATTTGGGGATTTTCCCAATGAATTAGGATAACCATATATTGGATACTCTCAACAATAAAAAATAAAAACGTAAGAGGATAACTATAAGCTACCACAACAATAATTATTAATGTGTATAGATATTTAGATGAGTAAAACTTAAAAGAAAATTATTTTTAGGCCATTAGCCCATTATGGTCATTGACGATGATGGATTAGTTGAATGAAATGACTAACATATCTATTTAAAATAACACCATAGTCCAAGTAGTTTGAATATGAATTAATGAAAGGATCATGGGTCAAGAGTCACAAACCCATTGACCCATGTGTGCTAACTTGGCTATTTTAATAATATGACTTAGACAACCGAGCTGCATCACATGTCATGTAATAGGGCACGGCTTGTCCCATGGACACCTTTTAGCCATTTTAGTATAGTAGCTTAGTCAATGAGTCATAGGTGGCACCCCCTCAAGCCTTACATGGCCCACAACAACATGTCATCCCAGTCAAGGCCTTTATAAAACTCGGGCCAGGAAGGGGCTGGGCCAAAGGATGTGACATGAATCCCAGCCCAATGAAAACCTCTGATTGGAAAGGTAGAACCAAGCATAAATAAAAACAACAGACACAGAACATCTACAAAAGGAAAAACATGTCTTACCAGAAAAAAAAATTATTTGGAAAATTCTTGACTGCACTAAGAAGCTGGTTATTGGAATTATTCATCAATTCCTTGCAGCCAGGTTTGTAACAAGGAACCAGCACTGCAAAGCCATCATCACTACTGAAATCAGATCCATGAGGCTCTACCCATCCAATGGACCAATCTTGACCATCATATTCAGACTTGGGAAAACTATCACTGCCAGTTGTGGGAACAATAGCCACACCCCCATATTGCTTTTCTAGTCTTCTATCTTCCTTACTCTGCCATTTCTTCAGCATTCTTTGAGAAAATTTAACTTTAGATAAGGACTCTAAAGAAGATCCAATGGAGGTATCCCCCCCCTCTTTCCCACCCCATAGCCACCTCGAAAAATGTGTCAAGGAAACGGACATTTTTGACTCTTTGAACTTTATCACAAAACCAAATATTTCAAATCTGGTCAATTATGTCAATCGCACTATCAGAGGAAAAAAATCTCAACAAAAGTAAACCCCAGAGAAAGGAGGAAAAAATACAACCAATTATATAACAAACATTAATGCAATATTCCAGCATTTCTTCACAACTTTAAAGAGAATCACTCCTGCAAGATCACCATTATTTTGCACTGGTAAAATAGAAAGAAAAGCTTCAAAATAAGCAATTATAAAATATATAAGTCAAATATCACATAACAGTTCGAATAGTTAGACACTATCTCAGGAAAATGAACCAAATATAACTTAAGTTACAGTGAAAACAGGAGATTTCTTTTGATCAGACTAGACAAAATTTTAGTGCAGGAAAATTGTCAGAATTATGCATTGATAAAAAAAATTGAAACAAAAACTACAAAATATACAACAATTAAAATAACTTCCGGTTTATTTGTATCTAATTAAAGCAGTATCAACAACAACCATGAATCTAATTTCCAAATAATTAAACAACATAAGTATCAGGATAAAGGATACCAATATTATCACTAGGTTGACACAAAAACTATAAGAGATTACTTCTGTCGATGACTTTCAAAAACAACTAAGTTCTGCGAGGTCACCATGATAACGAATTAATAAAACTAAGGAACCAAACTTTTAAAACAATAGTTGATATCGCAATAAAATTAGTTTCTCCATAATATTTAATCAACATTTCAAACATAAATACCAGAAACAGAACTTTGAAAATTCAGAACAACATGCTTATAAAATTATACTAGCAAATAAACAATGAGACAAAACAAATTGAATATGTAACATCCACAAAAAGAATCCGTTCTCCTTGGTTAACTAACATCTCAAACAATTACAATCAAAATCAAGAAAATCAAAATTAGAATAATATTGTACTCATGTAAGAAAGCAAGATTCTAAAAATTATAAAAAAGAACGAAATAAACATTTGGACAGAACAAATTCAATTTTATCTTAAGGTACAAGAATGTATTCTGCTCTATCAAACACGAGAATCTAAGTCATTATTGAACGATGCCCATAATCGTGCAATCAATAAAAAAGCAAAGAAAAATTTAAACAAAAACAAAATCAATCTGATAACACAACAATAGAACTAGATCTTGTTATTACGAGTCATACAGAAAACAAAAAGATGATTATCTACATACCATCGAGAATTACTTGTAGCTCACTCCTATTAGATTCATCTTGATGCACAACGCGCAGCGCTCTCTCATTTTCAAATCACAGATTTTCTCTATGTACTAACTTTACCACTCACTATGCACACTCTCAGCCTTTTTCCCTCCCACACCCCCCTCGTGCGAAATTAACTAGCAAGGAGAAAGTCCCTGTCGCTTTCAAATATGCAACCCCTTCAATTTTGTGAGTTATGTATGGAAATAATACATTTTAAATAAAAAATCCAAAATATAAAATTGATTTCAAAAATATGTCAAAACTACTGCGTCTGGAAACAGCGTGACAATTACCATCATTATGAACGACATACATTACCATGGTATTTAATTTTAAAAATCAAAAGACAACGTTCACAATACCAGCTAATAAAATTTAAAATTTTCCAAATGCTGGCATTGGGAACGATGGATATTTAACTAAACCAATAACCGTCATTCTCAATATCTGTTATTGAATTTTAAAAATTTTCAAATACTGGTATTGAGAATGACGTCTATTTAATTAAACCAATGACCGTCACCTTCACTACTGACTATTAAATTTTAAAAATTTTCAAATGTCGGCATTAAGAACGACGACAATTTAATTAAAATATTGACCATCATTCTCAATGTCGGCTATTTAATTAAAACATTGACCATCGTTCTCAATGCCGACTATTGAATAATTCATTCCCCAATTTTTTTTATTCTCCATTTTCTCCCAACTCCTACGTTTCTTCAGCAATTTGTTCCACTAGAACGTCCTCTCCACCAAACTTGCAACTGCAAAAAATTTAGCATTTACATAATATATATAAATTTTCATCATTGTTCTAAGTATTCACATCTCAAGTAAAAAAAATTTAATTATAAGATACATAGATTCTATAGTGTCCAACTGAAAAAATTACAAAATAAATTAAAACAACATTTAAAGATAACACACACACCCTGAGTTCTAATCATCCAACAAATATATAATCTTGATAAACTTCAAAACATATCTATGATGCAAAAATGACAATATTCTCTCAGGTTCCAAAAATAGAGTTGCATGTGCTCCATTTTTCTCTTCTTCATTTTCACCTAATTCTCAATTTTCTTCAGTCATTTATTCCACCAGTGGCCTCCTCCTCTCTACCAGGCCCTACAGCTACAAAAAATAATATATTTGAAAAATATATAAAAATTTTCATCAGTGTTCTAATCATCTACATCTCAAGTGCAAAAAATTAAATTATAGGATACATAGATTCTACTGTGTCAAACTAAAAAAATTACGGAATAAATTAAAACCACTTCTTAAGCTAACACACATACCATGAGTTCTAATCATCCAAAAAATACATAAGTTTGCTAAACTTCAAATCATATCTACGATGCAGAAAAGATAATATTCTCCTAGGTCCCAAATAAAGAGTTGCAGGTGCATATAGCCTTTTTCTGTACAACAAAATATATATACTCTCTTTTATATTTCAATCAAAACACACAAAATATCACGTGAAATAAAAAAGAGATAACCATATTTATTAAAAAGACTTGAGGGAGATAAATTTAACACACCCCCGACTTCAGTAGGAATTATGTCTAGAAATTTTTTGGATAATCAGAAGAAACAAACACTTTTATAGGAATTGTGTCAATGAGAGAGTAAAAAATGTGATGTGCCAATGTGAGTGGGTATGGAAGGTGATGTGCAAGTGTGTGGGAGTATAAACATCTTGGGTGTGGGGTAAGAAGTAGGCATAATCGGCTCAAGTATACCATGATCGCTCTCACTGTCTAGACCATGACCTAACCCACCATCTCAAGCACAACCTCGGCGATCAACTCCCTTTCTCCCTCTTCCTCTACCTCAAACATGCTTCATATGTGATGGTGTTGACGCTAATAAATGGCTCATGTAATGTCGAAGCATCCTTAGTGTACCCAATATTACGATGGTCTTCATCGATCTGCTGTAACACCGATCGGACAATATGTTGTATGTCATATAAAGCACTAGACGTACCAACACAAGAGCGATTGTCTATGTCAGCCATAATGACAATCTGAGTGAACCAAAGAAAGAATTATAATTACATAATCTAATAATTAAAAATTAGGTATAATATTTTAGAAACATATGACTCTAACTTACCTAAAGATCCATACAACTGGCTATAGTATGGAACATCATATTATCCCTATGAAGTCATGGTATCATAAAATGACGTGTAATATGATGATACCACTACATGTATGGATAATGAAAGTCCATTAAACCCACCATAGGGTGTGAAGTGATTATCCTAGCTGCTCGCATCTCCCATAATGCTATGTATGGTGCATGATACATCGCCCAATCATGGTGATGTAGTCCACGTGCATCCACTGCATGTAACTGTTGCTTATAAGAGCAAGTTGGAGGTATCTCCTGATGCATCCTTAATTGGCACAGGACTCTCTCTGGACGATGCCACTCACCAATCTCAAAAAAAAAATGAGCAGTGACATCGTCTGCCAGATCTCCTGATCAGCTAAGCAGGTATATGAAAGCTTATCAAATAATTCTCCCACGTATAGCTGCCATGAGACTTACATGTGAAAACTTAATATCAATAAATTTTATAATAATATAAATATAATAAATATAGAACCATATAATTTTACATAAACATTACCTGATCATGAGTCTGTGCATCTAGCTGATCAAGGCATTGGAGAAGTACACCCGATAGGTTATGCACATGTGTTAAAGGTACTCTCCACTTACACCCGAGTGGAAGAGCTAACTCTACATCTAGCTCAGCCAGAGATTAAGCTAGTAATTCATCCTGGCCAGCCTCATGCATGTCACCATCCCCGAATTCGACATCAGCATCGTGTAAGACATGAGTGAGTGGTGGTGCTATATTTGCGTGCGATTGCCCAAAATCGGGTAACCCAACGTGAAGTCTCTCCCAAGACCATAGCTAAATACAAAATAATAAGAAAGTTGGTCAAAATATTAGAATTTTTATATTACATTAGAAAAAATATGATAAATTATTTATACATAACAACACACATTCTCAGTTATTACATACATGTATGAGTGCAATACAACTGCTAATACCATGGCTATGATCCAAGCTATCTTGGCATAACTCGAAGTATGTATGTGCTAATACTGCACCACCCTCACTATATATCATAGTATCCATCAAATATCGTAGTAGCGGGAGAAAGCACATGGAACATGCACACCCTTCTTGTCCGCAAATAAGAAGTATATGATCAGTGCTAAGATGAACCCACGCACATAATACTCTAATGTGACCTCATCTGCATCAAGTGGCGGGCTAGATAACTAGATATATAACCACCACAAGAAGGTAGTGGCTACTTTGATCGCATCGGCAGGTGGGATGACGCCTAGCAACTTCGCACATAATACCGCCACATCGAACACACATGTGTCAGTGACTGCTGTGCCATGGATATGAAGGCTAATAAGGATGGAGACGTCCATGTCCTGTAAGGTAATCATCATCTTTTCTACTAGCACATGAAATGTGTGTGTCTCAGGCTGTCATCTCTCAACGAGTGAGGTGATAAGTGTCCAAGTAATCGCAATGTGGCTTAAACGGTATATTCCATAAAATCCAGCCCTAATCACGTATGGCTGAATCCGAATATTTATCCTCCACATAGTCATGAAGGCTCTCATTTATTATCGAGGGTGGAAAATTTTCTGAAGCAGTAAGAAACGAAATAACCAAATTTAAAAGTGATTATTTATTAATTAAATGTTTAAACTACTAATAGCAATTGATAAATAACAAATTACGTACCTACTCTGTATCTGCTAAGTGTGATCGGTGTCTGTCTTGTAATACCAAGACAGATGTATCCGATAGATCAGCATCATGAAACCCCCTAGCCATGTCTATAAGATATAACAAATCTATAATAATTGTCAAACATGGCTGTCAATATTAATCACAATGACAATTTATAATACACACGTACAATAAGAAAGTTTCATTCAATAGAAAAAGTTAGATACAAGACAACAACAAAATATTTGGGGCCTCATTTACAAGAAATAAATGCTAGTAGATAAGTCTTATACAGAACAACAACAAAAAATGAGGCCTCATTTACAAACAAACAACTAAACTTGATTTCTATTGATAAAAGAACCTCTGATTGTGACCCTCTTATTTGCACAACCCATATTTTATCTTTGTTTTCCCCTCACTGATGTCCATTTTATTATGCAAATGGGTTGATTTAGGATGGTCACTGACTTATTGTTTCATTGACCCAAGAGCTAAGAACATTGGACCATCATAAAGACATCACTCGTCTTCATTAAAAATGGGATAAAACATGCTTGCCCAAGTGTCATAATAGGAATGCATAGTGTAGTAGCCTTGAATAAATAACCAAAAATCAACACTTCAATGCTGACATGCTGCTATGATATGGCTACATGTAAATCCATATATCAGTGTCTTATCGCATGTGCAGTTATTGTCATTTATATTGAGGTGATGAATACGACCACTCCTGGATCTTACATGAAATATGCCCTGTATGTGATCGTAAAGAACAATTTCCATTGATTCATCCTTAACCGCATGACATTGAATTTGAGTATCAACATATGGTGTGAACTGCTCATCAGATGCCAATCTACCAGTATCTTATTCCCTTCTTACAACAAAGTAACTATTAAGGTGAAAAAATATCAACTGAACTAATACAGTGATTGGTAAGCTACAAGCCACTTTAAGTACACTATTAAATACCTCTAACATATTGATTGTCATAATCTCATGTTTTCGACCTCCATCATGTGAAAGTACTCATAACGGAAGAGAGATCACCTCTAATCATTGTCGTGCTTTAAAATTAATTCTCCCAATTATAGCCATATGCCTATTTATCTTCCGTGGTATTATCGCAACAGCTTCTCTACAAACCAAATTTTTCAATAGTTTATCTTTGAAGTAGATCATAAAATTACTTACAAGATGACTCATGCAGATCCTGTGATAGGCATATGGTGCATCTAAACGAAGATGAGGATTGCTTATAGCTACCATAATTTTTGGATATCTGTCAGATATAACACAAATCCCCATCCGCTGAGTTACTCTATTTCTAATACATTCCAAGAACCATCCCCAACTATCAATATTTTCACCTTCTTTAATAGCAAATGACAATGGGAACAACTAATTATTTCCATCACATCCCATAGCAATCAACAATGCCTTATGCTCCCTATCCAAGGTTTTTTTATATGAAATTTCATATCCACATTTCTCCTTCACAATCCCTTGAATAGCCACATGGGACAATATAAATTGTGCTTTAATTATTGATTCTATATGAGCAGTAACCAACTTTGAGTCCAGTTGATGATGGTCTCGGTTCAAACATGGATTTACACAAGTATGCAGCCCTTTATATTTGTTGATCACAAATAAATTAGTATCTTTCACAACCATAGCATGCAGCTTCTATTAGCATTGACATTCTTTGGCCTTCTTACATCTTAAAATAAATAATTTTTTTGAGGAGGCAACTACAACAAACTTATGGTATATTTTAATTGAGTAAATCTTTGCAACCTCTTGTAATTTGAATTTAAAATTAAAAATTTGCCCAACTACAAATTCACCACTCACATAATTGGTTGTATCTTGCCCCCATAGAGTCCAACCACTTGAAATAGCAATATCTATGTTTCAACATATTCAAAGCAAAGTGTTAGTGATAGGTGAAACTGAATAGGAGCCGACTCATCATGTTCCTCATCATCAACTATGATAATCGATACATCACAAGATAATGCATGTGAAGAGATAAATATCCCTCGCTCATTCTCTAAAACTTGATTTGTAGTATGGAATGATGAAACATGTACATCGGCTTGAACATGTAAGTCATCATCACACCCAACATCAACATCTTCATCAGATTCATCATTGCCTTCTTCATAAGTACAAGCATCATCATATTTATATGCTCTAGTATCTCATACTGGACCACTACTAGGCCCACAACCATAGTCAATTTCTATAATACCAATAGATTGATTCACTTGTCGGTATATTCGGATGACAACAACAAACAATTCAATTTTCTCAATGGTAGTTATGTTAACCATGTTCAACATTTGGTGCACAGAACTATCATTCCATATTGTAAAAGGTTGGAACCTATTTTCACTTTTTAGAGGATACTCACACTTGAGAACTAAGTTGAACTTCTATTTATCAATAGGTGTGCTTGAAAATATGATATCACCCAATTATTCAAACATGTAGTCAACCGATATTTTTAAAGGTATAATCGAAGCTTTGTTTCCATCATATTTCACATCAGTATGGATCCTCACTATTTGTTCATTGTAATAACACATTACGGGAATAGAGGAAATATACATAATTGATGTGTTTCAAAATAAGTAAAAATAATTAAATAATATGAGAGATGATTATCGAATATGCTCTTTTTTACAAAATTATTTCTATAATTATATATAATTTTGCATAAATTGCTCGACCAAATTTCTTCATTTTAACAAAATTACATGCTCAAATTGAATAAATGGGATGAATAGAAAGTACTATAAATAACTATAAGGTATAGCATTCTTTATCTAAAATAAATTAGACATATATAAGTTTAAGAATGACCCAAATATTTGTGTGTATACATCATAATAAGTATTTATAGTTAACTAGAATTGTATATATGAATGAAAGCACTATATTTGTGGAGAGATAGAGATAAAGATAGTGGCATTTGAAAATATTTAAAATTCAATAGCCGTCATTGTGAACGTCTGCTTCTTATTTTTAAAATTCAATAGCGAGACAATGGTCGTCGCTCACTACTATTGTCATGTTGTTTCTAGATGCACTAATTTGGGCATATTTTTGAAACCAATATTATATTTTGGATTTTTTATTTAAAATGCATTATTTTCGTACCAAATACATATTGAATATATGTTTATATATATATATATAAACATAAACATATAAATATTTTTATGTTTATGTGTGTGTGTGTGTGTTTATTTATTTATATATGTTTATATTTAAATGTATACAAATACATAAAATATGTTTACACACACAAACATAAACATAAACATATTAAAATATAAACATATATATATTTTTATGTTTGTGTGTGTGTGTGTATGTTAATATATCTATATATATTTATATTTAAATGTATACAAATACATAAATTATGTTCACATATATATATATATATATTCAGAAATTGGTGAACATTAATCTAGGTATGATTATAAAATATATTGAACAAAATGAGCATTTTTGGCAAATGTTGATTGCTCATTCTTATTCAAATTAAGAATTTTTAATAGGTTATTGACATATTTCTGCAATTGATTCTGCCCATTTAAGTGGACTAAAGAGGGGCTCCATGTTCTCGATAATAGCTTATGTTCCCATTTATATTTGATACAATAAGTTTAGTAAACTATGATGATTAGTTATGAGTTATGTAGAAATTGAGGGGATACTGTTAGATAATCATGTAGTCATTATTTATGAAAGATATCAACCAATTCTGCATAGTATTTCTGTAGTATTTAGATTTGAAAATCATGCATATTACTATCATCATGTGAATGAGACTTTTAGTAGCAATGTAACCAAACATAATAAAACAACAGAGTTTTGTACCATTAAACCCAAAAGCCCTTAAATCTTATCACAAAAAAATAAGACAAATAACAAACCTCAAAAGGAGTGCTATTGAATGCTTGTGCAATGCAGCCTTGCCATCGCTGAGGTGGGGTCTGGTAGAAAAGGTTCATGAGGTATGGTGAAAAGGAAGAGGCCATTGGTGAAAGAAACGGTGGAAAAAAATCAGGGATTAGGTGAAAATGGAGAAGATAAATATGGGGGAAGGGAGAAAATGATCGTTCAGGGATAAACTTGTTCAATAGCCGGCATTGAGAACGACAGTCTTAGTTTTAATTAAATAGTATTCATTCACAATGCCGACATTAGAAAATTTTTAAAATTCAATAACCGACATTGAGAATGACAGTCATTGGTTTAATTAAATAGCCATTGTTCTCAATGATAGTTTTTGGAAAAATTTTAAAATTTAATAGCCGACGTTGTGAATGACAACCTCTGATTTATTAAATTAAAAAGCATGATAATGGCTGTCATTCACAATGATGTCAATTACCATGATATTTTTAGATGCACTAGTTTGGGCATATTTTTAAAACCAGTTTAATATTTTGGATTTTTTATTTAAAATGTATTATTTCCGTACAAAACTCAATTTTGTCAACTAATATCAAATGTCATTTACCCAATTCCTCAACTCGCAAAAATAAGCCACTATCGTCTAAAAGTAATTTTCCTTGTAACGAGAACCAACTATCTTGGATTGTCAGACGGACAAAAGTCAGATGAGTAACCCGAACCTGATGCCAACAAGTATTAGAATGGCTTTGTTTTATTTTAGGGGGAATTATGTTTTGGGGTGTTTCTCCAAAAATGTTTAACATTTAGAAACTAAACTTTTGATATTTTTAAATAAGTCACAAAACTAAAAATAAATTAAAAATAAGGACACTCGAATTCATGTCCTAAACTACCATTGCTCCTCTCCCCTGCCCTCGCTCTCGCCCCTATCCCTCGGCTCTTGCCCCTCGCCCCTCACCCCTCGCCCACTCCCTCGCTCATCTTCACTCATCTGTATGCCCTCACCTCTCGCCCCTCCCCCCTGCCCGTCTCCACGAGCTCCTTCGTGGAGCCCCATCAAACTTTAGTGAGCTCGAAGTAGAGCTCGATCAAGCTCCACGAAAGAGGTCACTGGAGCTCCTCTAGCTCCACTATTGAGCTCTACGAGCTCCATGAAAGAGCTCTTCGAACTCTAGTGAGCTCCACGATGGAGCTTGTCGAGCTCTAGTGAGCTCAAAGTGGAGCTCCCTCTTGGAGCTCGTGGAGTTCCTTCGAGCTCCACGATCGAGCTCGAGGAACTCTAGTGAGCTCCTTTGTAGAGCTCAACGAGCTCTATTAAGTTCCACGAAGAAGCTCACTAGAGCTCCGTCATGGAGCTCGATGGAACTCCACGAGCTCCATGACGGAGCTCATTTGAGCTCAGTCAAGCTCATTGGTTCTCGACGGAGCTCCTTCGTGGAGCTCGTCGAGCTCTAGTGAGCACCACGTCGAGCTCACTGGAGCTCCATATAAGAGCTCGTCGAGCTCCATGATTGAGCTCACTAGAGCTTGAAGAGCTCGACGTGAAGCTCACTAGAGCTCAACGAGCTCTTTAATGGAGCTCCAGCGAGCTAGACGAGCTCCACAAATGAGCTCATTAGAGCTCCTCGAGCTTCATCGTGGAGCTCCATCAAGCTTTAGGACTTAGAAATTTGGGTGTTCTTATTTTTAATTTATTTTTAGTTTTGTAACTTTTTTAAAAATATCAAAGATTTAGTTTCTAAATGTTAAAAATTTTTGGGGAAACACCCCAAAACATAATTTCCCCTTTATTTTAATAAATAAGGAATAATTATGTTTTAGAAAAATAATTAGTTATAATTTAATTAATTTTAGGTGCTCTCAAAATAAGAAATAATTTATATTAATGACACCAAAAAAAGGATTTGAAAAAAATTAACCCAACATTTAAAAATTAAAAATAAATGTACAAAACTCTAAACAATTAATTTTATGTGCACTCAAAATATTCAATATGATTATGCCTTTAATTAAATATGCGTAGAGGTGGCCAGGTGGCCCAGACACAGTTTGTCTAAGTCATGCCTAGCCCAGCATGACATGATCTAGAACTGTGCCTAGACCCGATTCGTGCCGACCCAAGGCACAATTCATGTTATGTTAGGCCAAGGGGTGTCGAGCCTCATGTCAGGCCAGGCATGATGGCCCATAGTCACGGTCTAGCGGCATGGCTACCATGACCTAGGATCTTTGATTGAGAATCGGGCACGATCCAATCAGATCTTGCCCACCCTGTCTGATCATTATAAATAAAAAAATATTAAAAATTTTTAAAACTCAACCCCATCCTACCTAGTACACATGGCAATTTTTTTAATTAGTTTTCCACGTGGTTGGCTAAGAGCGTCCATGTGGCACGACCTAGGTGCACTTGGACGCCCCCTTCTCATCTCTCACATTATATCTCTTTATTCACTATCTCTAGAGGAGTTAAATAGGTCGGTCGGTCGCCCTGTGGCTCGGCCCGATATATTAGTGCCCTGCTCGGCATGGCACAGTCCAAAATTGTGCCTCAAGTTAGGTCAGACCACCACATGACATGATTCATACTATGTCGAACTCACATAAGTCATGCCTCGTGTTGGGCTAGGCACGACTTGTGTGTCTGATATGACAGTTTGGTAAACTAGCCCAGGTGACCATGTCCTCATCAGGTGATCACTCGGGTGGTCCATTTTTTAATAACTAGCCACATGGTTAGTTGTAATTAGTCAATCCATGAGCCGACCACCCATCGGTCATCACATCTTTGTGCTCAGAGCCAAGCCACTGTCCACCATTGAGTAAAGCAAAGATGCATGACACAACTTGTGCATTTTCACCATTCGATGTGGTCAAAAATAGTCGTGCACTTAGTCATGCCCACCATGTCATGATGGGTTGGTGGACTGCACGCAATGCCTACATGACATAACCCATTTGACATCTCTAAATATCACCCCTTCTCGTCTCCTCCCTTCTCTATCTCTCACCCTTCACCATCACTCCCCTTCTCATCTCTTTCCTTCATTTCCCCTTCTCGTCTCCCATGTTTTTACCCAATAATCTCTATTATCCCCTATTCTGCCATCATTATGCCATCATTCTACCCATTTCCCCTCGATATTTCTCCCCAATAAATCCCATTGCACCCATTCTCCTAAATTTGAGATCCAAAATTGTGATATTCTAATGCAAATAACAATTTGTGGTATATCAAAAAAACATGTGTTTTGCATTTGTATGTGTATGTGTTTTGCTTATCAAAATTAATATTGATATTTACATGTGTATGAGTATTACAATTGATGTATGTAAATAAATATATATGCATACATCATTACAAAAAAGCAAATTATAAACGTCAAATCTATTTTGAATTTTGTTACAATTTGTAATTAGTGACCTAAATAAAAATGGAATAGGAAACTTTTCATTTATAAAAGGCTCCTTTTAAAATTTTAGAAATGAAAATTACCAGGGTGTTTTTTATGTGCAATGGAAATTTTCCAGTTTAAATATAGCAATGGAAATGGGATCTTAGTTTTTGTTTCTATTCTGATACTAAAATATTGACAGAATAAAATATAAACATAAATTTCATTTCTAAATGAAAAATGGAATTGAAACACTATATTCCATTTCTATTTTTTGCAACAGGAACATGTCCCATTTTTTATAGTTTATGTATGATGTCTATAATATACAAATACATGCAGAAATTATATACACTACAATCCAGTAAATATTTGCACATTATTCATCTAATAACATTCGCATAACATCCACTAAAAAGAATAATATCAAAGAACAAACATTAAAGTTCAACTATTCTAGTACACATTTATAATATTAAAAAACAAAAAACACAAAAAAAATTACCACAATAAATTTCATTGTAAAAATATAATAACACAACATGACAAATAGTTATTAATCATTATTGAGATGAGTATTTTTCTCTGGAGATATGATGGATCTTTTTCATAATGATGAAAATGAAATGAGGCCTTTGACAATGTGTAAATAATTTTTTTCATCTTCAAAATTTCCTGTTGTATTTTCTCCTCTCATTTCATTATTTCTTCCCCTCTTTTTTCATCTCTTCTATTTTTTTTTGTATTTCTTTATTCTTTTGTAGTATCTCCTCATTTTTTATTTGTAAAGTATCCTGAACCTTCTATATTTCTTCTCGTACTTGCTCATCAAATAAAATATTATAATTTGAAGATGAAGATGAAGAGCTCCAAATAGAACCTAGATAAAATATAGATTTATGGGTACCAAGACCATACATTCGCCATTTTTTGGCTCCACTCCAAAGGTCTAAAGGTAAATAGGCATAACATCAATCCAATCTCTGGAGCCTCTATAAAAGGATATGTCAATTATGAAGTAATTGAAACCATATTCTCCATAGTTTTTTACAATTATTACAATACAATATAACTCATCAATATTATATTCATATAAAATTTATCCCAACACATCAAACTATCAATACCCTACTAAAAATTAATTTAAAAAAGAAGTGAGTCATTATATTTAAAGAGTCTACATATAATAACTCACCAGTAATAGTAAAAAAATACTCAATTTTGATATAAATTCTTATGAATGCTAAAAAATATCATTTTTTTACAATTTTTTGATTCATAAATTACAATTTATATAAGACACTAAAAGTAAAAATTGAGAAACTCACATTAATATCATTTGATTACTTATCTACAAATGATTCATCCTTCTTCTTGTACATTTTCTTGAACACTTCAAATGGTATTGGTGGAAATCCCAACTCAGCCTCCTAAAAATAAATAATATTTGCTAATGATGTACATGATAGATTATCATAAAATTAGTATCATTTGCATTCACAAAGTTAAATTCATAATAAATTAGGAAAGACAATATATTGAATGTTAGTAGGTCATCTTTTTATTTCCTATATGTTTGGAAGGTCCTAATCCTTCATATGCTTTCTCTGGTCAATGATTTTGTGACATCATCTAGGATAAGGCCTTTAACTCTTCATTATTCTTGTATTCTCACCATTTTATCTAAACATCAAGAAAAATACTATTAGGCTTTGCATCTTTATCATATTTTTTTTCAATTTTCCAAGCTTGTCATTATATCTGACACTAGCCACATGTTTCCTTGTATCCCTCACTAAGATTAACAAGGCATTATTTCTTTTATATTTTTTTTTACAAAAAACATAAAAAAATAATAATACATTGTGATGCATTTTTTTTCATAGTATTTTATTAAAAAACAATTTTACATATTGGTAAATGCAATAAAATTGTACTTCGAATTCATCCCAATAATATTTTTTCATATTGCCACTTTGCTTTTTTTTATACCATCCACAACTAATTTCTCTTTAAATATCTTTTCGGTTGTATGAGAAGCATAATGAATAAACTTGTAAGTAATTTAACATCAACATGTATATATACATATAAATGAAATATATACACATTTCTACTACTAAGTTAATATTTTATTCATTTTAATTACTTATCTAAAACTTTAACGCAAACATTATTTTAATTCTCAATGATGATGTTGGATCGGTAACATCATACTTTGTTATTAATTAAAATGACATATCAATTAAATATGTCTATAATGATTTATTTATATTTTCATTCAAAATTGTAATTTAAATTTTTTACAAACAAAAAAAATGAAAAATGATAATACATGCATGTAGTAAATTTCCAAACCTATTCTTTGAAGTTTTTATTTTTAGTTTATGGGAACTTCTGCAATTGTATATGCCTCATTATTTCAGGCTCTCTTTTAGACATTTCAATGGGCTTAAAGTATGCCTCCAAAAAATGTATCTTTATGAAGCCATGTTTGCCATAACATCTGTGCATCTTATGGTCATTATATCCACCTCATTTCAGCAGATTAATGATCTCTTTTAGGCTCCCTCTCTGGCAGACTTAGCATCATTTGCTGCCTAGTCTTTTCACCTCTTTCTCTATCAATTTAATCTTTCTTTATAGTAGATTTTCACATGTCTTTAAACATGGACTTAACAAAATCAAACCCAACACATATGCCATGCCACATCCACAATCCTCTCCACCCATTTCCCCTTCTATCCCATACCCTCGACTCCTAAGTATAAAGCCTAATATATCAAACAATTTTAAAATCATCTAAGAGTTCTAGCTTAGCTTCTATCTGCCTCTGATCCTTTTTTTTCTCTTCTACGAGGGGGCTTCTGGATTTTCCCTAGTATACTTCATAGTGTCTTTTACCATAGCTTTTATACTGCTTATTTATTTTTCCTTCTTACTCTATCAACTGGAAACTCTTCAATGCTTTCCCCCTGCTTTGAAACCTGCACAATCTGCAAGCATATACTGTGCTGCTTATTTGATGCAGCCTTCTCCCCTTGCCTGCCTTTTCTGATAAATTATATTCATCCTTGTGTTTAGGCTTTTCACTTTGACCCCTATACCCCTTGATCTAAAGGCAACTCTTATCCATGCATTCTAGCTAGTCTACCTCTAATATTCTTGTCCCTCCATCTTGCTTATGTGCCTCCATCTTTTTGGGTTCTCTTTGAGTGCTTCTCTCTCAAGGCTTTCTTATCCCCCCCTTAGTGCTGTTCATACTCAATGACTCTCCTTACATCCAACATCAAAAAAAAACAAACTACACCCAACAGAATACCCCTCCCGTCTCTCTTTAATCCCTCCCCCATTAAAAGCCCTCTTTGGATTTTTTTTTTGACACTAGCTATGAGGGTCATACCCCACATCCATCTTATAGGTGTACCTTTTTAACCTTACCATGCAATGAAAAATTAATGTAATAATGTAGTAAAAAAAAGGAGAGAATAAAGCACAAAAACCATGCACTATTCTCTATTCCCCTGTGATCTTGCCCTCGGCTTACAACCTTTGGCTTTAGTTGAGCATGTCCACTTTTTTTGAGGCTTTACTTTACCTACAAACCTCAATAAAATAGAAATCAGAAAAACATAGGTAATTGCTCTATCCCTTCTCCTCCTCAGCATCCTTCACTTATCCTCTCTTCCTTCCCTTTCCTATCTCCTTCTTCATGTATTCATGAACCCTTCTTGTGACTCCTAACATATGGGAATCTCATTCTATCGAACCTTACTAAACCTTGGTATCTATTCGAAATGCTCACCGAGTCAAACTCTTGGATCCCTTTTCTTAGACATTCCTCTATAAGTTTATCTGCTAACGCATTGGCTTCTCTATATATACGGATAATCATTCTATTTATAACTTTTAAGTAGTTTCTAATCATTTCTACCTCCTCTTCATATCTCCACATCTCCATCCTATTTTTGGCCAACACTACAAGCAAGCTTGAGTCTACTTGAATCAAGATGTTTTTGAAATTGTTCTCCTTACAGATTTGGAGTCCTTTTTGAAGGGCCATTATCTCCGCATGCAATGCTGAGATAGCCTTTCCCCCTTTTGTGAATGCCTTGAGAATCTTACCCTCCATATCTTTTATTGCTCCTCCCCCTCCTGCCGCTCCCATTTCTCTTTTAAAACTACCATCCATATTAAGCGCAAGCATTCCTTGTGTGGGTTTATCCCTTGTGAAACATTTCATTTTTTTTTATTTTTGCCTTTTTTGAGGTGAGCCCCCGTATCCTTCAATAATCTTCTAGTTTCCGCATCTCTTATTTTTATAGGATTAATTACTAAAATCTTTGAGCCTTCCATCTTTATTTCTTCTAGTATGCTTTTGGAGTTCATTCTAATATCTTCAAACCTACTCTTGTTTCTAGTTTTCCATATGAACCAAATCACTATATGAGGGACATTGTTCCTGATCCATTTAAGTGATTTATATCTCATATCCTCAACTCTCCAACTATTAAGCCTATTCTTTAGCGAGACTTCTTTATAGCTAATTTTAGCAGCTGATTCTATTATCCACTAGATCTCTGCTGTAATTTTTCATGAGAAGTGATGATTTATGCTTTTGGTTATTGTGAGACATCATTCACATCTTGAGGCCATCCTTATACCTTTTCTTTGTATATTCTCATCCACCAGGATTGCCTTTGAGAGGGCCTTCCATATGAATATATTCATTTTCTACATGTCTCACTTTCCCATATCATACTGAACTTTTTTTTGGGATTGTCTGCTAGTTCTCACTAGCATTTTGACTAATTTTAATATGAATTTTTCTTGTGGGTTTAGGGTCCATTTCCAACCACTCTTCTTCAATTTTGAGTGATCTTCCACTAAACCTTATTGTTCTAGCATCTATTTCCAAGCCCTAGTGGCCTTATTTGTATCCTTGAAGGTATTATTTGCTAATCCATATTTGCCTCTTATGTAGCCAGCCTAGGGGCTATCATTCTCTTTTAGCCTCCACCAGCATTTGAATGTCCAAGCTTTGGCCATATCTTTAAGGTTGAGGAGCCCTATACATGCCTCCTCTTTAGGATAACATACATCCTCCCACTTTTTCTAGTATAGTTTTGGTTTTTCTTCTTTTTTCCCCCATAGAAAATTTGACATTTCCATCTCTAGCTTCGTTATAATCTTTTTTGAAGGCTGCATCATTATTAGGATGTAGGCTAGCATTTTATGGAGTATGTGTGAGATTAAAGTCATTCTTCCTGCCATGCTTAGTAATTTCTCCTTCCATCCCACTATTTTTCTTTTTATCTTATCTACCAGGAAGGCTAGGTATTCATCCCTCACCTTGCCTTCATAGATCAGACATCCCAAATATGTTATCACTCCTCTTTTGGGTAAAACCCATGACTTTTTTGATACTTTTCGCAACCTTGTCAAGTGCTTTACCTGACATTATAAATTGACATTAACTTTCATTCAATATTTGTTCTATTTCTTCTTCTAGGATCTTGAATAACGACATCATATTTCTCATGGATTTGCTGCTTGCATTAGTAAATATAATAATATCATCCGCATATGCAAGAAAACCAACACTATAAGAGAAATCCCATATAACTAGGGACAATTCCCTAGCTAAATGAGCATTTTCCGTTGCTAAATGGGATATAGCGACGGATTACCGACAGATAGGTTCTCTATCTAAAGTACTCATCGCTAAAATTTAGCGAGGGAAAGTGTCCCTAGCTAAAAATTTAGCGACGGAAAAATCCATTGCAAAAAAAAATAATTTTCCTAGCTAAATTAGAAAGTTAAATGAGATTTTCGTCGCTAAACTGAAATAATAATGGAAGATTTCCCAAGCTAAAGTACTCGTCACTATATTTTAGCGATGGAAATAGTCTCTAGCTTAATAAATTTAGCGACGGAAAAATCTATTGTTAAATATAGATATCCCAAGCTAAATTAGCTAGGGAAAATTCCGTAGCTAATTTAGCAAGAGAAACTTTGCTAAATTAACTAGGGAATTTTCCTTAGCTATTTTAATTTCAAAATTATTTCCAGAATTTAATTTATTTTAAAATTTTTTAATTAAATAATTTAATATTTTTATATCAAATTGAATAAAAAAGAAACTATAAATGATAATTTATAATAAACAAAAAATAAAATTATTTAATAACATATTCTAATTCAATATTTTACATAATTGAAATAAAAAAATAACAAAATTTATCACATCTTATTCATCAATGTATCTACCGATAATGCATAAAGTATAATCTATCAATTTATTGATGTTGCATTCTCTCCCTCTGCTCCTCCGATCACTATTTTTTTACTGCGACAAAGCTGTCCGAGTCACGGCACGTAATGTTTAGTGAAAAATCCCATCACTTATCCAAGCTTTGTATGGGGAACAATGAGATATCATATCTGTAAAAAATTTAAACTACTCGGTCAAATTAAAATAAAAAAAAGTTAGTTTTGATAAATATATAATATTGTAGTATATATGTTAATATATACTAGTATTTCACTCGTACATATATTACTACAATATATGTACATAAAAATTGTAGTATTATGTGTGCATATATACTAAGTACAAATATACTCAATATATATGTACATAAAAACTATAATATTATATGTACGTATATACTGACTTTATACATACGTATATACCACATTTGTTGCTATTGCTGCTCCTCTCGCTGCTGTTGCTCCTCCCACTGCTGTTGCTGCTGCTCTCGCTGCTACTGCTGCTCATGCCGCCGCTGCTGCCACTACTACTGCCGCTGCTAATGCCACTGTTGCTATCGCTGATGCTGCCACTTCCGCTGCCGCTACCGCCATCATTGCCGCTACTACCATCGCCACCGCTAACGCCGCTGGTGCCGCTGTCGTTGCTGCCGCCTCCACCGTCACCACCATCTACGATGTCGCCATCACTGCCACCGCCACTACTGTCGCTGCCGCTACTACCGCAGTCGTTGCCGCCACTACTACCACTGTCGCTACCACCACTGTTGTTGCTGCTGCCGCTGCTGTTGCTGCCGTTGCCACCGCCGCCGCCACTGCCGCCACTACCACTGCCGCCTCCATTGCCGCCTCCATTGCCGCGACTACCGTCGCTGTTTCTGCTGCTGCCACAGCTGCTGCCACAGCTGCTGCCACAGCTGCTGCCACAGCTGCTGCCACTATCGCTGCCGCCACCATTGCCACTACTACCGCTACTGATAATAGGCTTTTATATACCTATAATAAGCTAAAACTCTACCCAAAAAATTCAAAGACACACAAACATATTCACATATATATAAAAATAATTATTATAGACATGAACAAACCGAAATTAAAGTTAATTGTCATACAGCTTCAACAAAAATTCAAAAGATGTTCAGCAATTATGTTTAGAGAGAAAGAGAGTGCAAAAATAAAATATTTTAGGAATAATAAAGATAAAATAAGCTAGCCCTCCTTTTGTTAAAGCTGAAATCGGTATAATATGGGACCCATGCATTGGAATGACAGTGGCGATGTCTGAATGCTTTGAATCAGAATTTTTTCTTGTCTCACATAATGTGTCCTACAAAGAATCATAATTAGGTTAATCAGAAAAGCAAAGAATAAAACCATAATAAAAAAAATTGAAACCTACAAAAAATAATTATTTGCTACGCATAGACAAAAATAAATAATAGTTCAGAAATAATTCTCATACGAAATTATCCTCATAATTTGTAGGGAATGCTAGTATATCTGGTGAGATTTCGCAGCTGGATCTCCGAATGCTATCTGTTGCACCAATGCCACTAACTGTGATTCCATATAGGACATATACTATTGCATTATAATTTTAATTTCTTTCATCTCATCATTCATTTCTTTAATTTCTTTCATTTCATCCATCAAATTAGTATACTACTAATCCTTCTATTCTTTATTTTCATAATTTTCTTCCTTCAAATGAGATATCTGCTCATCCTTCTATTCTTTACTTTCATTTATTTCTTCCTTCAAATGAGATATATGCTCATCCTTCTTTTTCATTTTAGTCTCCATAACTACAATATGTTCATTTGTTTCCATTATTTGTTGTTCGACCGCCTCATCCTCCTTTGCTGAGACATATGAATTAGAAGCAAGACTGCTACAACAAAATATTACTCCCTTCGAGCTATTTCCATACATTCGATGCTTCTTATGACCTTTTATGGTCTTCAAATAATTAGGATCATAGTCACTTGGTTGAAGATCCATAGAACCCCCAACTTGTTGATGAGTAGCGGTCACATGTTCCTCCATTAGGTCCTGAGATAAAATAGAGAAAAAAACTATTCTAGATATACAAAAAAATAAAATAAATATTTTGCATTCCAAATAATTTTCAAAATGTATGGTAGTATTATAAAATCATATTAATATAACAAATTCTTATAGTAATCATCTGAGACTTATTGTCAACAAACTGACCATCCACTTTCTTCACATGCATATTTTTGAAAATCTCATGAAAATTAGGATCTCGATCAAATTCTTCCGCCTAGAATATGTTAATATTAAGTAATAAAAAAACAAATGATCAAAAAATTTAACAAAATTAATAAAACCATGTGGAGATTTGATTTATTGGACTATTAGGACAACCACTAAATATATAAATGAATAAAATTTTAAAATTGTATTAAATCTCGAGAGTGCTCAATGCTCGACTTTGACCTTTCTGTGTGTTGATAGATTCTTGTACCTAGTCCAGCTATCTCACTTCGTCGATTTTTGCTGGCAATATCTAATTTTTTCTTCACATTTGGCTCCTCCCAATACTTAAGCCATTTGGGCCAGTCATCCTCGGATATAAAATCAGGCCTTTCTTTCATATTCTTCACTTTATGGATAAAATTAGAATACCGTTGATCAACTTTTATTTCTCATAATAACTTTATCTTTCCATCAAATTTGGGTGCCCATGTGCACTTATTCTATATATAGAAAAATAACTAAAGAATTTATATTAACGACAAGAATGTAATTATTTACTGCTTGAATAATAACCAACATAATAGTTAAGTAATTAGATAATTATTTTTCTATGCTTTTGTTTTATTATTTTTACCTGCAAGTCATTTAAAATAAGACTATTTTGTCGATTCAGAAACTTTCTTCCAGGAGAATGTTTTAGAATCAACCATTTTCTTGAAAGACTTTGTAATTATAGTCGAACACTTGTGAGATGGAATAAAACTATACAAATAAATAAATAACATTGAAAACAAGCAAATCAAAACAATATAAAAAAAACCACTGACAATAACATGAAATTTTTTTTTCAAGTCATTTTTACATATTTTTTTACCTTATATCCACAATCTCAATTTCTAACTTTGCATTGACTATAGAGGAAGACATAGCATTTGAGGATGTTGTTGGTTTTGTAAATGGGTGAACTTTTGGTGTAAAATATAGTGTAGAAGATAGAGATGGATCAAAAGTGTGTGTAGGAAGCACAATGGGTGGTGGGCTTACATCTGATAAAGGTGATAATAGTGGTCTCAATGATGGTGATGGTGATAGAAAAGAAGATGGTGATTATGATGTTGAAGTCAGGATATGGTGGCTATGAGATGGTACTGATTCTGCAACATGATGTAACATACTAGATGAATTTGGTTCATTTCTGTATCCACGTCCGCCTAGAGGTGTCAAACGGAATGTGTCGTGCTGGGCCAGGCATGGTACGGTTACCGTACCGTGTCGTGCCTGGCTCGACACGGTTTATTCAAGCTAGGCCCGACACGGTTTATTCAAGCCAGGCTCGACACGGCCCGCTGGCCCGACATTAAATGTACCATGCCGTGTCAGGCCCGTACGGGCCTGTTTTAAAAAAAATAAATTTTTTTAAATATTAAAATTTTTGTATTAAATTATTTATAAAATATATATTATATATAGATAATGTTTAAAAATTTTAAATTTGCAACTTGAAAATTATTGGATATACAATATTAATAAAGTTAAAATTTTTTTTATTATTTTTTAATAAATTTAAAATATAATTTATTAGAATTAAATTATAAAGTTTTTAATAAAAAATTTAAATACAAAAATAAATAAAACAAAAAATTTCATCAAAAAAAATTACAAAGTCACAAAAACAAAAGCAAACCAATTGTCCAATCGGCAAATAGATACCAAACCAAAGTAAATACAACATAATATAAATAAAAAAGCATACAATCAATACAAAACAAAATATCAAAATCAAAAATCAGAATCAAGAATAATATAAATCTTCAACTGTGTCCGTGACCATGAGGCATCAAAAATCAAAATCAAGTGGTAATGACAAATCGCATGTGGAGTGGCATGACATTGGCAACTAGCATCTGGCAATGGGCAGGGATAATCGACAACCACGTCAATCGTCAATCAACATATCATGATCATCATCAACCGCAACATCAAAATTACTATCATATTGACCATCATAATCAGCAATCAACTCCTCTACTTTTGCAGTAGATGTAGTCCCTATCCTAGCTCCAACACGATCCTAGATGCTAATTCTTGAATCCTCCCAATCCTTCAAATAGGCCAAGGCCTCAACAATATCTAGACGTAATCTTGATCTCCTATCCGAAATCATGTTCACTATAACAGAAAAAGTAGACTCTGATGTTACGCTTGACACCGGAGGAGTCAGTAGATTTTGTGTCATCCTAGATAGCACATGAAAGGTGGGCTCATATGATTTTCGTCACTATAATATATCAAGATTCTTACTATCAGAATGTGATAGGATTGAGCAGTAATCAATATCTAAGTACCGAGAAAGCTCACTCCTATGTGACAGTCCACCCTATCGTTTCCCCCTCGCTAACTGAATGGAAAAATCATCTCTGAAGAAGGTATCCATGTCCATAATCACAGTCTCACTACTACTACCACCATACCTAGTATCATAGTATGTGAATAGGTTAGTCAACTTCTCGTAAATGAACCCTTCAGGTGGGTCTTCCAAGTTCATGCACGAGAAAATGTAAGTCAGGGTGTTATCTACCCCTTTCACCTTAACCCTAGGGTCCATACATGTAGCAAGACAATAAAGAGATGGAATGATGGACTAGTATTTTTAGTACTTGGTTTCCATCTCTGCAACCATATGGCTAAGTGTCAAATCAGCTCGATACTTCCTAAACATGCTTTTAATTTTGCATATACACCTGAGTCCAATGCAGGTTGTGGGTGTATAAACTGACGAACACATATTTTTCGTGTCATAAAAAAATCTTCACAAATTTCATAAATGAAATTCTTGAAGTCCAGTTAGTGTCATCATTAATAAGTTCATAACTTTTACTATTGACGTAGTCGAATATCACCTGTTCGTATCCAACACATGACTCCAACATCAGGTACGTATAATTCTAATGGTGTCTCATATCCGATTAGAATTTCTTCTTCTTAAGATTCGTAGACAAACAAAGACTATCAAACTCTTGTTGTATGCGAGGAGTATGAATATATTTTAGTGCATTACGTATATTATCCAACGTAGGGGAACACACCTTCATCCCCGCTTGTACAATCAGATTAATCACGTGACACATGCATCTGAAATGAAAAATCTCTCCTAATGGTGTCTTTCTAATATTCCTAACAAACATGTTAATCGCTACTCCATTATTAGATGCATTATCGAATGTGATGCTAAAAATTTTATTTTGAATTTTATATTCTCTAAAGATCTTCATCATACACTCAAAAATGGTCGGGCCATCATGAGGATGAAGAATCTTAAAAAAATCCTAAAATTTTTTTATTTATTGTCCATTTAGAATCTACATAGTTGGTGATAAGACGAGCATAAGGTGATTCATCGTGACTTGTCCATATATCAGACGTAACAGACAGCACTCCACTATATGTCATAAATTCATTAATTTTTTTTGTTTTTCTAACTTATACAATTTTAGTATATCATTCCTAGATGTAGACCTAGGAATCCTATGATAAGTAGCCTGAAAATATGTTGCATGATGCTCATTACCCTTGGATCATCTAAAAATCTGATCGGAATATCCATCAATGTGATAAGTTTGGCCATGCCTTCCATACCCAACTCGATGCGGTATATGAAGGGAGTAAACTTTGAGATTGAACTCGATCCAGTCTCAAAAAATATAGTGCTAAGTTGGGTTTGCCTAGGATATAATGCACCATATTTTTTAGTGCATAATTCGGCA
The DNA here is from genome assembly GCA_029783825.1 of Sapria himalayana. NCBI lineage: Eukaryota > Viridiplantae > Streptophyta > Magnoliopsida > Malpighiales > Rafflesiaceae > Sapria > Sapria himalayana. The sequence goes on from JAREIK010001216.1 coordinate 416,452, forward strand.
TGCCTTTTAAGGTGCTCAGTCTCAAATGAACTCTTACATGTTTAATTTTTCATATAATATTTGCATTGTGTCATTTCTTCTTCCTCACCCCTAATATTTTTTTTGTTTTATTGTATTAAAATGAGTCCAAGCTACAGAAGTTCTTCTAGTTTTTTATTTTTTAGATGTTTGGGGTGAGACGACTGGAGAAACCAAAGTTTCAACAGCCTTAGACCTCTGTTTAAGATTTTCATTTTCTGAATTTAAATATGTTTCATTAGTATTAGTTATTTTTTTGGATTTTTGTTAAAAGGAGGTAGAGCCTAGATGATAGATTTTAGATATTCAGATTAGAGAGAGAGACTAGAGAGAGAGAGAGAAAATAAATAAAATACTTACTTTTTTTAAATAATAATTTTTAAGTTTAAAGTTATAGTTCAATACTAAACAAAAATTAAAATACACATAATGTAGTGATGTAGATCACATGCATGGTGCACCACAATCCAGTTCAAACTTTCAAACTCGAGTTGTTAGTCTTGAAAACTGAGCTGAATTATGAAATCCCAAGTCCTGAGATAGAGAATAGCAAGAGCTTTGAAAAAAATTTGACAGAGTTAGAATAAATGTTTATGAAAAACATAAAATTTATAGAGATGCGGGGGAGGGGGGGTGTTTATAGATTAAAGGTTTTTTTTAAAACGTAATTTTTATGTTTTTCTTAATTTTTTATTGATATTTAAGGGGCAGAATCATGAGGACCGTCGGATCCTGCACCCTAGTTGTTGGTGGCGAAATCCAACGGCTTATATTCAAATTTTATTTTTTTTAACCGTTGAGGGGGGGAGGAGAGATTCGGGTCGGGGGTGATCACGGGTCAGGTTGAAGTGGATTCGAACCCGTGCCCATGCATTTTTTCGATCTGTATGGTGCTGGCGGTGGGGTGAGGGCATCTCATGCCAGCGGGACATGCCACGGGCCATGGAACCATGCCGAGTCATGCACGACACGAGGCTAGTTGGCCTCAGAATGGCATGACACAATTAGTGCATTGGTCGGGCAGGGCACAGGCCCATGCACGTAAAATTCTCGTACCAGGCCGACCCAGGCACGGTCAAATCATGTCGTGCCTCATGCCGGCCGGGCCAGCCAGGCACGGTTGACACCTCTACGGGTTCCACCTCCACCACGGCCACATTTTTTAGGCACCATCTACTGTACAAAATAAAACATAGAACAAATAATAGAGATATGATGAACAATCATGCATTTTTAAAATAAAACACATCGATAGATTTCAACAAAATATAAAAAGTCTTTGATAATTTAATATTATAATAAAATTATAACAATTTAATTATCAGCATCATTGTCATTCTCCAATGAAACTTTTTATATTTTGTCTGATTTTGATAGAAGTTCCATCTCATCTTCAGATAGAAATTGATCATCTTCACTTTCTATTATGTCACCATTTGAGTCACATAAATTTTTTGGATCTTCATCTACATTCACATGCTCAATATTATTTATGTTATCTTTTTAGAATGCTAGTGCAATATCTAAGTATGTACTTCTTTGTTGTGATGTTGGTACTTCAAATTTTGATCGAGTTTTGATTTTGCAAAATATCTCACCAATCATCTTATCACGCGATAAACTCGGATATGTACGATAATATACTTGAGCAGCTTGAACTACCATAATACATGGCTCATATCGATTATATCTACAATTATGATTAACATTCATTAGCTTATAATCCGAATGAATCTTTGTGCCCACGTTTCATATAGGATCAAATAACTCGCACTTAAATAATACAATCATGTTATTTTCGAGTCCAGGTTACTCCAACTCAATAACTTCTTTGAGTTGACCATAATAATTAATCTCATCTGCACTATAACCCGAGCCTTTAATGTATACACCACTATTCATTATTGTTTTAGAAGAACCATGCCATTTTGTGTGAAATTTATATCCATTAACAAAATACCTAGGATAAGTTGCCACATATCTAAGTGGGCCTTTACTTAGATTCTGAAGAAAAATATTTGAATCTCCACTTGAAGAATCAATTGTCTATGACATAAATTAAAATAAATGATATTAACAAATAAAAGATACCAATAAATTAAATGATTCAAAAATTTAAAACTTAATAATTCTCACATAATTTTTGAACCAATTCACAAATTCAATTTCTAGTATATAATCGACATCATTGCTGAAAATTGATGGTTGCTTATATTTTAACTGCTCAACATAAATATTGCACAAATATAAAAAGAGAAAGAAAAATCTATATCAATTTTTAATAATTTCAATTTAAGATAAAATTAATCTATGATTAAACCTACAATCATTTTGGGTATACATACTCAATATATGGTGCAACCTACTCACAATTAAGTAAAACATAGCTCTGGGTTGCTTTGTACTCTTCATCTGTCGTACATCTTTTTATTACTCTTCCAAATACTCTTCTAGAATGCTTGAAGATAGATAGTTTGTCCAAAAAATCATCTTCTACCATCACATGATCTTCATCATTCTGAGGCACATTTCTATTCTTTGTATTGACATCATCCTCAAAATAATAAGAACAAAATGATGATGCTTCTACTAAATATACATTACAAATTGAACCTTCCACTTTTTCCTTGTTTCTAACATTCAATTTCATCTTACGAAGATACCTATAACCACAATGTTAGTTTCAATTATATTAAATTACAATATTACTTTATGCACAAAATAATAAAACACAGCAAATTTTATGTATTTATCTCTCAAAAGGATACATTCACATGTATTGCACTAGCCCTACTATCCTTGCTTCATATGCTAAATAGACCATGAAATGCTTTATTGAGTCAAAAAAACTTGGCTGGAATATCCATTCAAGCTTACAAATAATAAGTAGAATGTCATTCTCCAGCTTCATCATGTCATCTATTTTGATTGTTGTTGTAGTTAGCTGTTTGAAAACAAACTAAGTTCTGTAAGGACCTTCCAAACACTTAGGGAAAGTAATTCACGGAATGCAATTGGTATTAATCTTTGCATAAATATATGAAAATCATGACTTTTCATTCCAAATAACATAAGATTCTTCATATCCACGCATATACACATATTTGACACATATCCATTAGGAAATTTCAAATTTTTAACCTATTCACATAATATATGTATTGCCTTCTTATCAAGTGGGTAGCAAGCTTTAGAAAATTTTTCTGTTACCTCATTCAGTTTCAATTCAGGACACTGACAGTAATCATTCAGCTCTTGTCTTGATTTTAATGTGTCTTTTATTTCTCCGTCTACATTAAGGACAGTGTTGAAAATATTATCAAACACATTTTTTTCAATATGCATTACATCTAAGTTATGATAAATTAAATTAGAATTTTAATAGGGCAAGTCCCAAGATATATTATATTCCCTCTAGCCAAATATTTTGCCTATTGGTCCATTACTTCTAGTAGCATCATTTTCAGTTATCTTTTTCAAACCCAAACTCTGAATATCTGTCATAATATCAATACCTGAATGAACTGCTGGTGCAACTATCATCAAAATTTTATTTTTTCGAAATGTAGTTCTATTTCTTCGAAATGGATGATTTGTAGGTAGAAACTTACGATAGTTATCAAATAATGACTGTTTACCACTAAATTTGAGGGTAAATGCATTAGAATTTGTCATGCAATATGGGCATGTGAATCGTCCTATAGTACTCTAGCTAGACAACATTGAATATGCAAAAAAGTAACTTACCATCCACATAAGGGCTGCCTGCATAATGAAATTTTGTTTCTTTGAGATATCATATGTATCCACACCAAAATCCCACAAATGATTTAACTCTACAATAAAATGTTGTAAGAAAACATCTAGTATGTCTTTCGGATTTTTTGGCATTGGGACTAATATTGACAAAAACATATATTACTCCTTCATACACAATCACAGATGCAAGTTATAAGGTGTCACTAACATAGGTCATGTTGAATAATGTTGTCCAGATTACCCAAATGGCTGAAATTCATCAGTGTAGAGACCTAATCTCACATCTTGACTTTCTACTACATAATCTTGATGTATATAATTAAAATGCTTCCAAGCAAGTGAATCTGATAGATGATGCATTACCCCTTTTTCAACCTCATGCTCAGAATGCCACCTCATATCATTTTCTATCGCATTTGATGCATATAGTCTCGGTAATCGAAGAATTAATGGAAAATAATACATATTCTTAAATACAACCTTCGATTTTTGTGGCGTGTCTACAACACGAGGTGCCTTCTTAAATCGAGGATGATCACAATACTTATAGCTAATTAAATCATTATCACCACCCTAATTTAACATACATCCATTTAAACAAGAATCAATTTTTTTCACTGGTAGACCCATTCCTCGTAGTAACTTCTTAGTATTTGTAAAAGTTGTTAGTGATCAAATTATTATTCAGAATAATCTTTTTCATCAGTTCTGTCACCTGATCAAATAATTTCTCAGACATATGATTTTCTGACTTAATGCTCATCAGTCAAGCCACAAGTGATAATTGCAAATGTTTTTTACAACCAGGCCACAACTCTTTATCTACTGCTTTAAGCATTTCATAAAATTTCTAAGATTTAGGATTAGGTGTTTCATCCATGTAATCCATATTGAAGTCAGCACCAGTAGCTTCTGTGATCATTCTATTGTATGTGTTTGATGATTCTTTCTCACAAGCAAATGATTCAGTACCCTCATTTTGGTCAATGTTCAGAGCCATTATACTTTCCCCATGATAAATCCAAACAAAATAATTTGGCACAAATCTATATTTTGCCAAATGGTATCTTATAGTGTTTGCATCACAAAAAGGGATATTCTGACACTTCCGATAATTACATGGACACTTAATTTTTTTTCCATCCATCCTTCTCGATTGACTACATGCAAAATTGATGAAAGTTTCAAGCCCATTCAAAAAATATTTATTCAAAAACCCATTAATAAACCTTTTGTACATCCATTGATAATCTGAACTCATTTTGCCCTGTTTTATTTACAAAAAACAATGCTCAATCATTATTTTGAATAAAATATTCTATTACTTCAAAATATACTAATAATTAAATAAAATTACTTATAAATGAATATTTAAAAATTAAATATCGTGAATATCGAGGCAATGCATTTACAGAATCTACATGAATAGATAAAACAATTTTTAGCACAATAAAGATTAATAAATATCATAGTAATACTAGATAAAGGGAGCAAAATAGGATAATACACAAGAAAGGAAAGCAAAAAAGAAAGACATTTAAAGTTTGAAGGGGGAGAGGGAGAGAAAGAGAGAGAGAAGGTGGGGAGAGAGAAAGGGGTAGAGAAATGGGGAGACAGAGGGGGAGAGAGAGGGGAGAGGGAGAGAGAAGGAGGGAGAGAAATGGTGAATGGGAGAGAGGGAGAGAGAGGGAGAGAGAGGGAAAGAGAGGGAGAGAGAGGGAGAGAGAGGGAGAGAGAGGGAGAGGGAGAGAGGGAGAGGGAGAGAGAGAGAGAGAGAGAGAGAGAGGGAGGGAGGGAGAGAGGGGGAGAGAGAGAGAAAATGCAAGAAAGGAGAGCGAGAAAGAAACTAATAAGAGAGAGAGTGACACCTAACGAAAAAGTGGAAGAGAGTCACATAAAGAATTAGAGAGGGAGAGAGAGACACATAGAGAGTGTAGTGTTAGAATGAAGAATTATATAAAAGAAAATAAAATTTCTTCGGTACAAACCTATCAAATAGTAAATCTTTTGTCATACATAAGTTCATTTTTTATCCTGAGGCCCAATAACTATGATTAGGTAAGAGTACTACTCTTATTTGTATTATATCATATATGACCCTGATCAATGGATACTCTCATGCTATGTACTTACATATTGTTGATATTATATCTTTTACCATTTAATTTCAAGTTAGTGCAAAAAAATTATTATTATCTCATATTTATTTATATGTTAGGATACATATAATAAATGTAGTTATAAATAGTTACATATAGTTAAACATATAATTATATATAGATATATGCATACATGTAATTATATAAAAATATAAATAAATGTATACAAAGGTATAAACAATTATATAGATTTACATATATGTATACATAATTAAAAATAAAGTTATATTTATTTATAAATAGTTTTTTATAGTTATAAAAATATTTATATATAGTTATACACATAGTTAAACATTATGTTGTATGTTTGTATACATATAATTATAAATATAGTTACATGTGGTTATACATATAGTTATACGTATAGTTAAACTTATATTTATACATGTATGTAGATATATTTTTTCATATAATTTCATACATTTATACATATAGTTATGTATAGGTATGGATATACTAAAATACATTTTATATACTAATATATAAAAATGTATATTAAATATATGTTGTTAATTATATATTAATATAGTTATGGATAAAGTTTTTATAGTTATACATATAATAAGATAGAATTATTTATAGTTATGTGTTATTATACATATAATATATATAGTTATAAAAATTTATATATCGTTAAACATTTAGTTTTATATATATATATATATATATATATATATATATATTCATATGAGTAGTTATATTTACTTATACATAAATATATACAATGTTATAAACAAAACAAATATATAGATTTACATATATGTATACATATATGTATAAATAGTTAAAAATATAGTTATATTTAATTATATAAAGTTTTATTTAGTTTTACAAATATTTATATATAGTTATACACATATAATTAAACATAATATTGTATGTTTTTATACATGTAATTATAAATATAGTTACATGTGGTTATACATACAGTTACACATATTGTTATACTTATATTTATACATGTAGGTATATATATTTATTCATATAATTTTATATATTTATACATATAGTTATGTATAGGTATAGATATAGTAAAATACATTTTTATATACTAATATATACAAATGTATATTAAATATAAGATGTAAATTATATATTTAAATATAATTATGTATAAAGCTTTTATAGTTATATATATAATAAGATACAATTATTTATAGTTATATGTTATTATACATATAGTATATATAGCTATAAATATTTTTATATAGTTAAACATATAGTTATATATAAATATATTCATAAAAATAGTTATACATAAATATAGAGAGTTATAAATAAATATATAGATTTACATATATGTATACATAGTTACAAATATAGTTATATTTAATTATATAGAGTGTTATATAGTTATACAAATATTTATATATAGATATACAAATATTTATATATAGTTATACACATATAGTTAAATATAATGTTGTATGTTATTATGCATGTAATTATAAATATACTTACATGTGGTTATGCGTATAGTTACACATATAGTTATACTTATATTTATACATGTAGGTATATATTTTTTTAATATAATTTTTTATATGTATACATATAGTTATCTATAGATATATATATATGGTTAAATACATTTTTATATACTAATATATATATATGTATATTAAATATATGTTATTATATTTTTAAATACAGTTATGTATAATTTTTATAGTTATCCATATAGTCAAAGAAAATTATTTATAGTTATATGTTCTTATACCATTGAGATCGAATGACAAAAAGACACAAAATAGAAAACAAACAAGTTCGACTTACAACAAATCAGAAAAAAGTAAATGCGGTCCTGTATTTCAGGTGTACAATATATAAATATAAATACAATTTGAATCCCCCTAAAAATAGATGATGTCATCCACATAACAGAACAAAACTCAAGTAAAATAGGCAAAGATTAGATCCGTATCCAGATATGTCAACAAAGTTTGCATCATCTTACTAAAATTATTTATGATTTGCTGACAATGTAATTGGACAGCCAATCAAAACCTTCGTAGAGGCCCTCTCCAGAGGTAGCACAGGTGCTCTGAATATGCCAATGGCATTGGAGAAGAGATTGAAGTCCTAGCTTGTCAGTAATTTCAGCTGCATTCATCACATTGAGAAGATCTTGATTATTGGTAACCACTAGCAAAACTGCATCTTGAAGCTTTTTCTTGTTTAGCATCCTATGCAACTCATCTCTGGGTTCAACTACTCGATCTCTGTCATTGCTGTCCACCACAAATATGAGACCTTGAGTATTTTGGAAGTAATCCCTCCAGAAAGGGCGAATCTTGTCTTGACCCCCAATATCCCACACATTGAAATTGATGTTTTTGTATTTAACAATCTCTACATTGAAGACAATTGTAGGAATTGTGATGAAAATTTCACCAAGCTTCAACTTATATAGAATGGTTGTCTTTCCGCCAACATCAAGACCTAGCATCAAAATCCTCATCTCCTTGTTGGCAAACAACCTGCTGAATAGTTTTGTGAACATAAACTCCATTTCTTCTACTAAATCTCAATCCCTTTGTCGTATGGCAGTAAAGAGATCCGATGAGAAAAATAAAATCAATAGACCTCAAGAGATGGTCACCAGAGAGGGAGGTCAACCTCTATATGTTCTTATACCTATAGTATATATAATTAAAAATAGAGTTATATAGTTAAACATATAATTATATATAGATATATTCATACGAGTAGTTATAAGTAGATTACATAATTATATACAAAGTTATAAATATATATATAGATTTAATTATATGAATACATATATGTATACATAGATACAAATATAGTTATATTTAATTGTATAGAGTATTACATAGGTATACAAATATTTATATATAATTATACACATATAGTTATAAATATGTATGTAGTTAAAGATATAGTTATATATAATATTTTTATAATTATACATATATTAAAATACAATTATATATAGTTATATATTATTATACATATGATATATTTTGTCAAAAATATAGTTATATAGAATTACTCATATAGTTATAAAATATTATATAGTTAAAAACATAATTATATATAGTTATTAATATAGTTATAAAAATATTTTACATAATTACAAATATAGTTAAATATAATTATGAATAGTTTTATATAGTTATATAAATATTTATAAATAGTTATCATATACTATGATAACAACACTCTCTCAAATGCCTAATTGAATTACACCACTATAGAGAAAGAACTTGTATAAAACATCTTTTCTTTTGGCAAGTAAATATCATATTTAGTGGGAACTAAAGTCATAGTATATACTAAATATTATATAATCAAATATCTCATAGAAAAAAAAAAGATATCAAGCCTAGATTGATTTGATAGATTTAACTTTTACAATAGTTTGAACTAGAGATATTAGATAAGAAATGTACATATAATCAAATTTTAAAATAGCTTATCAAGACTAGAAAAAGAAGATAGAAGAGTTGTTGAAGAAGATATTAGATAGATTTTTTTATTTGAACAAATTATAGTATTGAATGAAAATGTAACACCATGGTATTTAGTATTGAATGAACATTTATCATTACAAGTATTACTCTGATCAAATTTTGATGCTAAGTGTTATAGATGGGAGATTAGTTGTATCTTACAATAACGTCACTTTTTGCTCATGCTCTCGTGAATTTATAGAACATGTAAATATTTATGTGCTTAAATATTTTTCTTCTCAAATTAATGTTGATATTTACATATATAAACATAAATATATATGTGCATATACACTACCCTACACACACACACATTTATACATCCATATAGATTACTATACATTATATATCAGCATACACATTTTTGTACTTTTGTATAGATTCACATATGTATCTACATTTTTTAAGTAGTGTGTATATACTTGTATGCATGCATATACTACAGTACACCCACAAAAATACACACATATACCTATATATGTAATGTATTTTTATAGTTACACATGAAACTATTATATGTGTGTGTGTTTGTGTGCATGTGTGTGTGTAAATGTATTTAAAATTTTTTGATTTTGTAAATTTAATTAAAATAAAATATTAAATATTATACACAATTTATAAAATATTGTAAATTTTTTTATATTTAAAACAAGTGTGTGTGTGTGTGCGTGTGCGTGTGTGTGTGAGAATGTGCGTGTGTGCCCGTGTGTGAAGCATATTAATGCGTAAAATAAAATTATGAATTAAATATATGAACTTCTATTATATTCAAATGGTTGTTTTTTTAATATTTATATTAAAATAACTATCATTATACACATATAAATAAATGAAGTTGACATATTTGTAAATTATTTTGGTTGTACAATTATGTTAAAAATGCAAATATAGTTCATAAATAGATAATATTGTTTTTGTTTGTCTATATAATTTTTTTATTAAAATATTAATGTCTATGATAAATTTCTACCTATTATTTCTTGTTATTAATGAATTTTAGAAACTTTAAAATTCAAACAAATATAATGTAGTGCATATAAATACATGCCTTTAATATTTCGTAAAAAATCAATTATTTCTTTAATTATGTTCAAACAAAACAAATCACAATATAAATACAAGAGTAAATTTTTCTACAAGTAATTATTTTTTTATTTTATTCAAAATATATAAATGACCATATAAATATATGAATTTGTTTTTTATTAATTTTTTTAATTTTTTTTTAAATTTAATACATTACAATGTTTTTTTTTTGTAATTAATAGATACATTTCAAACATTGTTTATTTATAATAAATATAACATATTGAATATTATGAGGTGCAAATTTTATTTTGTAAATAAATTTTATTTTTAAAGTTTTATCTTTGTAAATTGAAACTACATCACACATATATATTAAAATTTTTTATAATATTTATTACACAAACATATTGTTATTTGCTTTGAAAATTATAAAATGAATTAAAACAAATGAACATTTTATTAGAAATCAATTTTAGCTAATTTATTAAGTGAAACAAAAATACAAACCCTAAAAATATTAAATCATAATGATTTATACAAACATATAAAAATATAATAAAAAAATATTTAAGATTGAAAGAATTTAATTTAGGTTCCTAAAATATATGGAAAAATGATAAAGATTTATACAATATCCAAAAAATATGTATGAATGAGATGAATGATATGAATGGATATTAAGTTTCTGAAACATGTAGTTATACATGTTGTAGATGTAGTTATATATATTTTTTCATGTAATTAATTATATTTAGACATATGACTATGTATAACTATTGATGTGGATAAATACTTTTTAATATAGTAATATTTTGAAATACATTTTGTTAAATATATTTATATATAGTTATATATATATATATATTAAATATATGTTGTTATATTTATATATAGTTATGTTTATGTATACTATTTTTATAGTTATAGATGTATTAAAATACACTTATATAAAAAATTCGAATTATATCACACATGCATATTGATGTATAGCTATGTTTAGATAGACTTAGATAAAATATACTTATATTTATGTATACTATTTATGTATATAGGTATGTATATTGATGTAGATATCAAGTCAGCATACCTTATACTATTTATGTATACTATTTATGTATAGTTATGTATATTAATATAAATAAATACATTTATATAAAGTAATATGTTGATATGCATATTGTTATATATATATATATATATATATATATATATATATATATATATATATATATATTAAATATACGTTGTTATATTTATATATAGTAATGTTTATGTATACTATTTTTATAGTTATATAGATATAGTAAAATACACTTATATAAGAAATTTGAATTATATCACACATGGATATTGATATATAGTTATGTGTGAATACACTTATATAAAATACACTTATGTTTATTGTATACATTTTATGTATACTTTTATGTATACTATTTATATATAGTTATATATATATTGATATTGATATCAAGTCGGCATACCTTATACTGTTTATGTATACTATTTATATATAGTTACGTATATTAAGTAGATAAATACATTTATATATAGTAATATGTTGATATACATATTATAAAATACATTTATATTATATATATATATGTATATTAAATATACTTTGTTATATTTATATATATTTATATTTATGTATAATGTTTTTATATGTATATATATAGTAAAATACACTTATATAAGAAATTCAAATTATATCACACATGCATATTGATGTATAGTTATGTTTAAATATACTTATATAAAATACACTTATGTGTATGTATACTATTTATATATAGTTATATATATTTATATAGATATCAAGACGGCATACCTTATACTATTTATGTATATTGTTTATATATATTCATGTATATTAATATAGATAAATACATTTATATATAGTAGTATGTTGATACACATATTGTTAAATACATTTATATATAGTTATATATATTTATATATATGTATGTATATTAAATATACATCGTTATATTTATATATAGTTATATTTATGTATACAGTGTTTATAGTTATAGATATAGTAAAATATACTTATATAAGAAATTCGAATTATATCACACATGCATATTGATGTTTAAATACACTTATATAAAATACACTTATGTTTATGCATGTTGTTTATATATAGTTATGTATATTGATGTAGATATCAAGTCGGCATACCTTATACTATTCATGTATACTGTTTATGTATACTGTTTATATATAGTTATGTATATTGATGTAGATATCAAGTCGTCATACCTTATACTATTCATGTATACTGTTTATATATAGATATGTATATTAATGTAGATAAATACATTTATATATAGTAATATGTTGATATACATATTTTTAAATACATTTATATATAGTTATATATATATATGTATGTATGTATGTATATTAAATATACATAGTTATATTTATATATAGTTATATTTATGTATACTGTTTTTATAGTAATAGATATAGTAAAATACACTTATATAAGAAATTCGAATTATATCACACATACATATTGATGTATAGTTATGTTTAAATACACTTATATATAATACACTTAATGTTTATGTATACTATTTATGTTTACTGTTTATATATAGTTATGTATATTGATGTATATATCAAGTCGGCATACCTTATACTATTTATGTATATTGTTTATATATAGTTATGTATATTAATGTAGATAAATACATTTATAAATAGTAATATGTTTATATACATATTGTTAAATACATTTATATATAGTTATATATATATATATATATATATGTATATTAAATATACGTTGTTATATTTATATATAATTATGTTTATGTATACTATTTTTTTAGTTATATATATATATATATATATATATATAGTAAAATACACTTATATAAGAAATTTAAATTATATCACACATGCATATTGATGTATAGTTATGTTTAAATACACTTATATAAAATACACTTAATGTTTATGTATACTATTTATGTATACTGTTTATATATAGTTATGTATATTGATGTAGATATCAAGTCGGCATACCTTAAACTGTTTATGTATATTGTTTATATATAGTTATGTATATTAATGTAGATAAATACATTTATAAATAGTAATATGTTTATATACATATTGTTAAATACATTTATATATAGTTATATATCTATATATATATGTATATTAAATATACGTTGTTATATTTATATATAATTATGTTTATGTATACTATTTTTTTAGTTATATATATATATATATAGTAAAATACACTTATATAAGAAATTTGAATTATATCACACATGCATATTGATGTATAGTTATGTTTAAATACACTTATATAAAATACACTTAATGTTTATGTATACTATTAATGTATACTATTTATGTATACTGTTTATATATAGTTATGTATATTGATGTAGATATCAAGTCGGCATACCTAAGTATATATATTGTTTATAAATTATTTTTGTATACTGTCACCATCAAAATCGACACAATGATGCTGCATTATATCACAAATGCATGAAGTATGTATACGAATAAGTTTACATACGCAATCTAAGCATACCATGGTGATTAAAAAAGAATTTTGGTAACGAAAAAAAATAGAATCAAAATGCTTAATCTTCGATTAAGCAATCCAAGATAATTGATGAAGAATAAATGTATAAAACGTACCTCAAATTAATAACAAATTAAAACTTAAACCTTGATTAAATTTTGTTGTGTCGGTGTCGAAAGATAGATCGTGGAATACGGAGGACTTCGCTTCACTTGTTAGAGATGCGTCGGCATCGAGAGACAGAATGTATATATTAGGAAAATATATATATTTTTAATTATTAAAACATTAAATAAATAATATATATATAAAATACAAAAAGACTCATTAATTTTATTTACTATCAAAATTTTTTCAACAAAATTAATGAGTGTAGCAAGGTACACAGAAAAAACAAATACCTTACAATTTTTTATTATAATATTAATTAAATAATAAATATATAAACAATTAAAAAAATATGTTTAGCCTTATAAAAATATATCAAATAGGTACAAAATTAACAAACTTTATATAATAAGACATAAATGAAAAGATGATTTGTCTTCTAGCCACTCGCCTAAGAGTTATAAAATACTCTTAATGTTAAAAAATATATACAAATTTATATTTTATGGTTATAAATTTTTAAGAATTCATAATAATTTTTATGAAGATAATATGAAATAATTTTAAAGGCATAAAATTTCATATTATTTGATATCATTAATAATTTTTAAAATTAAAAAATTACTTAAAGTGAGAAGATAATTAAAAAATGGTATATTTATTATTTTAATAAAAAATTAATGTTAAAAGATAATAGTAAAAATATTACTCAATTGTTTAATTTTTATACATTTTAGTAGGAGCAAACATATATGTATTTATTAATAAATATTAATTAATTTTCTTTTAACTTTAATTAAAAAAATTTATATTTTTATTATATTTCAAGAATTTCAAATTTTATATTAATTATTTTTTTAAAAGTTTCTTATAATCTTAACATTTTTTTTATACTTAATGAGGAGCCAAAGTGGCCGGTGAGCGAGTGGTTAGTGGCCAATAGTGCCTTAGTGGAGGGCATTTCTCTCTACGTCTGTCACTCGAGGAACCACGGGGCACTCCATAAAGAGCAAGCAAGTCTTAGGGAGGAGACGCCCACGCAAGGACCTCCATTCTCATGAGGAAGTTGAACCAAGCATCTATGAAAGTCGTGGCTATCCCATCCCTCGGGCAAAGCAACAGTGTCTTGAGGGAGGAGTTTAGAGGCCTTATAGTAGCACGAACTTTTTTTTCTTTTTAGGACATGCAAAGAGGGTCAGTCCAAGATTGTACTATTCCTTTACAAAGACAACATACGCTCTTAATGGCTAGGCGCAACTCTATTTCTGAGACATTCTTTCATGCCATGGTGAACAAAAAAGAAAAATAGCAATCACAGCAGAAGGAGAAGGACCTGCAATGGCAGATATCATAATAGTAATATTTACTAGTTTATTCGTCAATTCAGATATTTTTAAAAATATTATCTATTTTATCATACAATGAATTAATTTACATTTATATAAGTAGAAATTTTATTGTATGTTAATTAAATTTTTAAAATATCAAAAAAAATTATTATACTTATTGAATTAATTATTTAATGTTACTTTAATACAAATATTTAAGTTTCTTTATTATTATTTAAAAAAAATTTGTTGTATAATTTGTTAAAAAATTAATACATCATAAAAATAGTTATTTTAGTCCTTATTAATATATTTTTTTTGTATTTTTGTATTTTTAAAATTATTTATTTATAATATCTTTTTTAATGATTTTACGAGGAGAATTTATCTTTTAAGGATAACTCATTTATAGACCATTAACATATATTTAATAAAAAAATTAAATAAAATTTTAAAATTAATAATAAATTAAAAAAATTAAATAATTAAATATTGGCTAGGGAAATTTCATCACTATATTCGGGATTTAATTAGCTAGGGAAGTTCAATTACTAAATCCGTCACTATATTCCGGATTTACTTAGCTAGGGAAGTTCCATCACTAAAATCTATTACTATATTCAGGAAGTAATTAGCTTGAGAAGTTTTGTCACTAAAATTGGTCATTATATTTGGTATGTAATTAGCTAGGAAAATTCCGTCATAAATCTGTCGTTATATTTTGAAATATAATTAGCTAGAAAAATATCATCACTAAAATTTGTCGCTATGTTTCAGATGTAATTAGCTAGGAAATTCCGTCGCTAAAATCTGTTGCTATGTTCATGATGTAATTAGCTATAAAATTTCGTCGCTGAAATCTATTGCTATGTTCTGGATATATTTAGAAAGGGATCTCCGTAGCTAAATCCATCGCTAAATTCCGAATTTTATTAGATAAAAAAATTTCATTGCTAAATTTGTCACTATATTTAGGATTTTATTAGCAAGAGAAAATCCATCACTAAATTCGTCGCTAAATTCCTCATTTTTCTTGAGGAGAATTTACAAAAATATTCACTAATACGTTGCTAATCCATTGCAAATTTTTATTTCAATGAAAAAACATTAATCCCTTGCTATTCCCTAACTAATCCCTTGCAATTTAGCTAGGGATTCATAACTAAAATTCCCTAGCTAAATGAATATTTTTTTGTAGTATAACCAAAAGTGTATTGCTTGGTTGTTTAAATGAGATTTTCCCCTCCCTCATTCTCTCTTTCATGTTTAATATTAATACTTCTAAGTAAATATTAAATAGAGAAGGAGAGAGTGAGTCCCATTGTCTTAACTCTTTTATCGGTGTAAATTCTCCACTTGCTTGTCCTTTTACCAGGATTTTAACTGATACTCTTGAAATACATCTGTATATCAAATCTATCCAAAACTCCAAAAACCCCAATTTCCTCATTATGTAACATAGAGTGTCTCATTCGACTCTATCAAATACTTTTGACAAGTCTAGTTTTATTACCATATTATGACCTCTAATTCTGTTCATGAGTTCTCTCATCATTTTCTATGCAAAGCTTATATTTTCAATCATTAGTCTATTATTTACAAAACCAAATTGTTCGCATGAGATGATATTAGGCAAGATTGTGCTTAGCTTGTTATAAACAGTAACTTCTCCATAATCTTATAGACCATATTGCATAAGCTAATAGGCCTATAGTCCTCGCATTTTTAAGGATTCTCCTTCTTTGGTAAAAGTATGATAAAGGAGCTAGCCCAAGCTTTTGTAATTTTTGCTTCTACAAATATCCATGCAATTGCTAGGACCAGATCTTTCTTTATGATGTCCCAGCATTTTTGAAAGAAGCCATTTCCCCAGCCATTTGGCCCTGATGTGCTTTCCATGTTCATGTTATGGCTTTTAAAGAATTCTTCCATGTGTTCTTTTATGTCTTCCTCCTTCTCTTGTCTTTTACCCTTCGAGTCTTTTAAACATTTTATTTTTTGTTTTTGGGCTCTTATTTTGGCAATTGGATGGAAGAACTTTGTATTCTTGTCTCCTTCATTTAGCCATTTAATTTTGGCCCTTTATTTCCTAAAGAACTCTTCAATGTGTAGCCTTAATCTTAGCTCTACTTTAGCTTTACTAAATTCTCTCCTTGTTACCTCCTTCTACCCCTCTTCATACTCTATTTCTAATTTTGTTACCTTTTCTTCCATCTCCTCGATCAATTTGTTAAAATTTCTAAAAACTTATTTGTTCTATTGGCCTAGCTATATTTTTAGTATACGCAATTTAATTGGCTATATTTGCATTGGATTACTTGTTACTGGCTCCATCCAAAAATCCTCGACCACTTTATCAAAATCTCGTGCATTTCTTACATATTTTGAAATTTTAAATGTTTTGATTTTCTCTCGCTTTTTTCTGAGTAGTTAAAAGGAGTGGGCTATTATCTGAACAAGTTCTATTCAGGTGTCTAACCCCTATTTCTCTGATGGAGTCCACCCATTTTGCATTATAGAAGACTCTATCTAGTCTGGACCAGATTGCTTCTCTTTTTTTTCCAATTATTACACCATGTGAAATTAGAGGCTAGGAAGTTTGCTTCCAGCAGGTTTGCATTGATAATTGCTTTATTGAACTGAGCAATTGCCTTCGGATTTGGGGCTCTACATCATTTCTTTACACTACGATTCCTAATCACATTGAAATCTCCTCCTATGATTCATAGAATATTTTTTTGCTACTAATACCTCCATCCTTGACATAGGCACTTCCTATCATCTCTTGCATTTTTAGCATAGGCCATTGATATTATTTCCTTCGGGTGACTTCGCATTTTAAAACTAATTATTTGTTTCGAGTCTTTTAAAATATCAATTTTTATTTTATCTTCCCACATGATCCATATCTTGCTATTGGAATTTGCAATAGCATTATCAAACTCTATAATCCTTTTGTAATTATCTAACTAAACTTTATCAACCATAGGTTCTATTACTGCTATCATTTTAATTTTATGCAATTTAATAATTTTTCTAAGTCTATTTATTGACGAAGCATTTGCTACTCCACTTATATTCCATAATAGACAACTATCCATTAAAATTGAATTTGGCTTGCACTCTAGGTGTACATCTAGACTCATATTGATGATTCAAATACTTTTTCATGTTTCTTGGGGTCTTAGTTGAGCTGGTTGAGTGTGTTCAATCCCCCTTGGTAAATGCTCTTTTCTCAAACACGTTCACATTATCTTTAACTCCTCCATTGCCTCTTCTCTAGTAGAGGCTTTTATTCTCACTTTTCTCATTTCCAAATCATCTAGAGATTTGTTTGATGACATATTCTTTTGCTCCTTATTATAATTAAACAAGGGGCATATTTTAGATTCTAAATCATACTCTAAAAGTAGGTCATCTTCAGACCATTTGAAATCTTCCTTTCTTCCCATATTATTTTCTTAATTTTTTCTTACCTCTCCTTCTCCCTTACTACCATTTCTGCCCCACCCACCTCTCTCCCTTCTGCCCCACCCACCTCCCTCTCTTCTTTCATTCTGCCTCCATCTCTTCTACCCCTTCAATCACACTCCTTTCTACTCATTTTGATTCCCTCTCCTCTATCCCTGTATTTCTACCCCCTCTACCCCATTTTGATATATTTTTCTCCGATTAGAATCTAACTCAATTCCCTTCCCCTCACATTGTACATTTATAGCCATATTCTTCCTGCCTACCCTTTCTTTTTGACCCCTTTTTATTCCATCTGTTTCAATTATATTTTTTTTACTATTTCATGAATTTCCTATTTCCTACCCCCCCCCCCCCCACAAAAAATTCAATTATAAAATGACCCATTTTGTAGCATTTCATGCAGTAGCTATGGGTGAACTCAAGGATGATGGGCTGCCAGAACCCATTATCCTCATCCATACCTATCCACACCCTCTATGGTGATGGAAATTGAAGTTTGAGCTCCACACAGACCCTGGCTATGATCGGTCTTGTTAAGCAAGCCATAGCTTCATTCATTAGCATTGGTTTACCAATATAGTAAGCAATGGAGAAGAGAGATTTTTTGTTAAATAAGTGTAGTGGCAGTTTAGGAATAGAGAATCATATCGAGGCTATTGGAGAATCCTTTAATAAAGTAAATTCTTCTATCAACTTAAACATTCGCATAGGATTCCCCGGGATAATCCATTGTCTTCGAAGCCAAACCATGTGGAAGTCTTCCACAACTATAAATTGCAAGAACAAATGTATCCTATCAAAAAATGGCAGTTTAACCATGCAATGAGGAACTCTTGAATGTCAAAAAATTGGGGTTTGTCATGTGAGAAATTATTGATTAGGGTGTGTTTGAAGGGTTTTACAAGTTTTGCAAGCTATTCCATCGAGAAGTATATGACAGGCACATCATTTTTCTTCATGTTTGTCGGATTAGAGTTCTCGAGCTCTTTGAAAATGCTTGTAAATGATTTCTTAGAAACTAATAAATCATTTTTATCCATTTTTGGCTTAGTATTGAGATTTTCTAATTCAAAAACTATGCTTTCTCTCTCTAAAAATGCAGCTTTCTTTCTCAAGAATTGAGAGCGGCAGATTTTTAAAAGTTCTTATTTCTTTTTCATATTCATCTTTTTTCTTTTTTTTCTTTTTTTTTTCTTCTTTTTCTATTTCTTATTAGTTTTCATTTTGTTTTATTTTTTCGTCTTCTTTCATCATCATCATCATCATCTTCTCCTTACTTCTTTTTTGTTTTTTTTTTCTTCTCTTTTCTTCTTTTTTAATATTTTTCTTTTTTTTTCTTCTTTTTTAATATTTTTCTTTTTTTTTCTTCTTATTCTTCTTATTCTTCTTATTCTTCTTATTCTTGTTTTTCTTCTTTTTTCTTAATCTTTTTCTTCTTTCTACTTCTTCTTATTCTTATTCTTCTTTCTTTTTCTTCATCATCATCATCATCATCTT
>JAREIK010001216.1:439855-459855 GCA_029783825.1 Sapria himalayana
TTCCTCCTCTTTCTCTTCAAATTCTTCTACTTCTACTTCCTCTTTTTCTTCTTCTTCTTCTACGCATCTTTTTATTCTTCCTCTTTTTCTTTTTCTTCTTCTTCCTCTTCTTTCTATTCTTTTTTTATTCTTATTCTATTTCTTTTTCCTTTTCATCTTTTCTCTATTTTCTTCTTCATCGTCTTCTTCTTTTTCTACTTCCTATTATGATTATTCATCTTATTATTATTATTATTAATTATTATTATTCTTCCTCCTCCTCCTCCTCTTCTTCTTCTTCATTCTCTTCTTCTTATTTTTCTTCTTTTTGTTTTTCCTCTTCTTCTTCTTCCTCTTATTCTGCTACTTCCTCTTTTTCTTTTACTACTACTTCTTCTTCTTCTTCTTCTTCTTCTTCTTCTTTTTATTCCATTTCTTCTGCTACTACTTCTTCTTCTTTCTCTTCTTCCGCTACTTTCTCTCTTCTTCTTCTTCTTCTTCTTCTTCTTTACTTCTATTATTATTATTATTCTTCTTTCTAATCTTCTTTTTTTTTCTTCATCTTCTTTTCTTCATCTTCTTCCTCTTCTTTTTCTCTTTTTTCCCCGTTTTTCTTTTTCTTCTTCTTATTCTTCCAATTATTCTTTTTCTTCTTCTTTTTTCTCGCCTTCTTCTTGGTCTTCTTTTTATTCTTCCTATTATTATTCATCTTTTTTTCATCCTCGTCATCCACTTTTTTTATTCATCATCATCTTCTTCTTCTTCTTTTTCTTCTTCCTCTTCTTCTTCTACTATTTCTTTTTCTTTTTTTTTCTTCCTCCTCCTCCTCCTCCTCCTCTTCTTTTTATTCATCATTCTCTTCTTCTTTCTCTCTTCTTCTTCTTCCTCTTCTTCATCTCCATCCTTTTCTTCCTCTTCTTCTTATTCTTCTTCTTTCTTTTCTTCTTCTCCTTCTTTCTTTTTTTTTATTTTATTCTTCTTTTTTTACTTCTTATTTTTTTCCTTCTTCTTATTCTTCTTATTATTCTCCTCATTTTTCTCATTCTTCTTCTTCTTCTTCTTTTTTTCTTCTTACTCCTCATCTTCTTTTTCTTTTTATTTTTCATCAATTTTTTTCTTCTTCCTCCTTTTCTTATTCTTCATATTCTTCTTTTTCCTCTTCTTCTTCTTCTTCCTCTCCTTCTTCTTGAGATCGTACTTGACATATATAAGGCTCACATCAAAGTAACTAGCATTGCTTGATAAACATGCACCATATTTCCAGGGTCTAGGTGTGATGGTTTGTGTAGTATCCCCTCCTTCATGAGTCCCCACGAGATTAGAAGCATTCCAAACATGCTATCCTACTCAGCTTCAGCAAGCCCAAAAATACAACTACCACTTAAAAGTAGCTGCCAGTAAGCACCTCACTCCTCTACATATCTGCTAAAGCAATTGCATCCTTAACACTCATCAAATTATATATATCTAATAAGTTTTCTCGTTTGGTAATTGTCGTACTCTAGATTAGGACATTAATAATGGCACTAGGGAAGAGAAGAACCACACTACAGTAAAAGAAAATATATCCCATGCAAAATGTTGAGAATATTTAACATGAATTGGCGACGAACTCAAACTAAATCTACATGGGACATGCCGTTACGTTGCTTGCCATTTTGTTACTCATCGTCAAGTCTTTTAATGGCATCACCTTCACCATCTAATTTTCCAAATTTGATTTTCAACGATTAGGTGACCACCATGCCTCCTCATTCGTAATTGGCCTCCACCTCGAGGTTCCATTCAATGGCCCTCCTATTATTCTTTTTCTTCTACTTCTTTTTCTTATTTTTCATCTTTTTCTCCTTTCACTTCTTCTCCATATCTTATTCTAATTTTTTTTCTTTTACTATTTATTATTTATCTTCTTTCTCTTCCTACTCCTCCACCTTTACTTATTATTATTATTTTTTATTCTTCCTCCTGTCCTCCTATTGTTCTTCCACCTTTTTCTTCTTCAACCTTCTCCTCTTATAATTTTACATTTTTATTCTTCTTCTTATTCCTCTTCCTTCTCTTCTTCTTCTTATTATTCCTCTTCCTTCTCTTCTTCTTCTTATTCTTGCTAATATTCTTATTTGTATTCTTCCTCTAGTACTACTACTACTTCTTCTTTTTCTACACTAATTCCTTTTCTTTTTTTCATCTTTTTTTTCATCTTCTACTTCTTCATATTATTTATCTTCTTTTTTATCTTCTTTTTATTTTTCATCTTCTTATTCTTATTCATCTAGTTATTTTTAATCAGTAACTTCTTATTCTTATTATTCTTCTTCTTACCCATCTGTTAATCTACTTCTTCTTTATATTATTCTTCCTCTTCTTCTTCTTTTTTTTCATCGCCTTCTTATTGCTCTACTTCTCTTTCTTCTTCTTCTTCTTCTTCTTATTCTTCTTCTTTATCTTCCACTTCTTCATTTTCTTCTTCCATCTACTTTGTTATCTTTTTCTTCATCTTTTTCTACTTATTCTTCATCCTCTTATTTTTCTTCTATTTCTTCAACCTCATTTTCTTCTTCTTATTCCTCTTATTTTTCTTCTTCTTCCTCCTATTCAGCTTACTCTTCTTCTTCTTCTTTTTCTTTTTTTAACTTTTGCTTATTTTCATTTTTTCTTTTTATTCTATAAGTACTTCTTCTTCTTCTTGTTCTTCTTCTTCTTCTTTTTTTTCTCCTCTTCTTCTTTTCTTCTTCTTTTTTTTCTGCTCTTCTTCTTTTCTTTTTCTTCCTCTTATTTTTGTTGTTGTTCTTCTTATTCTTATTCCGTTTCTTAAACTTCTACATCTTTTTCTTTCTCTTTTTCTTCCTATTCATCATCATAATCATCATCATCATCATCATCATCATCATCTTCTTCTTCTTCTTTTTCCTCTTATTTTTCATTTTCTTTTTTCATCATGATTTTCATCTTATTTTTTCTCTTCTTCTTCTTCTTATTCTTCCTCTAATTCTACTTCTTTTTCCACTTCATCATCATCTTCTTTTTTTTACATTTTCTTCTTCTTATTCTCCTACTTCTTTCTATTCTACTACATATTTTTCTTCATCTACTTATTCTTATTCTTATTCTAATTATTTTTTTTCTTTTCTACTTCTTCTTTTTCTTCTTCTTTTGCTTCATCTATTATTCTTATTCTTCTTCATATTTTTAAAATTTTTGTTTCTCTTCTTCCTCTTTTTCCTTTTCTTTTTTTTGTCTTCTTTTTATTTCTATTCTTCATCTTCATCTTCATCATCATCAACTTCTTCTTCTCTTCTTTTTCTTCATATTCTTCAACATCAACTTCTTCCTTTTCTTTTTCCACGTCCTTTTCTTTGCTTCTACTCTTTCTCCTTCTTAGTGCTCTTCTTGTTTTACTTCATTTTCTTTTTTGACTTTTTATTTTTCTTCCTCCTCTTCCACTTCTAATTCGTCTTTTCTTCTTTATCAACATCATCATCTTGTTTTTGCTTTTCTTTTTTTTTTTGCTTCTTTTGCTTATTCTTTTTAAACTGCTGATTCATTTTCTTGTTCATCTACTTTTTCTGCTTCTTCTTCTTCCACTTATCTTCTTCCTCTTCTTTTCCTTCTTCTTCCTCTTCATTTTCTTCTTATTCATCCTCCTCCTCATCTTCTTCTTATTCTTTTTTTTTTACTTCTTATTCTTATTTTTATTCTTCTTCTTCTTCATCTTCCTCTTCTCCTTCTTGTTCTTCCTCTTTTTATTATTCTTCTTATGTTGCTTCTTTTTCTTCTTTTTCTTCTTATCCTTCTTTTTATTTCATTTCTTCTTCTCCTTATTTTTCTTTCACCTTCTCTTCTTCATCCTTTCATCTTCTTCATCGTATTCTTGCTCTTATTATACTTTTTCTAATTCTTCCTAAATATATTCTTTTACTTCTTCTTTTTATTCTTTTCCTCTTCTTCCTCTTCTTTATCCACTTCTTCTTCTTCTTCTATTTTCTTTTATTTTTCAATTTTTTTTAATTATAATCATCATCTACTTTCTTTTCTTTTTGCTATATCTCATCTTCTTCTACTTCTTCATCATCTTCCTATTCTTCTTATAATTCTACTTCTTTTTATACTTCTCTTCTTCTTTTTCAATTTTTTTTCTTCATCATCATCATCATCATCATTCTTCTTCTTCTTCTTTATATTCCATAAAATTTCCTATTTCTTATTCTTCCTTTTCTTATTCTCTACTATTTTATTCTTCTTTTTCACCTCTTTCTTTTTTACTTCTTCTTTTCCTTCTCATTCTTTGTTTTCTTCTCATCCTCGTCCACCTCCTTCTCATTATAATTTTTTAATTCTTTTATATTTCTCCTTCTCATCCTCCTCCGCACCATGCTCCTTTTTTTGTTTTTTCTGTCACCTTTTTATTTTCTTTCTCTTTCTTCTTCTACTACTTAATCTCATTCTCCATCTTCACGTACTTTATATTTTTTTTATTCTTATTTTTATTGTTCAACATCAGCTTCTTCTCCTCCTCCTCCGCCTCATTCTTCTTAATATTCTTCTTCTACTTTTTTTCCTCATATCATTCATCTTCTTTTTATTCTCCTTTTTGGTCTACTTTGCATTCTTTTTATTTTTATTTTTTTTTCATTTTTTTCTTCTTTTCCTCCTCCTCCTTCCATCTTCTTTTTCTTCTTCTACTTCTCCTTCTCCTTCTCCCTTTTCTTCCTTTTTTCATTTCCCTTTTCCTTCTCCTTTCCTTTTACTACTTCTTCTCCATTTTTTTTCTTCTTCTCTTTCATCTCCTCCTCCTCATCTTCTTCTTGATCTTTTTATCATTCTTTTTCTTTTACTTCTTTTTCTTTTTTTTTCTTCTTCATTTATCTTTCTTCTTATTCTTATTTTTCATTCTTTTTTTTCTTCTCCATCATCTTTATTTTCTTCTTCTTATTCTTTTTGATTTTCTTCTTATTTTCATTCTTTTATTCTTGTTCTTGTTTTTCATCTACTTCTTTTTCTTCTTCTTATTCTTGCCTTGCTTTTTCTTCTCTTCTTCTTATTCTTCTTCTCCTACTACTCCTAATCCCACACCATCTTCTTCTTAATCTTTGTGTTGTCATTCTTCTTTAATTTATTCATCTCCACCTTCTTATACTTCTCCTGATCCTCTTCCTCTTTCTACTTCTTCTCATCCTCATAATTCTTTTTCTTCTTCTTTTTCTTCTTCTTTTCCTTCTTTTCCTTTTCGTTTTTCTTATTATTCTTATTCTTCTTATTCTCCTTATTATTCTCCTTCTTCTCATCATCATCATTATCATCATCCTCCTCCTCCTCCTACTTTTCTTCTTCTTCTTCAAATTCTTTCTATTCTCCTTCTACATCTTCAACTTCTTCTTCTCAATCTTCTTATTCTTCTTATTCTTCTTATTCTTATTCTTCTTTTTTTTTACTTCTACTTTTGCTTCTTCTACTTCTTTTACTTCTTCTACTTCTTCTAATACAACTACTTCTTCTTTCTATACTAATATTTCTTCTTCTACATCTCCTTCTTCTCTTTTTTTTTCTCTATCTTCTTTTTTCTTCTTATCCCTGTTCATCTTTTTTTATTCTACTCCCCTTCTTCTATCTTTTACCTTTTCTTCTTAGCCTTAATTTTTTTCTTATACTTTTCCTTATTCTTCTCATTTCCTCCTCCATCTACTTTTTCTTATTATTCTACTTTCCCTCATCCTCCTTTTTATTCTTATTTTCTTTCTTTTTCTTTTTCTTCTTCTTTTTCATATCCACCAACCATTTCTCCTCCTTTTTATTCTTCTTTTATTTATACTTTTTTTACCTTTTTATTCTTCTTCTTCTCCTTTTCATTCTGCTTCTCCTTTTTATTTTTATTTTTCTTCTTTTTTTATCTTTCAATCATATTTATCTACTTCTTCTTCATCTTTTCCTTTTTATACTTCTTCTTTTTCTTTTTCTTTTTTTACTCAGACATATTTTTCTTCTCATTTTTTTTCTTATTCTTCTTCTTTTCCTTCTTCTCCTCCTTTTTCTTCAACATCCTCATCTTCTTATTCTTATTCTTATTATTCTTCTCATTCTTCGTGTTCTTCTATTCTTACAATATTTAACCTTTATCATTTTCTTATTCTTCTTATTCTTTTTCTTCTACTCCAGCTTTTCATTTTTCTCCAACTCCTTCATCTTCTTTTTCTTTTTTTATTCTCCTTCTTCTACTTCTTGTTCTTCTTCATCTTCTTTTTCTTTTTTTCTTCTCCTCCTACTTATTATCATTCTCCTTTTTTTTTGATCTTTTTCTTTCTATTATTCTACTTCTCTTTCTTCTTCTTATCCATCTTTTTTTTCTTGTTCTTCATCATCTTCTTCTTATTCATCATCATCATCATCATCTTCTTCTTCTTATTCTTCATCATCATCATCTTCTTCTTCTGATTCTTCATCATCATCATCATCATCTTCTTCTTCTTATACTTCATTATCATCTTCATCATCATCATCTTCTTCTTATTCATCATCATCATCATCATCATCATCATCATCTTCATCATCATCATCATCATCATCATCATCTTCTTCTTCTTCTTCTTCTTCTTCTTTTTCTTCATCATCTTCTTCTTATTCTTCATCATCTTCTTCTTATTCATCATCATCATCATCATCATCATCATCATCTTCTTCTTCTTTTTCTTCTTCTTCTTCTTCTTCTTCTTCTTCTTTTTTCTTCTTCTTATTCTTATTCTTCATCATCTTCTTCTTATTCATCATCATCATCTTCTTCTTCTTTTTCTTTTTCTTTTTCTTTTTTTAAGTTTGTTTTATTATTATAACCCTCTCTTTTGGTTGAGGAATACTATTTTTACAAACTAATTCAACCCTTCCCCTTTTACACCCATTATTTAAAAGAAAAAATAAAACATCAAAGCGAAACCTACCTATGATAATTTCAGAAGAAATTCCATTGATTGCCATATGCGTTGTGCTGGAATTTGGATCAATCTACGTGCAAACCCTCTGGAGATTTCCCTTTAGCCATTTTTATGCAAAGCTTTTTTGGCTCTCCTCCCGCCTTCCTCATCTTGAACCTCGCCTGGGATTCCTCACCTTTCTCTTTGGCCCTGCTCCTTCCTTGGCATACTGATGACCCAATCCCCGGATAGGGCTGACACCATCCACCAACCCTTAATGCTAACCGACGCAAACACATAGACACATGAGAGACCACTGCTTGGCTGACATTTATACAAACACCTTACCGACTCAATACAGACTTTCACAGCAAGCAGTTTTCACATAAATAAGCCCATAATTACAAACACATAGAAGCCATACCCATACGCGAACAGACCCTTGAAAAAAATTATCATAAGAGACAAATTACAGATGCTGGACTCTTATTTCCAACCAAATCTGAGCACGACACATTCAACCAGTCGTGTCAAATCAGCAGAAAAAACATCAACTGCAACTTTATATATTACTTTACCTGATCATAATATTAATACCATCCAAGAGAAACTATAACAACCAATCCCCACCTCCAAATTCTTGCATACCAAACAGACGAGACTTATATCTAGCATTTACACCTCGAGATTACCTACACCAAACTCCTGAGGTAAGACCTGCCAAACAATAAACCTATCCAAACGTATATAAAATATATTTATGTAAGCATATTATCCTGAAGATTAATTATGCTCCTCTTGATTGTTCACCACGAACTAAAGATAACTACCTTGCAACCAATCTCCTGGAGAATTAAACCTGCAAAACAAACCTATCCAAGCAAGTATAGGGTTAACTTTAATAAGCATGATATGATGCGGATAAAGTGTATAACTAATGTAATAACACAATCCAAAACAAGACTGCAATTATAGGTGTCAAAAGGGACGGGCTGGGCCGGCCCGGCCTATTTTTTTTGAGCAAGGGCGTGCTTTTGTGCCGGGCCAGCCACGACACGGTTACTGTACCGTGCAGTGCCTGGCCGTATGGGCCAGGCCAGGCCTTGCGGGCCAGTAAAAATAATTTTTTTTATTAATTATTTTGTTTTAATTTTTATTTTAATTATATAAATTATTAAATTATATATAAAATTATAGAAAATGTATAATATTATATATTTATAATATGAAAAATGCTAAAATTTATTAAAATTACAAAGTTAACATTTTTTTTATAATGTAATATAAAATTAGTTTACAATTTATAAGAATTATATAATAGAGTTATAAATTTTTAAATGAAAAATTAAAACAAAAAAATAAATAAATCAATAAATTATGTTAAACAAAATTTAAAAGTAAAAAAAACATAAGCAAACCAAATAAAAAATGACCAATCAGCCATTAGATAACGAATGTCTGAACCAAACAAATTACAGTTTCAACGAGGCGTATGGGTGGGGCATACAATCAATGAAAAATAAAACATCGAAATCAAAAAATAGTAGATCATCATCAATCGATAATTAACATATCATGAGCATCATCAGCCGCAACATCAAGATCAGTATCATATGGATCATCATCATCAGCAATCAACTCCTCCGCTATCGTAGTAGATACGGCTGTAGAATCTGTCCCAGTCCCAGCTCCAGCACGATCATGGATGCTAAACCTAGAATCCTCCCAATCCTTCAAACAAGCCAATGCCTCAATAATATCTGGACGTAATCTCGATCTCCTATCCGAAATCATGTTCACTGCAACAGAAAAAGCATATTTCGATGATACGTAGAGGTGTCAAACGGGCCGGCCCGGGCCGGCCCGTCCCGTTTTATTGGAGCACGAGCGTGCTCTCGTGCTGGGCCAGGCACGGTTTAAAAAAGTCGAGCCTGGCATGGCCCGAAGGCACTGTAGGCCGTGCCGGGCCCGCTCGGGCCAGGCTAGGCCGTTCAAAGCAGAAATTTTTTTTAAGATTAAAATATATTTAAAATTTTAGATATTGTATAGTATTATATATTTATAATTTTAAAAATGTTAAAATTAAAAATTTATTAAAAAAACAAAGTTTAAATTTTTTTTGTAATATCAATTTAGTTTAAATTTTGTTATAATTATTAATTATATAATAAAGTTAATAATTTTTAAAAGAAAAATTAAAACAAAAAAAATAAATCAATACATTATGTTAGTAAAAATAAAAATTAAAAAAAACATAAATAAAACAAATGAAAAATTACCAATCATCCATTTGAAACCGAAGGTCCGAACAAAACAAATTACAGTTTCAACACAACGTACAAACAAAGTGTACAATCAATAAAAAAAACATCGAAAACAAAAATAGTAGATCATCATCAATCGTCAATCGGCATATCATGAGAATCATTAGCCGCAACATCAAGATCAGTATCATATGGATCATCATCATCGGCAATCAACTCCTCCGCCATCGTAGTGGATGTGGATGCGACTGCAGTCCCTGTCTAAGTCCCAGCTCCAGCACGATCATGGATGCTAAACCTCGATTCCTCCCAATCCTTCAAACATGCTAAGGCCTCAACCATATCTGGACGTAATCTCGATCTCCTATCTGAAATCACGTTCACTGCAACAGAAAAAGCAGACTCCGATGCTACGCTCGACACCGGAGGAGTCAGTAGATCCCGTGCCATCCTAGATAGCACGGAAAGGTGGACTCATATGATTTCCACCACTGTAATAAATCAAGATTCTTATTATCAGAATGTGATAGGATTGAGCAGTAATTGGTATCTAAGTACCGAGACAGCTCGCTCCTATATGATGGTCCACTCCTATGTTTCCCCCTTACTAGCTGAATGGAAAAATCGTCATCTCCGAATAAGGTATCAATGTCCGTAATCATAGTCTCACCACCACCACCACCATACCTAGTATCGTAGTATGTGAACAGGTCAGTCAACTTCTCGTGAATGAACCCTTCAGGTGGGTCTTCGGTTCATGCACGAGGAAATGTAAGTCAGGGTGTTTTCTACCCCTTTCACCTTAACCCTAGTGTCCATGCATGCAGCGAGGCAATAAAGAGATGGAACGGTGGACCAGTACTTTAAGTAGTTGGTTTCCATCTCTGCAACCATATTGCTAAGTGTCGGGTCAGCTCGATACTTCTTAAACATGCTACTAATGTTGCATATACACCAGAGTGCAATGCAAGTGGTGGGCGTATAAACCGACGAACACATGTTCGTCGTGTCATAAAATATCTTCAGAAATTTCATAAATGAAATTTATGAAGTCCAGTCAGTGTCGTCAATAATAAGTTCGTCACTCTTACTATTGACATAATCGGATATCACGTGTTCGTATCCAACACATGATTCTAACATCAGGTACGTGTAATTCCAATGATGTCTCACATCCGATTGGAATTTCTTCTTCCTAAGATTCGTAGACAAACAGAGACTACCAAACTCTTGTTGTCTGCGAGGAGTGCGAATATATTTTAGTGCATTACGTATATTATCCAACGCAGAGGAACACACCTTCATACCCGCTTGAACAATCAGGTTAATCACGTGACACATGCATCTGACATGAAAGATCTCTCCTAATGGTGTGTCTCTAATATTCCTAACAAACATATCGATCGCTACTCCGTTATTAGATGCGTTATCGAATGTGACACTAAAAATTTTATTTTGAATTTTATATTCTCTAAATATTTTCATCATACACTCAAAAATGGCCGGGCCATCATGAGGATGAAGAATCTCAGAGAATCCTAAAATTTTTTTATTGATTGTCCAGTTAGAATCTACATAGTGGCCGGTGAGATATGCATAAGAAGATTCATCGTGACTTGTCCATATATCGGACGTCACAGACACCACTCCACTATATGACATAAATTCCTTAATTATTTTTTGTTTTTCTAACTTATATATCTTTAGGATGTCATTCCTAGATGTGGACCTAGAAATCCTACGATAGACAGGCTGAAAATATGTCTGCATGATGCGCAATACCCTTAGATCTTCCAAAAATCTGATCGGAAGACCCATCATTATGATAAGTCTAGTCATGCCGTCCCTACCCAACTCGCTGGAGTATATGAAGGGAGTAAACTTTGAGACTGAACTCGATCCAGTCTCAAAAAATGAAGTGTCAAGTTTGGTTTGCCTAGGATCTAATGGTCCATGTTTTTTGGTGCATAATTCGGCATGCCTTTTAAGGTGCCCAGTCCCAAACAAACTCTTACATGTTAAAAGTTCCATACAATATTTGCACTGTGCCATTTCTTGTTCCTCACCCCTAATATTTTTTTGTGTTATTATATTAAAATGAGTCCAAATATCAGAAGTCCTCCTAGTTTTTTGTTTTTTAGAAGTTTGGGTTGAGACGACTAGAGAAATAAAAGTTTCAGCAGCCTCAGACCTCTGTGTAATATTTTCATTTTCTAAATTTAAATATGTTTCAGTTGTATTTTTCATTTTTTATGATTTTTATTTTTTTTAATTTTGGTCTAGAGAGAGAAACTATAGAGAGAGAAAGTTAAAAAACCATAAAATAAATTACCTGGTAAAAACAGTGAGGTCGGTCACGTGCACGGTGCACCACAGTCAAGCTCTAATGTTCAAAACTCAAGTCGAGATTCACGAAAATTCAAGCCGAATGCCAAAATCCCGAGGCCCGAGATAGAGAAGCAAGATTTTTGAGAGAGAAATAGAATGATTTGAGAGAATTTATGTTTTTGAAAAACATAAATGTTAAAGGGAGGGGGTAGAATTTATAGATTAAAGATATTAATTTTTTATAAAAAAATATTTTTTTATTTTTTTGAATTTTTATTAATTTTTTAGGGGGCAGGATCATGAGGACCATTGGATTCTACCCCCTAGCCGTTGGAGGTGAATCCAACGGATGAAAATATATTTTTTTATTATTTTTTATTTATTTTCGCGTTGGGGGAATATGGAAACTAGGTCGGTTCGGTGCTTCGGACCTCGTGGAAGTGGGACCGAGGGTCGGGTCTAATCAGACCCGACCCGCGGTCTTTTTTGGGGGAGGGGCATGGGTCTTTCGTGGGGTAGCCTGTACCCTATAGGTAGTAGGCTCGAGTGACACCGGCACGGAACAAACCCGTGCCGGTGTGCTGTGCCACGGGCCGAACCGTGTCGTGCCTCGTGCCGGGCCGACCTGGCCCGGTTGACACCTCTAATGCTACGCTCAATACCGGAGGAGTCAGTAGATCCCATGTCATCCTAGATAGCACGGGAAAGGTAGACTCGTATGATTTACACCACTATAATATATCAAGATTCTTAGTATCAGAATGTGATAGGATTGAGCAGTAATCGGTATCTAAGTACCGAGAAAGCTCGCTCCTCTGTGATGGTCCACCCCTACGTTTCCCCCTCGCTAGCTGAATGGAAAAATCATCATCTCGGAACAAGGTATCAGTGTTCGTAATCACAATCTCACTACTACCACCACCATACCTAATATCGTGGTATGTGAACATGTCAGTCAACTTCTCGTGAATGAACCCTTCAGGTGGCTCTTCCAGGTTCATGCACGACGGAATGTAAGTCAGGGTGTTTTCTACCTCTTCCACCATAACCTTAGGGTCCATGCATGTAGCGAGGCAATAAAAAGATGGAATGGTAGACCAGTACTTCAAGTACTTGGTTTCCATCTCTGTAACCATATGGCTAAGTGTCGGGTCAGCTCGATACTTCCTAAACATGCTACTAATATTGCATATGCACTAGAGTGTAATGCAAGTCGTGGGCATATAAACCGACGAACACATGTTCGTCGTGTCATAAAAAATCTTTAGGAATTTCATAAATGAAATTTTTGAAGCCTAGTTAGTGTAGTCAATAATAAGTTCATCACTCTTACTATTGACGTAGTCGGATATCACGTGTTCGTATCCAACACATGATTCTAACATCAGGTACGTGTAATTCCAATGATGTCTCACATCTGATTGGAATTTCTTCTTCTTAAGATTCGTAGACAAACAGAGACTACCAAACTCTTGTTGTCTAGGAGGAGTGCGAATATATTTTAGTTCATTAGGTATTTTATCCAATGCGGGGGAACAAACCTTCATACCCGCTTGAATAATCAGGTTAATCACGTGACAGATACATCTGACATGAAAGATCTCTTCTAATGCTGTGTCTCTAATATTCCTAACAAACATGTTAATCGCTACTTCGTTATTAGATGCATTATCGAATGTGATACTAAAAATTTTATTTTAAATTTTATATTTCCTAAAGATTTTTATCATACACTCAAAAATGGCCGGACCATCATGAGGATGAAGAATCTCAGAGAATCCTAACATTTTTTTTATTCATTATCCAGTTAGAATCTACATAGTGGCTGGTGAGATATGCATAAGATGATTTATCGTGACTTGTCCAAATATCGGACGTCACGGACACCACTCCACTATATGCCATAAATTCATTAATTATTTTTTGTTTTTTCTAACTTATATAATTTTAGTATGTCATTCCTAGATGTGGACCTAGGAATCCTACGATAAGCAGGCTGAAAATATGTCTGCATGATGCGCACAACCCTAAGATCATCCGAAAATCTGATCGGAAGACCCATCAATGTGATAAGTTTGGCCATGCCATCCATACCTAACTCGATGGAGTATATGAAGGGAGTAAACTTTGAGACTGAACTCGATCCAGTCTCAAAAAATGCAGTGCCAAGTTGGGTTTGCCTAGGATCTAATTGACCATATTTTTTTGTGCATAATTCAGCATGCCTCTTAAGGTGCCCACTCCCAAATGAACTCTTACATGTTAAAAGTCTCATACAATATTTGCACTGTGCCATTTCTTCTTCCTCACCCCTTATATTTTTTTATTTTATTATATTAAAATGAGTCTAAACTACAGAAGTCCTCCTAGTTTTTTTGTTTTTTAGAAGTTTGAGTTGAAACGACTAGAGAAACCAAAGTTTCTGCAGCCTCAAACCTCTGTGTAATATTTTTATTTTCTAAATTTTAATATATTTCATTAGTATTTGTCATTTTTTAGGATTTTTGTTAATCAGAATAGTTATTCAGAGACTAGATGACTGATTTTAAAATTTTCTATTTTTGGTATAGAAAGAGAAACTAGAGAGAGAGAGAAATAAAAAAAACATAAAATAAATTACCCGGTAAAAGCATTGAGGTCGGTCACATGCACTGTGCACCACGGTCAAGCTCAAAATTCAAAACTCAAGTTGAGATTCCCAAAAATCCAAGCCGAATGCCAAAATATCGAGTCCTGAGAGAGAGGAGCAAGATTTTTGAGAGAGAAAATGAGAGATTTGAGAGAAAAAATGTTTATGAAAAACATAAATGTTATAGAGAGGGGGGGTGGAATTTATAGATTAAATAAAATATTTTTTTTTTAAAAAGTCATTTTTTTGAATTTTTTTGAATTTTTTAGGGGGCAGAATCATGAGGACCGTTGGATTCTGCCCCTAGCCGTTGGAGGCAAGATCCAACGGCTGAAATTTAAAATTTTTTTAATTTTTCTTTTCCCGTTGAGGGGGAAAATTGGGTCAGTTCGGGGGATCGCGAATCGGGTCCAATCAGACCCGACCAATTATCTTTTTTGCAGGAGGGGCGAAGCAAGGGGGACACCACATGGGACAAACCCATGCCGGTGTGCCGTGCCACAGGCACCGAACCATGCCGGGTCAATCACGGCAAGGCACGGCCGAATCGTGCCGTGCCTCGTGCTTGGCCGGACTGGCCCGGCCCCCGAACTACAACTACTTATTTTCTATTACTTCTTATTTTCTATTACTTCTTATTTTCTAACTGCAATGTAACAGTAGTCCTTCTCCTAATCCATTCCAGCATCCTACTAACAAACTACAATTAACTACCAAGAGTCAAGACCCCAAGTTAATTCTCCATATATCAATTGTTAATTTTACTATATTTTGCAAAGCCTGTCATATGGGAATCCCCGTTCATCCAGCT
The DNA here is from genome assembly GCA_029783825.1 of Sapria himalayana. Lineage (NCBI taxonomy): Eukaryota > Viridiplantae > Streptophyta > Magnoliopsida > Malpighiales > Rafflesiaceae > Sapria > Sapria himalayana. Next base: position 454,769 of record JAREIK010001216.1, read on the forward strand.
TTGCCAGGCCTTTAAATTTATCTGGGAAATCACTTGTGCCAAATACCACGTCCCCTCTAGATTCACCTTCTTTAGCCAACCTATCCCCTAGAGTATTAGCCTCTCTGTAAATATGTTTAATGCTCACATTCCCTTCTTCCAAGAATTTTGTAATGAAATCTATATTTTCTTCATATTGCCGTAGCTTTAAATCTTTATGAGCAAGATCAACTAACAACTTAGAGTCCACCTAAATCTGGAACTCTTTAAGATTAAGCTCACTGCAAATTTGTAAACCTTTATGGAGGGCTTGAATCTCTGAATATAACGCTGAGATGGCTTTTAAATTCATCGTAAATGCTTTAAATACCCTTCCATGCGAGTCCCTTATAACACCTCCACCCCCTGCTACCCCCATATCTCTGTTAAAGCTTCCATCTGTGTTAAGAGTCATTTTTTCTTTAGGAGGTTTCTCCCACTTGCTGCACTTTACCCTCAGTTCTCTTTATTTTTCGTGTGACAAGCAGCACTGATTTATCAATTCAATTGTTGGCTTATCTTTCTTTGTTTTAATAGGGCTAGCCTCCGAAATACAAATTATCTCTCTTTTTATATCCTTTATAATATCAGAAGAATTCATTTGAACATTATCAAATATGCTCTTATTCCTAGCCTTCTAGATGCACCAAATAGCTACCAACGGAATGTTATTCCTAAGCTAGGTCTGAACTTTATTCTCATGGCTAGCTCTATGCAAACTCAATAACTTATCATTTAGACTCTTTCCTTGACTTGCATGAATAATATTAATTTGGCTCCAGACTTCCTTTGCTATCTTACCAGTCGAAAATAAATGATCGATACTTTCAATTTCTGAGAAGCAGCAGTCACACCTAGAAGCAATTCTAATACCTTTCTTTTGGAGATTATTATCAACTGGGGTAGTTTCTAGGAGAGTTCTCCACAATAAAATTTTCATTTTCTGTGGAGACCCATTCTCACAGATCCATTTAAACAGCGGTGACATACTTCTATTTGTTCTAAGCTGCTCTTTAGCCGATTTCAAGGTGAAAGTTCCTTGCGGATTGAGAGTCCACTTCCACCCGCTCTTATTTAATTTAGAGTGAGATTCGACTAGATTTTTTTGATTTAATAACATCTTCCATGTCCTTGATGATTTTTTCTTGTTGTCCTCCTTTCCCCAGTTGTATTTGGCCCTCATGAATCTTGCCCAAAGACTCTCATTCTCTTTCAATTTCCACCAGCCTTTGCAGGCCCATGCTTTGGAGGCCACCTCAAAGCTGGTAAATCCCAGACCTGCCTCTTCCTTCGGGTAGCATAGAGAGTCCCATTTTAACCAGTGTAACTTAGCTTTTCCTTTCCGCTTACCCCATTGGAAATTAGCCATCTCTTTCTCCAGCTTTTTAAACACTATTTTAGGAGGCTGGATGATGGATAATATGTGCGACAATGATCCTTGTAGAACATGGAAGATTGGAGTAGCTCTTCCACCAAAGCTTAGCAATTCTTCCTTCCATCCCATGATTTTACCTTTCATTTTTTCTAGAAGAAAACTAAGATACTCTTCTTTTAATCTTCCTTCGTGTATTAGGCAGCCCAAATACATCAAAGCACCTTTTCGTTGGATAAAACCTGTGATCTCTTTAATTCTTTGAACCACTTTCTCTGGTGCTTTAGCGAACATGATAAATTGACATTTTTTTATTCATACACTGTCCCGTCCCCTCCTCGAATATCTGCATTAAATCCATCAAGTTAAATAAAGACTTCATGCTAGCATTAGAGAACATAATAACGTCATCTGCGTACGCTAAGCAACTCACTAATGGAGTCCCTCTTGGCTGCCTATATGTCAAAATATTTTCTTCTTGCATTCTCAATTTAAGATTTAAAAGTAGTTCCAGGTAGATATTAAAAAGGTAAGGAGACAAAGGATCTCCTTGCCTTAAACTTTTTCTGGTTTGAACTCATCTCCTTTTTGCCCATTAATTATAATTCTTACCCACACACTTGAGATACATCTGAATAGCAAATCTATCCAAAATTCAGAGAAGCCTATCTTTCTCATGGCATAACATAAAACTGACCATTCCACCATATCAAAAGCTTTTGAGAGGTCCAGTTTAATTTCCACATTGTGCCCTCTAGTTTTCAAACCAATATCTCTCATCATTTCAGAGGCTAACCCTATATTCTCCATCATTATTCTGTTTTTAACAAAACCTGATTGCTCAGAAGAGATAATAGTGGGAAATATGTTACTTAGCCTATTTTGCAGGAGTTTAGCTAGGATTTTATTGACCGCATTGCACAAGCTAACTGGTCTAAAATCCTCGCATTTTTTTGGTTTCTTAGACTTAGGTTATAAGACAATAAAAGAACGAGACCATGATTTAGTAATTTTTGCACCTGCAAAGATATACAAGATCGCGAGGTGAAGATCCTTCTTGATGATATTCCAAGAATATTGAAAAAAGGGATTATTCCATCCATTTGGACCTGCTGCGCTGTCTTTATTCAAGCTAAATACTACTTTCCCGACTTCTTCCTCTTCTGGGAATTCCTCTAACCTTGTATTCTCTTCTGGCATAATCTGACATTTTAGAGCTTGCAATAATGATTGGCCTTTTTGATTTACTTTTCTAGTTAAATGATTTTTAAAATATTCATCTCGAATGCTTTTAATTTCTTCTTCTTCCACTATCCAATGTCCTTCAGGGTTTTTAATGCCTGTTATTAGCTTCTTTTGAGATTTAGTTTTGGCCATGAAATGGAAAAACTTAGTGTTGTTATCACCTTCTTTTAGCCATTTGATTTTCGATCTTTGCATCCAAAAAACTTCCTCCATGTGTAATCTAAGTCTTAAGGCTACCTCTGCTTTGCTGAGCTCCTGCCTATTTTTGTCATTTTGATTTGTTTCATATTCTATTTCTTTAACTGCAACCTCATCTTCCGCTTGAATTATATTCTCATTAATATTACCAAAAATTTCTTTATTCCATTTAACCAACATAAATCTTAATCTACATAACTTTGTAGCTAGCACCTGCAAAGGATTACCTGATGAGGGTTCTGACCATGATAATTTTACTATCCTTTCAAAGTCAAGGTGCAGGCTCCACATGTTTTGAAAATTAAAGCTTTTTATTACTTTCTGACATTTACGGAAGGATAATAGTAATGGGCTATGATCCGAGCATATTCTATTTAAAATTCTTATAGACATGCCTCCATGTGCAGCCAACCATTTAGCATTGTATAGAACTCTGTCTAATCTAGCCCAAATTACTCCCCGCTTCTTCCAGTTATTGCACCATGTGTAATTTTAACCCAATAAATCTGCTTCTATGAGGTTAGTATTTACGATAGCTTCATTAAAATGAGACATAGCCTCTGCATCTAGTCTTCTTCCTCCTAACTTCTCCCTCGAGTATCTAATCACATTAAAATCTTTTCCGATGATCCATGGGAGAACTACCCGAGCTATCTCGGCCATCTCCTGCCATAATGACTTTCTTCCTTCTTTAGTATTTTTAGCATGTACAACAGTGAAAATGTCTTTGAATTACCTATTTTAAAATGTATTAACTATTCTATAGATATTAAAACTACAATACCTAGACTTCCATTCCACATAACCCATATTTTCCCGTTAATATTAGCCATAGCATTATCAAACCCCATTTTAATTTTAAAGTTATCTAATTTTTTAATATCCACCATGGGTTCTGCTAGGATCACAATTTTAGCTTTATGAATTTTTATTAGTTTCTTGATCCTATTTAGAGAGGGCTTATTTTCCATGCCTTGAATATTCCAATAAATACAACTATCCATAATTAGTAGATCTCTCTTGCGCTCTGATTGTGCATTTAGATTCATACTTCATGTTTAAATATTTTTTCATATTTCTAGATGATTTTACAGAGCTAGAACCACTTAACTGAGACCTATTAAGACAAATTCTGCCCAATTGGAGTGTCATTATCTTTATTTCTTCCGTCACTTCCTCCCTTGGGTATGAATGCCATTTCTTTATCACCCTATTAACATCCCCATTCAACCTGGGCATGTACATGCTATCATAAATCTTTGTATGATGGAAGAATTCATAGCTCTTGTTTTCATATTCTATTTCTGAAAAATCTAATACATCTTGCTCTATCCAGCTGTAATCCATTTCACTATCAATTAATAAAGATTTCTACTTCATTTTTCTTACCTCCTTTTTCCTCCGAGGCAGTTTTCTTTTTGAATTTTCATTTCCTCCTTCCGAAACCACTAGCCTAGCCTCTGTCCTTCCACTTGTTATAGACTCTAACTCACCCTTCTCTCTTATCTCCTCACTCGAAAGAACTTCTATACCCTTATCCTTTACTGCCCCTATCATAACCTCCTCCGAACCAGAATTCTCCCCTCTTATAGACGTTACTCCATCCCTTGTAATACCATTGTAGAAAGAGTCTCCTTCTTCCATTCCAATATCACTAATCCCCTGTACATCCTTGTTATTTATCATGATTGAGCTCCTCTTTCGACTATCCAAAGAGCCATCCTTCCTTACCCATACCTCTGCCCTTCCCCCACCATTCCCTTACTCCTCCTCCAAACTGTTCCTGCCCATCCTACATGCGTCTAAATAATGCCCGAGCCTCCTGTCAAATTTTACAAAAGCTTGGAGCTTGCTTAGGAACAATATTCTGCCAAAAACCAACCCCATCCTAAGTGCCAACCCAAACCTTCTGTGGGTGCTGGATTTCGAGATTAGTCTCTATGAAAATCCTTGCATCATGAGTTCTTGTCATCGAGGCAATGGCCTCATCCATAAGCATCGACTTCCCGACACACATAGAAATAGAGTAGAGAGAAGTTTATTAAAGAAAGGTAATGGCAGATTAGGAAGAGAATGCCATACCATGGCTATCGAGGCTTCTTCCATTGGAGAGAATTGTATTGTCCATTTTAGCAGAAGCATAGGATAACCAGAAACATACCATAATCCGTGAAGCCACATTCTGTTGTAATCCACTTCCACCATGAATTGGAGGAAGACGTGTTTAGAATCAAAATCACCTGTCTTGACATTC
>JAREIK010001216.1:467355-477558 GCA_029783825.1 Sapria himalayana
ATCCTTTATACCTTTTAGGAATTTTATTTTCTTCAAATTCCTGCGAGACTTTATTGGCACCTTCCTCCGCTAATTTATCAGCTAACACATTGGCCTCTCTAAATATATGTGTTATCTCTCCTTTCAGTTCTACTACCATATTTTTTATTTTTTCAATTTCTAATTCGAACTTCCATAGTTGCATTTTGTTTTCCATTAGCTCTACCAAAATTCTCGAGTCTAATTGCACTTGTAAATTCGAATAATTATTTTCTTTGCAAATTATCAATCCCTTGTGCAAGGTGATTATTTCTGAGTGCAGTGCTGAAAAAGCTATTTCTCTTATTCTGAATGCATTGATTACTCTTCCATCATCATTTCTTATCACCCCTCCACCCTCTTCCATTCCCATGTCTCTTTTGAAAATTTCATCCATGTTAAGCGCCAATGTACCTTGCGGGGGCTTTTCCCAACTAGTTATTTTTATTATTGGCAATTTTTTTCTTTTAGTAACTAAACCCCATACCTTTATCTTGTCTTTTTTTGATTCTAGATTCCTATGCCTAATCGAGCTGCAGGCCGAGATAGATTTCCCTTCTAATTTCTTCTATAATAGATTTAGCATTCATTAAATAACCATTGAATCTGCTGGTGTTTCTGGCCTTCCACAGGCACCAAACTGCTACATTTGGTACATATTCTCTTAACCATTTAAGAACTTTATTCTTTGTGTGTTTATTATCCCAAAATTTTAGTCTCTCCTTAAATCTGCATTTATGCTCTTCTAATTCTGCCTCTTTTTCTAAATTATTTCATACTTTTTTAGCTATTTTCCCCGTAGAAAATAAGTGATCCCTAGTTTCTATGTCTTGCTGACAGCATTCGCAGCATGATGCCAATTTTATACTTTTTTTTGGATATTTTCATTCACTGGGATGACATTAGAGAGAAGTTTCCACATAAAAACATTTATTTTTTGTGGAATATGTTTTATCCATATCTTTTCGAACATCCCTACATGTGTTTTCCTATTTCTAACTAGCTGCTTCGCACTACTTAATGTAAATTTTCCATGTGGGGTTAAGGACCATTTCCACCCATGATTGGTGAGAATTGAATGCTTTTCCACTATACTTTGATGCTTGTACATAACTTTCAAAATGTTAGATGCCTTATTTGGATTTCTAAGTATTTTATTACTTATACCATATCTAGCTTTTATGCATGCTGCCCATAGGCTTTGTTTTCCTTTAGTCTCCTCTAGTTTTTGCAGGCCCAAGCATTGGCTGTATCATTTAAGCTAGTAAAATATAAACCTGTTTCATCCTTTGGATAACACAATTCTTTCCATTTTCTCTAGTGAAACTTATTTTTCCCTTCATTTTTACCCCATGAGAAATTAGACATTTTTTTCTATCTTGTTTATAATTTTTTTAGGAGGCTTGATTGCCATTAAGATATGAGCTAATAAACTTTCTAACACATGTGTGATCAATGTAATTCTTCCTTCCATGCTTAGCATGTTCTCTTTCCAGCCCGCAATCTTTAGTTTTATTTTTTCCACCAAGAAGGTTAAATATTCTTCTTTGACCTTTCCTTTATATATCGGACATCCTAAGTAAATTATCACTCCTTTTACTTGTGCAAAACCTATAATTCTACTAACTCTTTGAGTAGAATTTTCTGAAGCTTTTTTCGCGATGATAAATTGGCACTTGTTTTTATTTAACTTTTCTGTTTCTTCCTCTAATGTTTGTGTGAGACTCATCAAGTTTTTCAAGGATCTACTGCTAGCATTTATGAAAATAATAATAATCATCTACATATGCCAAGAAACTCACCGTTGGTGTATGTCTAGGCTGCTTAAAAGATAAAATGGAACCCATTCTTATTTTTTCTTTAAAATTAACAATAAATAATTCTAAATAAATATTAAATAATGACAGAGAGAGTGATCTCCTTGCCTGAGTCCTCTGAGTGGTTTAAATTATTCACATGTCCTTCCATTGATTAGAATCTTTACCCATAAACTAGAAACACATCTATACATCAAATCTATCCAATATTCAGTAAAACCTATTTTTCTCATAATATAACATAATGTGTCCCACTCAACTCTATCAAAAGCTTTTGATAGGTCGAGTTTTAGGATTACATTATTTCCTCTTATTTTTGCCCCTATTTCTCTTATCATTTCAGAAGCAAGATTGATGTTTTCCATCATTAGCCTATTCTTTACAAAACCTGCTTGCTCTACCAAAATTATATTTGGAAGAACTTTACTTAATCTATTTTGAAGAATTTTTTCTAGTATCTTGTACATTGTATTACATAAACTAATCGGTCTGAAGTCTTCTCCTCTTTGTAGGTTCACTTTCTTTGGAATTAATACAATATATGAGTTAGCCCATGATTTTGTAATATCTGCACCCGCAAGGATCCAGACAATTGCTTTAATTAGATCAATATTGATGATAGGCCAGCAACATTGAAAGAATTCATTATTCCAACCATCTGGTCATGGAGCACTATCTTTATTGGCACCAAATATTGCCTCTCTTACCTCTTCTCTTGGTATTTCTTCTAGCATTTTATTATCTTCTACCATAACTTACTTCTCTATATTATCTATTAAAGTTTGACGGTTGCGCATGCTTGAGTCACATAAGTGACTTTTAAAGCAGTATTCTAATTCATGTATTATTTCGTCTTCCTTGTCTATCCATGACCCGTTACTGTTCTATCGCCCTTTTATTTTGAACTTTTGATTTTTTATTTTTTCCATTATGTTGAAAAATTTTGTGTTTTTATCACCATCTTTTAACCATTTAATTCTCAATTTTTGTTTTCAAAATACTTCTTCCATATGCATTTTTGATCTTAGTTCAGCCTTTGCTTTGATAAGCTCCATTCTCAAGGTCTCATCTGAACTTTTTTCATAATTTATTTCTAAGGAAGCAACTTTCTGATATGCTTCTTGTATATTTTTAAATATGTTCCCAAAACACTCCTTATTCCATTTCAAGAGAGCAATTTTTAAGTTTCATAATTTTTGAGCTAATATTTGCATTGGGTTACCCACCACCTGATTTTCCCATGATCCCCTTACAATTTTATCTAAATCCTTATGCAATCCCCACATGTTTTGAAACCTAAAATCTTTGTATCTTGTTTCACTTTTATGAGTTGTCAGCAGCATCGGGTAGTGATCTAAGCAGGTCCTACTTAAATGTTTAACCATTATTCCTCCAATCTTATCTACCCATTGTGGATTATATAAGATACAGTCTAGTCTAGACCAGATTGCTTCTCTGGTCTTCTAGTTATTACACCATGTAAATTCTGATCCTATATATTCTGCCTCCATGAGATTAGCATTAGCAATAACTTCATTGAATTGAGCTATTGTCACCGGATCGGGTGGTCTTTCCCCTTTTTCTTTCTTTTCTATTTATAATTACATTAAAATCTCCTCATATAATTCATGGAATATTATTTCTAGCCATCTTTTCCATTTCACTCCATAAGGCTTTCCTTTCTTCCTTCGTGTTTTTTGCATATACTGCTGAGCATAATGCCTCTGTCTGATTTTTAATTTTAAATTTAATTATATGTTCCATCTCTGTCAATATTTCAATATCTAGTAAGTTATGCCACATAACCCATATCTTACCATTAGAATTTGAAAAAGCCTTATGTAATCCTAACATATGCTTGTATTTCTCTAGAACATTAGTATTACCTAGAGGTTCCGTTAAAATTACAATTTTTAGCTTATCCATTTTAATTAAGTTTTTAATTCTATTTATTGTCGGGGAGTTTGCTATCCCTCTTATGTTACAGTACAAGCAATTATACATTTAGGGAAATCTGGCTTGCGCTCTAGTTATATGTTTAGTATTTTTTGGCGGCTTGCTTGAACTAGGTGGGGCTGCATCTCATTTTTCTAATATGCCAATTTTTTCTAAGTCTTTTCTCATTTTTTTGATTTCTTGCAAGGCGTTTTGCCTATTTTGTAAAATGGACTTTGGCATGAGCTGGACTTTCTGCCCTAAGTCGTCAACAGATGGTGAATTTTTATTTTCCTTGCTTTTTCTCTCAGCTGGCCAGCTCTTTACTTCCAGCTCATCTTTTAGAAGGAGGTCATCTTCCTCCCAGTCATACTCGACATTGTTTTCTGTCTCAACTATGCTTTTACCCCCAATTCTTCTTCCTCTAGGTGTTGCCCTCTTCTTACCTTTCCAGCACTCTAGCCCTGCCTCAGTCCCCTCTTCTATGTTGTCTAACCACCTTCTTATTTCCTCTCTCTTATGTTTTTGTAGTCTCCTATTTACTCTATTCTTCTCTATCTCCTTTCTATCTATGTCGTCCCCCACTATGGACTTTTCCCCATACCCTCTTTTTTCTTTTAACCCTTCTCTCCCCGTCTCTTCTAGCCGCTCTTGCAGCACATCTTCCTGCCCACTCTTCTCCTCATATTCCCCCCTTTCTTTCTTTCTACCCATGCTTTCCCTTGCTGGATCTTCTACTTTCTCCTCCTTGCTACTCTCATCTATCTTAATACTCTTCTTAACCCATTCTTCCCTCATTCTCCTAATCTCCTTACTAACTTCATTTCCCCTCCTAGTATCCCTTATTATACAATAATCTTGATTATGCCCGAGTTTTGAGCAATTGAGGCAGTAAAGAGGCATAAATTCTGGAACAAGGTCTTGCCAGAATCCTTCCTCAAGATTACTGCCTACCCCCATATTCTGTGTGGTGGGGGAGTTTTCAGGTCAATTTCCACACAGACTCTTGCGACACTTGGTCTGGTTAGACAAGCTGTCACTTCATCCAATATCCATGGCTTGCCCAGACAAAGTGCTATGGAGTGCAAGGATTGCTTATTAAAGAGATGGAGAGGCAGTTTAGGTAGCGAAAACCATACCAAGGATTTCGAGGATTCTTTGAATGGAGAGAAGTTAGGCGTAGAGGTATCAACCGAGCCGGGCCGGCCCGGCATGAAGCACGTCATGGTTCGGCCGTGCCTGGGCCGGCCCGACGCGAGAAAAAACTGTGCTCGGGTTCGTGCCGTGCGGCCGTGCCTGACCCGGCACGATTCGGCCTGTAGCACGGCACACCGGCACGGGTTCGTCCCGTGCCGGTGTCACTCGAGCTTACTGCATACAGGGCACAAGCTACCCCACGAAAGACCCATGCCCCTCCCGCAAAAAAGACAGCGGGTCGGGTCTGATTGGACCCGACCCTCAGTCCCACGTCCACGAGGCCCGAAGCCCCGAACCGACCTAGTTCCCCTATTCCCCCAACGGGGAAAAAATAAAAAATAATAAAAAAATATATTTTCAGCCGTTGGATTCGCCTCCAACGGCTAGGGGGCAGAATCTAACGGTCCTCATTATTCTGCCCCCTAAAAAATTAATAAAAAATAAAAAAAAAATATCTTTTTATAAAAAATTAATATCTTTAATCTATAAATTCTACCCCCCTCCCTTTAATATTTATGTTTTTCAAAAACATAAATTCTCTCAAATCATTCTATTTCTCTCTCAAAAATCTTGCTTCTCTATCTCGGGCCTCGGGATTTTGGCATTCGGCTTGGATTTTCGTGAATCTCGACTTGAGTTTTGAACATTAGAGCTTGACTGTGGTGCACCGTGCACGTGACCGACCTCACTGTTTTTACCAGGTAATTTATTTTATGGTTTTTTAACTTTCTCTCTCTATAGTTTCTCTCTCTAGACCAAAATTAAGAAAAATAAAAATCATAAAAAATGACAAATACAACTGAAACATATTTAAATTTAGAAAATGAAAATATTACATAGAGTTCTGAGGCTGCTGAAACTTTGGTTTCTCTAGTCGTCTCAACCCAAACTTCTAAAAAACAAAAAACTAGGAGGACTTCTGATATTTGGACTCATTTTAATATAATAACACAAAAAAATATTAGGGGTGAGGAACAAGAAATGGCACAGTGCAAATATTGTATGGAACTTTTAACATGTAAGAGTTTGTTTGGGACTGGGCACCTTAAAAGGCATGCCGAATTATGCACCAAAAAACATGGACCATTAGATCCTAGGCAAACCAAACTTGACACTTCATTTTTTGAGACTGGATCGAGTTCAGTCTCAAAGTTTACTCCCTTCATATACTCCAGCGAGTTGGGTAGGGACGGCATAACCAGACTTATCACATTGATGGGTCTTCCGATCAGATTTTCGGAAGATTCAAGGGTAGTGCGCATCATGCAGACATATTTTCAGCCTGCCTATCGTAGGATTCCTAGGTCCACATCTAGGAATGACATCCTGAAGATATATAAGTTAGAAAAACAACAATAATTAAAAAATTTATGGCATATAGTGGAGTGGTGTCCATGACGTCCGATATATGGACAAGTCATGATGAATCTTCTTATGCATGTCTCACCAGCCACTATGTAGATTCTAATTGGACAATCAATAAAAAAATTCTAGGATTCACTGAGATTCTTCATCCTCATGATGGCTCGGCCATTTTTGAGTGTATGATGAAAATATTTAGGGAATATAAAATTCAAAATAAAATTTTTAGTGTCACTTTCGATAATGCTTCTAATAATGGAGTAGCGATCAATATGTTTGTTAGGAATATTAAAGATGCACCATTAGGAGAGATCTTTCATGTCAGATGCATGTGTCACGTGATTAACCTGATAATTCAAGCGAGTATGAAGGTGTGTTCCCCCGCGTTAGAAAATATACGCAATACACTCAAGTATATTCGCACTCCTCGCAGACAACAAGAGTTTGGTACTCTCTGTTTGTCTGCGAATCTTAAGAAGAAGAAATTCCAATCGGATGTGAGACATCATTGGAATTACACGTATCTGATGTTGGAATCATGTGTTGGATACGAACACGTGATATCCGACTACGTCAATAGTAAGAGTGACGAACTTATTATTGACGACACTGACTAGGCTTTAGGAATTTCATTTATTAAATTCCTGAAGATATTTTATGACACGACGAACATGTGTTGCAGAGATGGAGACCAAGTACTTGAAGTACTGGTCTACCGTTCCATCTCTTTATTGCCTCGCTGCATGCATGGACCCTAGGGCTAAGGTGAAAGGGGTAGAAAACACCCTGACTTTCATTTCCTCGTGCATGAACCTGGAAGAGCCACCTGAAGGGTTCATTTACGAGAAGTTGACTGACCTGTTCACATACTACGATACTAGGTATGGTGGTGGTGGTGGTGGTGAGACTATGATTACGGACATTGATACCTTGTTCGGAGATGACGATTATTCCATTAACCTAGCGAGGGGGAAACGTAGGGGTGGACCATCACATAGGAGTGAGCTGTCTCGGTACTTAGATACCAATTACTGCTCAATCCTATCACATTCTGATAATAAGAATCTTGATTTATTACAGTGGTGGAAATCATATGAGTCCACCTTTTCCGTGCTATCTAGGATGGCACGGGATCTACTGACTCCTCCGGTGTCGAGCGTAGCATCGGAGTCTGCTTTTTCTGTTGCAGTGAACGTGATTTCGGATAGGAGATCGAGATTACGTCCAGATATGGTTGAGGCCTTAGCATGTTTGAAGGATTGGGAGGAATCGAGGTTTAGCATCCATGATCGTGCTGGAGCTGGGACTTAGACAGGGACTGCAGTCGCATCCACATCCACTACGATGGCGGAGGAGTTGATTGCCGATGATGATGATCCATATGATACTGATCTTGATGTTGCGGCTAATGATTCTCATGATATGCCGATTGACGATTGATGATGATCTACTATTTTTTGTTTTCGATGTTTTTTTTATTGATTGTACACTTTGTTTGTACGTTGTGTTGAAACTGTAATTTGTTTTGTTCGGACCTTCGGTTTCAAATGGATGATTGGTAATTTTTCATTTGTTTTATTTATGTTTTTTTTAATTTTTATTTTTACTAACATAATGTATTGATTTATTTTTTTTGTTTTAATTTTTCTTTTAAAAATTAATAACTTTATTATATAATTAATAATTATAATAAAATTTAAACTAATATGATATTACAAAAAACAAAATTTAAACGTTGTTTTTTTAATAAATTTTTAATTTTAATATTTTTAGAATTATAAATATATAATATTATACAATATCTAAAATTTTAAATATATTTTAATATTTTAAAAAAAAAATTTTCTACCCCGAACGATGAGCGGGCCCGGCACGGCACGATACAATAACCGTGCCGGGCCATGCCCGGCACGAGAGCACGCTCGTGCTCCAAAAAAACGGGCCGGGCCTGCCCGGCACAGCCCGATTGACACCTCTAATTAGGCGGCCACTTGAAGACCCGCATGGGATAGCCTGCAATGTTCCACGTACTTCGAATCTAAACTCCGAGGAAGTCATCTTCCTCCTTTAACTGTAACATCGTATTCTTTCCATCATAGTTTGCAATTTTAACCATTTGCTGAAGCTTTAACGAAGCAACAAAGTCATATAATGCTTTGTAATCCGGTCTGCCATGGGAAAATTTCCCTACAAGGGTGAGATTGAATGAATCGGCCAGCATTTTCATCTCCCTTGCTTCAAAGATTACTACCGGCTCCCCATTCTTTGCATCAAACGTCTGAAAAAATTGCACAGATTCTTTTGAAGATGAAGAGAATGATTTCTTGTCAAAGAGAGAAGTAATTTTGTCCATTATCTAACTTCGAATCAAGCTTTCTTGCTCGAAAATGTAGGGTTTCTTTCTGCACGAAAAGAGAAATCGAAGAGCTATAATTACTATCTTCTTCTTCTTCTTCTTATTTCTCTTTTTGTTTTTCTTCTTCTTCTTCTTCTTCTTGTTCTATTTCTTTTTTATGTTCTTATTTTTACTCTTCCACTTCTTCTGATCTTTTTGTTCTTCTTACATTTTTACATCTTCTTCTTCTACTTTGTCTTCTTCTTCTTTCTATTCATCTATTTCTCATTCTTTTTCTTCTTTTTTATTCTTCTTCCACTTCAACAACTTATTTTACATCTTCTCTTCTTCTTCTTCTTATACCTCTTCTTCTTCTACTTTTACTACTACCACAACTATTTTTTTCTTATTGTTCATCTAATTCTATCTCTTCTTCTTATTTGTATACTACCTATTCCTTTTTTTGTATTCATTATCATCATCATCTTCTTCCTCCTATTCATAATAATCATTTTTATCTTCTTCTACACCTTCCTCTATTTATTCTTATTCTGTTTCTTCATCTTCTTCATCTTTATAATCTTCATCTTTTTTTATTCTTCTTCCTCTTTTTGTTCTTATTTTTGTTCTTCTTCTGCTTCTCCTTTTCTTCTTAATCTTTTTTATCTTCTTCATTAAATTATCCTTCCTCTTCTTATTGAACTCCATCTACTTTCTCTAATTCTCCCTCTTTTTATTCCTCTTCATTTTCCTCTTCAACTTTATCTTTTACTCATTCTTCTTTTTCTTCTTCTTCTACTTCTCCATCATATAGATTATCATAATCTTTAACTTCTTGTTCATCTTCTTCTTTTTCCTTCTCCTCTATTTCTTCTTCTTTTTCTTCTTCCTTTTCTTCTTCTTTTTCCTCTTATTTTTGTTTTTCTTCCTAATCATCATCATCATCTTCTTCTTCATGTTCTTCCTCTTATTATTCTTCTTTATCTTCGTGATCTTATTATTATTATTATTCTTCTTCTCCTTTATTTTATTCTTCTTTTTTTTGTAATTACTATTATTATTATTATTATTATTCTTCTTCTTATTTGATTTTTTCTTCTTCTTCTTCTTCTTTTACTTTTTTTTCTTTTTATTTTCCATTTTCTTCTTCATCTTAATCTTATTCTTCATCTGCTTCTTCTTCTTATACATTCTCTTTTTCTTAAACTTCTTCTTATGCCACTTATTATTATTATTATTCTTCTTCTAATTTTTCTTATTTTCATCATCTTATTCTTCTTCTATTCTTTGTCTTCTATTTCTTTCTCGTCGGCCTTTGCTTCCTTTTCTTTTCTTTTCTAACATTTTTTTTTCTTTTTCCAAATCTTTTTCTTCTACTTCTTCTTCTTCCTCTTCTTCTACTTCTTCATCTTCCTCTTCTTCTTTTTCTTCTTTTCCTCTTCTTCAACTTATTTTTCTTTTTCTTCTTTTTCTTCCTCTTCTACTTCATCTTATTCTTTCACTTCTTCTTTTCCTTCTTCTACTTTTTCTTCTTCACTT
>JAREIK010001216.1:480558-493058 GCA_029783825.1 Sapria himalayana
CTCTTCTTTTCCTTCTCGTCCTCCTCCTCCTCCTTCTTTTATTCTCCTTTTTTTTCTTCTTCTTCTTCTCCTTCACCTTCTCCTTCTTTTTCTTCTTCTTCTTCTTATTCTCCTTCACCTTTTTTTTTCTTCTTCTTCTCCTTCTCCTTCACCTTCTCATTCTTCTTCTTTTTCTTCTTCTTTCTTCATCTACTTCTCCTTCTCCTCCTTCTACTTATTATTATTATTATTCTTCTCCTTATCATTCTCCTTCACCCTTTTCTTCTTTTTCTTCTCATCCTCTATCTTCGTCTTCTTCTTCTTCTTCTTTTTCTTCTTCTTTTTCTTCTTCTATTTCTTCTTCTCCTCCTCTCCTTCTCCTTCTCCTTTTTCTTCTTCTTCTTCTTCTCTTCCTCCATCATTATCATCATCATCATCTTCTACTACTACTACTTTTACTTTTTCTCCTTATTCTTCTTCTTTTCCTTCTCCTCCTCCTCCTCCCTCCTCCTCCTTCTTCTCCTTCTCCTTATCATTTTTCTTCTTCTTTTTCTTCCTTTCCTCCATCATCATCATCATCATCATCTTCTTCTTCTACTTCTTCTTGTTGTTTTCTTCTCATTCTCCTTCTTCTTCTTCTTCTTCTTCTTCTTCTCCTTCTCCTTTTTCTTTTTCTTCTTCTTCTTCCACTACTTCTTCTCCTTTTTCTTCTTCTTCTTCTTCTTCTCATCCTGCTACTACTTCTTATTTTTCTTCTTCTCCTTCTCCTCCTCCTTATTCTCTTTCTTCTTCTTTTTCACCTTCTCCTCCTCCTCCTCCTCATCCTTTTTCTTCTTCTCTATCTTTTTCTCATCCTCCTCCTCCTTTTTCTTCTTCTCTATATTTTTCTCATCCTCATCATCATCCTCCTCCTCCTTCTTATCCTTTTCCTACTTTTTCTTCTTCTCCTACTCCTCCTCCTCCTCCTCCTCCTCCTCCTTCTTCTTCTTCTTATTCTTCTAGCCTGTCATTAATGATATTTCATGTCGCTTATCGAAAGTGTCATCCGCTAGCCTGTCATAATAAGTATTTGCCTATAATGTCATTCTTTAGAAGTGTCGTTAAAAAGAACCTTGATACTAAAAAAAACTATCATTGTTTATTATACCAATCTACATTGACACTAAGAGAAATGTCATTATTTATTGTATCAATCTTAAATTATTTGAATACAATGACACTTAGTAAAAGTGTCACGGAAGATAATGATTTAATTAAATATCAATTTAATAATTGTTGTAAATAAATTTTCACCTGTTATTGTAATAATGCATGCACATAAAAAAAACTTACTTTCCAATCCATACTAAGATTTTAGTTTTTAATTACAATGAGGAACTTGTACTTCTTACATTTCATAAACAAAAAAAAATATTACAATTTCAACATTCATTTCTTTAATTCAATTCAAATTTTCTTATATATGCAACCCAATTATGCCTTATCTCCAAGAAACTGCTTAATGCTAGCTTGGCTAAGTTGAAAGTTAATTTCCTAAAAAGGCAACCTACATACAAAAAGATGAACTATAATCAATTACACTTCCAGAAAAAAAAAAGATATTATATAGCATTGGAAAATAAAAATGAAGGCATGATAACAACATATCATGAAAATAATTTATATAATAATTAACATATATGATTAAAAAAAATTAACAAAAACAAAAACAAATTTAGTAGTGATAGGTAAAATAAAAAGCAATAGATTTATCAATTATGGGATAAAAGTTGATCAATTATGGTAAAATACAAAATAATAATAATCCATTAAAAACATATGTGTCTGTAGTGAGTTGAAAGATCAATAGTCACAAACTACTTGAAGAAACACTACAAAAACCAATTAAATTTAATAAAATGAAAAGTTAAATTACAAGCCATCTTTCCAATACTTTAAAAAAACTCGATTAGATGCTATCTAATGTAATTTCAAGTTCTATTAATTACTCATATATAGTAATCCATCAACTTATAGTTTTAGATTCATTAATAAAATAAAAGGCTATGTAATAAAAAAATGTTCTTTGAAAAAATCATTGTGTTTTATAAGGGTGAAAATGTGACTTACAATGTTGTGGTAAAGTATTGAAGCCAAAATTCAAAATCTCCATGTTTTCCATAGCGAATCAACAAAAAAAAATTTATAGTTGACAACGAAAACAAAAGATAATATGATAACAATAAAGTTCCAATTGCATATTCCATTTTAAAATATTTAATAGAAATAAAAAAGTAATAAACATGATATCATTATGAAAAATACTATTATTATCACAATAGTTCATGGACCATTCCAAAGTTGGAAGATCTTCTAACTTCACCAAAAAAAAGTTTCCCTTTAGACACATATGAATCTTGCATACAATATACTAACTTAATTCAACTATTAGAAATTAGTGAAATATCATGAATGTGGAAGGAAAATACTAAAAAGTTTTCAAATGATTATGTCAAACAATTTACCTTCAGTCATAGTTTGATTCAAAAGAGAGATAAAGTATGAACCTCATCAAAAGTAATAGTTGGATATGCCAAAATTTGTTCATCCTTCAATACAAAAAGGTGTCCTTAAAGCTTTTCAAACTGAGGAAAGTATTAATTGAGTCACCAACATCACCCATTCAGATCGTACTTCATTCAACTCATCTTTGTTGTATTGTTTTTTCCCATGAAACTATTGAAAAGTAAAGTAATAGTTTCATTAATTACATTGGAAAATAAAATAAACATTGATATATTGAGAACCAACAAATCAACACATACCTTTGTTGTAAGAGATCATTGATCGAGAATGATATCTCTCATATATCTATTCACATAGTATCCACATTCAACACTACCTGGTTGTATCAGGTACTAAATGGATAAAAAAATCATTATATATATATGGAGTTACTTGCAAGTCATATTGTACTAAGTTTAAAATTAAGAAGAAGACACTAAATATTTTATTACTCAGTTTAGATGAGTTATTTACCCGTATTACAACCCAATTAGACTTTTTTTTGATGATTTATGTTTTTTATGTGGATGAATTCTTAGTGCCCTGCATGAAGAAAATAATTTTTGTTACCAACTATGCTTCATTCTATAATATTAAGGGGAAAACTTACATATTAACAATGTCTTTAAGATCATCTCAATGTTGATGATGCAAGGAATCAAGGTAATAGGCGATCAAAGTCTTTATATCAAGTACCACCAAAACCCAATGACAACTATAAAATTAACATGAGTGTAACTACATATCAATTATAATTTGATAAATATGCATACTTATAAGCTTACTTATGTTTAAAACTTACCCTGGGTTATATGGAATAAAAACAAAATCAAAATTATTTGCATTCATCAACCGATTAGCTATAATCCTTGACCTATTTTTCTTGCTTGTTTTTCCCATTCTAACTTTGGAAACCATGGTCGGATTTACAAAAATAAATCGATCTGCCTTTTTAGCATCAACCATCTTTTTATGCAAGTGCCTAATTTAATTTCACACAATATTAATATTTTAATGTAACTAAAATTAATTATAATTCTCATTATGAAAAATTAAAGCATAAATAAGATAGTTAAAATATATGAAAAACATATAAAATGTTTCTCTTACCATATATAGAACATAACGGAATTAGATGACACATCTATTGATGAAAATATGATATCCATATCTTCTTTAATGAGGAAGGTCTTAAAAGACTCTCTAAAAACATTCTCTATGATTTCTACTGCATGTGCTTTTTATTCCTTTAACAACAGTCCAATAAATGTAGCAAAGTTCTTGATATCTACAGGGTTCTCATCCTTAAAACTCAATGTTCTCTCTTTATTCCTCTGTCTCTTAAATTTCTTTGAATCCTATCAAACATAAAATATCATTGTATATATAAGAATTGTCCTAAATAAAATAATTTTTTTTAGTAACAAGAAATTTTTTATTTAAAAAAAAGCACGTACCTGGATGAGATGAGTAGTAAAAATGACTAATTGTGTAGACCATAAAATTTGATGCCCAATAGCATCTCCAATAGTGGTAATTTGGCTTGGAATAGGTACAAGAAGTAATGCATTTGGATTATAAGAAACATCCACAGCAACAAAGAAGTTAGCATCAAATTCCAAGTACTATTGTTCCAGCTGCAACTACATTTTCTTTTATCCCTATGGCCAATTGATATTTTCTAACCTATAAAATGAAACAATATTATTTAATTATATGCAATCATCTAAAGTTGATAATTTCCAAGTAGGAAAGGATTAGTTAGACACAATTGAGTTATCATAACTTAATGAGCTTATTAATATAATTTATTATACAAACATATATTGTAACATTACTTCTATATAGGAATTAATCAACTAGGTTAGTTGATATGAAAATTAGAGTTAGTGTTAAGACATTTTTATTATAGAACATAATATTAATTACAACTTACCTTATTTGCTTTTAGCATTGGAAAAGTGTGGTCATCTACTCGACGTTTTGGTTGCTCAACAATTTCAGGAAGGACAATATATTTTTGGAGCATGTTAGAGCTACCAACATTAGATTGAGGTGTGGTGGGTACCAATTGAAAGAGTTGGAATAAAATTTTTGTCTCAAACTTTGATTGTCGCTCTTGTGATTCTTTCATAAATTCCCGCAAAGCACGATCTGCCATAGAATGAAAATATTATCGTGGTGTATAATACTTTTCTTTAGCTGGTACTCGACCACTATATGCAGGAGTTCCCAATGCTTCAGTAAGTATGTCATTTCCATTGAAACTCAAACTACTTTCTTGTGACTGTTGCAATATCTTATCCTAATACACAATGATGTTATAAAATTTAATTACATATTGGTTAATATAAATAAGTTATTAACGTAAATGAAATATGTGTTACATAACTTATACTTACAATTTTCTCCACTACCGGAATGACCACTTCATCATAAGTGCCATCTTTTTTGTCCATTACTTTCTTCCATAATACACTTATATTAATGACTTTAGTAAAGCCGGTTGCTACCAACTTTTAAAATATTAAAATATAATATAATGAGTCTCTAGTCAATTTCAACATAAAAAAAATGTAAATTAACATCTTTAACTTACCATATATTCCTCAAGACCAGCATATCCCTTCTTACTATGATGATGATTATAAATATACTTTTTTCTTCTTTCTTTTTGAACTTCTCTAAGCTCCTACAAATTTTATTTCATATTAAGTAAAGAAAATATGAGTATATGACATGAAAATAATTAGAAATTTATCTGAAATCTTTGAGACAATTTTTCTTTGACAAAAATTGTCCAATCTTCATCTTCAATAAAACTGTATTCAACTGGTGGTTTTTTAAGAAACTCTAGTTGATCTTTGAAAGGAATGATATACTTTGCAGTCAACATGTTCTTGAATGATCTAAAGCACCTGCCCATTGATTTCATACAATTCCTTCTACTTTTATAATCCAATGTAAATGCAGCCTAGAAGGAATGAACATAGTTATTAGTTGTTAAAAAATTTGCAAATAAAATTAGAAAAAGTTATAGATAGAAAAAAAAATACTAGTTTACCTCAATGGAGTCCCACAATTTATTCTTCAATTGCATAGGTACATGGTGCCAAGTACTATATCTAATTGGGACCATGGTACGTGCCAATATGCCTAAATAACTTGTGAGATGCACGGCAGCTTGTCCGCCATAAACACCATCAACATTATACTTTACTGCAAGTTTTATTCCTTTGCTCCTATTCTTGATAATCATAGTCTTTCTTGTTATCCCTCTATATCTATTTCTTGTAGTTGCTTTATCTTGTTGTTCTTTATCGATACCTTTCATAAAAATAATTATAATGTTTAAATAAAAAGTACTAAAATATCTAATGAAAATTTAACGAATAAAAAATTAACTAATTAAAGGTATTACCTAATCACCTGCTTTGCATAAAACATAATACTGTCAATGTTTTGAATAATGTCAACCTGACATTAATTAAAATTGAAAGCATAACAATCATCTAATAACAACAAATAAATTAACTAGTAAGCATATATTTACACTACAAAAAACTATAGTAGCATATCAATTCACAAAGCCATAACAAAGATAAAAATTGGTTACATATATAATTTGTTCTCAACCCAAATTCCCTCACAATCATCTTGAATACAAATTTGATCAGAGTCATCCATTGCATCAAATAATTCAACTTGTGGCAAAGAAGATATGACTGGATTGTGTTCAATAGAAATGTCTATAGGATCATCATCATTTACTTTTTCTGTGAAGTCTTGTTGAGGAGTTGATAAAACATTTGACCATCTCGGATTAAGCTCATCTTGTACATAGAAGACTTTCTTAGCTTAGGAGGCTAATATGAACTGATCTGACTTATGAGCCACTCTGCTAAAGTCAACTAAGGTAAACCCAATATCATCGACCATGATTCCATTTTTATTATCAACCCAATCACACTTGAAGACTATAATTCTGAACATAATATAATCAAGGTCTCAAATCTCAGTAATAACTCCATAGAAATAATGTTCCCCGAAAATATGATTTATATCCTTAGCACTAGTAATTTGCATGGTCGTTGCTATAATACTATCTCCACTATTTTGGGTAGCTAGTAAATCATCATGCTCCTTGGTATTATATTGACACCCATTGATGACATAACCATTATTTTTCATCACATAATGGCTTGGACAATTAGCTATCCATTTAAGGGTTTTAGATACAGGTTCATTATTTCTAATTACAACTTCAACCTATAGAAATAAGTTCCAGTTATCATTTATATGTTAACCATTAATGTAAAAGATATGGAAAATTTAAGAAACCATTGTAGTACCTTTTGTCGTAACCAAAAGGTAAAAGTACGAGCATGCCTATCCTATAACTACTTTTGCCTTTTTGATTGACGTTGATGTTTCACTTTCAGCCATTGCATGTGCTCTCTATGAAGTCATGTATAATATTTAAATAATTAGAGTAATATATTATATGTACAACAAATAAGAAACAAAAAGTTATTGGTGCTTAATCAATATAATGTTGGACAATTGAGATATTTTCCAACACATAATGATGTGCTTGTAACCATAAATTGGAATCGGCCTTCATAGTATGACCTCCAAATATTGGTGCCTCGACTTTTTGGTCAATGTTTAAACTATTAGGAATTCCAATTGCATCCATATTTGATAAGTACTCTGTACAAAACTCGATTCTTTCTTCTGCAATATAGCATTCAGCAATACAACCTTCAGGTCTAGTATGATTTCGTACATAGCCTTTTAACACTTTCATAAACCTTTCAAATGAGTACATCCACCTAAAGTAAACCGGTCACAAAGTCTCACTTCTCTTACAAGATGCATAGTAAGATACACCATGATATCAAAAAATGAAGGTAGGAAGTACTTTTCAAACAAGCATAATATCACCACTATCTCATTTTGTAACTCATCTAGTGAAGGAACATTAATGACTTTACTACAGAGATCATTGAAAAAGAAACTCAATCTACAAATAGCATTCCTCACATGCTTGGGTAAGATAGAACGTAACAAAACTGGCAAAATTTGTTGCATTAATGCATGATAATCATGAGATTTTAATCCATAAAGTTTCAAGTCTTCCATTGACACGAGGTTTCGAAGGTTAGAATAATATCCATATGGAACCTTCAATTGCGAAAGTGTTTGGCAAAACACCTTCTTTTTCATTATAGAAAGTGTATAACATGCAGGAGAGAGATATGTTCTCTTTGATTCAAACCTTGGTGTCAATTCACTCCTTAAGCTCATTTCTACAAGATCTAAGTGAGAATTAAGCCCATTCTTTGTCTTACCTACAATGTTGAGTAAGGTACCAATAATACTTTCACAAACATTTGTCTCAATATGCATTACATCTAAATTATGATGAACATGAAGATATTTTTAATACTCAAGATCAAAAAATATGGACTTCTTTTTCCAACAATTTGTATTGTTGATTTCAAATTTAACCCAATTAACTTTTTTTTTCCCACAAGAATTGCAAATTCCATTGATTTTTTTTAATATTTCCTCGCCAATCAATATTTGTGGAGGTGAGCGAAACTCTTGTTTTCTATCAAATGCTTTCTTTTGTTTCCTATATGGATGGTTTCTTGGAAGAAATCATCTATGTCTAGTATAGGAGTTCTTTTTTCCATGCTTTAACCTATAAGAATATGTTTCTTCTCCACATATTGGACAACCATAATATCCTTTAACTGTGCACCCTAACATATTTCCATATGTAGAAAAATCATTGATTATCCATAATAGAACGGCTCTTAATGTAAAGAATTCTTGTTGATGTGCATCATAAACTTGAACTCCGACCTCCCACAATATTATTAGATCTTCTATTATCGGTGCTAAATAGACATCAATATCATTTCCAGGTTGTCGTGGACCTGAAATTAATAATAATAACATCATAAATTTTCTTTTCATGCACAACCATGGAGGAAGCTTGTAAATTAACATGAGAATGGGCCAACAACTATGTTTGCTATTAAATGAACTGTGAGGATTTATGTCATCTGTAGAAATTATAAGTATCAAGTTTCTAGGTTCTAAGGAAAACTCGCGCCATCTGTGATCAACTTACTTCCATGATGGTGAATCTGATGGATGACGCATTTTCCCATCAAAATTGCTTTCTTCAACATGCCATATGAGCTCTTTTGCAATTTTTGATGATTGAAACATTCTTCTAAGTCTTAGAATTAAAGAAAATACCACATTACTTTCGCAGTAACTCCTTTTCTCCTCTTAGTTCCTATGTTATGTGTCTTCCACCTCGAAGTTCCATAGGTAGGACATAAGGATGCATCTTTCAACTCCTTCCGATAAAGTACACAATCATTTGGGCATGCATGTATTTTCTCATATTCCATTCCCAAAGAATTTAATGTCTTTTTTGCTTCATACATGGACAAAGGCAATTCATTGTTTAAAGGCAACATATCTCCAATTATTTGTAAAAGCTCTAAAAAGCTATTATCAGACCACCCAAAATGTGCTTTCAAGTTGTATAATTTGATCAATGCAGACAATCTTGTAACGTTTCTGCAACCAGGATATAATAGTTTTTCTACATCTTGTAGTAATCTTGCAAATAATTCAGGATCATTTTGACAATCATCGTGTACAGCTTGAACCATTTCTATTATATTACATTGATCATCAAATTGAAGTCTATCATAATGTTCTGCTCTTACTGTTGGTGGGCCACTTGGAGCTGCCTCTCCATGCTAATACCATGTATGGTAATTTTGACCAATTCCAAAGAAAAACAAATGGTCTCGAATCTTTTGAGGAGTATTGAATATCATATTTCCACATTGTAAGCATGGACATTTAATGGAGATTTTATTTGCAGAATTTTGTATTGCAAATGCAACAAAATATTCAACTCCATCTTCATATTTCTTCGATCTTATATCCTTTGAGATCCATGAACGATCCATTTTTAAAGAACAAATTATTTCCAATAGTGATCAAACTTCAATAATCAATTTAATGAAATATTTATAAGCATGTCAGATCTAAGATAGAAGGGATGAGCATTACTATTCTAATCATGTTTACTTTGTTTACATAGATCTACCCTTATAGAATAACATACTAAATATTTATAAATTTAAACAATCCAATTATATATATATATATATATATATTATTGCCTAGGAGTAGTAAATTCAAAAAGATGTATAATCACATTACAACAAGTGTATATAAATATTAACATATATAATATCAAGTTATGTTATTTGTTTTATGCTAATATTTCTAACATCATAAATTAGGGAGTGGTTCCTATCCCATATAGGAATACATAATTTCTATGTGTCAACCACCAATGTACTTAGATTCATTTTTTTAAATTGATTACTTATCACATTAATATTAGAAAATTAACTTTTTTTCGAATCATTTACAAGATTAACTTACACTTATTCTACCGTATGCTTATTTCAAATATATTACTTTTATTAGGAAGGCCTAAGAATCAACTTTCAACTCAAAGTAACATCTAAGCAGTCAAAATACTATGAAGGAAATTGAATGAAATTAATTAATTTTGATTATTTAAAGTGCACATAAGTAATTATCCCACAAAATAAATAATAAGGCAACTAAAATTTTTATTATTATCTAACGTATCATAATAGCCTAAATGATGATGATTATTATTATTTTTACTATAATTATATCATTATTTTAATTTTATCTTTCACAAAAAAATGATTATATATATATATATATATATATATATTCCAACTATGGATAACTTTTTACGTATATATATTCCAACTAAGGATAACTTTTTACTTTAAATATAATGACTTTGTGTTTGAATTAAACTGGAGAAGGATAATAAGTGGTTATCTGGGATGACTATTAATTTTGATGTCTTTATCTTTATATTTAAACAACAAATATAAGAATAATAATAATAATAATCCATAAATCAATAAATAGTTAATAATTTATTTCAAATTGCACATTTTCTTAAAGAAAATCAAACATGAGAAATTATTTCTCATAGTTAGTACGATTCTTAGAAAATTAAATATTTAAACAAAAAAATATTATTTAATTATTCTATATATAAAAGTAAAATATGAGAAAATTTAATTCATTAATATAAAAATATTTTATTCTCCTCCTAATCCGATCCTTGAACCTCCCATTATGCATTCTAGTGCATTATAGGTTTTTATTCCTTTTTTGTTATTTTTTTAACGAAAAATTGTTTAAATCATATTTGAGGTAAAATCTAATTCTCTAATTTATAAGAAAAAGGACATGACATTGGGGAAAAGAAAAAATAAGATGATTTTTTTTAATCAAACATATCTAAGAAAAAGAGAATAAAAAGTGTTTTGAGAAAAGGAAAATTTTTATTGGCCATGTAGTTTCCTTGTAACTATATTATTTTATTTAATTCTAGCTACTTAAAAATTTTATATAATATTTATTGGACCCTCAAATCTTATTTTCTTTATTTGTGTAGCTTATTTTAACAAAAACTTCGCTTAATTTCTCATTTTCCATAATCAATATTCCTATGTATAAAAGGTATATAACATATGTATTCTCTTTTTGATAGTAATATCCTTATTTGTGTAGCTTATTTTTATAAATACTTTGTTTAATTTATCATTTCCTATAATCAATATTTTTAGGTATATAAGGTACATCTTCTTGTTTTAATAATAATATCCCTCTTTTCATTTTTTTCTTTTTGTGAGGAAGATAGTAATATTCTATTCAAACTTCTCGATGAATAGAAAACATTTAAAAAATAAAGTAAAAGTATTTAATTAGGTAAGTATTAATTTACCTATCATCTATTTCTATACAATATAATAATATATTTTGATTTTGCTGTAATATCAAACATAAAATAAACAAATATGTGAGCTAGACTAATTTATAGATATGACATTACATGTCTCTAGGTCCTTAGGCTAATTGATTTTGAAATAACATGACTCTAGATCACACATTTTTAGGAATTATAGCCTCTTTTTTTCCATACATTCATAGTCTGAAAAATAGAGGAGAAAAAATTCTTGGCCCTCCACTTTGCCTTATTTGACCTCATTTCCCAATAATTATTTTATTTTATTTTGTTGACATGTGAAAAGATTGACATGACTCAATGAGTAGAAAATTTGGAATCACATTTTTTCTAAATGGCAATGTGATAGGAAGTAGAAAATTGTTCCAGAACTTAGCTCCCACTTTGCCTTCTCCCTTCAAACCAAACTAGCGAATTTAGCTCCGAGACTAGAAATAACACTCTCTAAACGTCATAACCTTTCAAACACTAACTCAACCCGTTAACTCCTAAAATATGTAATCTTATAATAGTAAACTCTTCAACCTTTTTAAAGTAGAGCCCACCCCAGAACACTATAATCATCCATATTTGATAAACTTAAACTGCTTAACAAAAAAAATAAAAAAGATTTTCCCATTTTCTGATACATAAATTATTGTGAACTAACCCATTTTTGATACATAATTTAAAAGGAGGCAAGGAAAAAGACATTAAAAATTAGACTCCTCATTTATAAGACTATCAAAGGAGTCTCAAGGTCCTCCACCAACAAAATCAATGTATGAATCATAAATATAGTTCATTTTCTTACCAGATTTGCAGGAGGTCCTCATGGGTGAGAACATTAAAAGTTGGATTCATCATGTACAAGCCACCGAAAGAAGACTCTGAATTAATAATACCACAAAATCATTGATTCAATAGGAGCTTTCAACTGATTCAGTCGGAAGAATGAAAAGAAGAGTAGTAGTCTACCATTTAGATTTGTGTTGTTTGTTACTTTGTGCTTTGTCGGGTTTCAAGAGTTTTAGAGCATCTCCAACAATGCACTCTAATTTAGCAACTTAAAAAATATTAAAATAATATA
>JAREIK010001216.1:498058-608058 GCA_029783825.1 Sapria himalayana
GTGAATACTCTTATAGCTTTCCCTCCTCATTTCTTATTATACCTCCACCCCCTGTAGCCTCCATTTCTCTTTTAAAACTACCATCCGTGTTGAAAACTAATTTTCCTTTGGTAGGCTTTTCCCAGCTAATAATTCTAACATTCAACTGAGCACCAATTTTTATAGTGAGACCCAAAGTCTTTTTCCTATTTTCATCTAAGTCTATATTTCTAATTTTTATAGGGTTACATGCTGAGATAAAAAAGCTTTCTTTTTTTTATTTCCTCTATAATGTTATTAAAATTCATTGGAATACTTTCAAACCTTCTTTTATTTCTTTCTTTGCATAAGCACAAGATTGCTATATACGAAATATAGTTTCTTAGCCATTAGAGGATTTTATTTTTTGTGTGTGCTTACTCTAGTTTTTAAATCTATCTTTCAAGTCTAACACACCTTTTTGAACGTCCGCCTCTACCTATAATTTTTTCCAAAGCTTCTTGGCTATTTTACCTGTTGAGAACAAGTGATTAGTACTTTCCACCTCCTGATAACAATATTCACATCTAGATGCTAATCATATTCAATTCCTTTGTATATTATCATCTATCGAGATCGCATTTGAAAGGAGTTTCCACATGAAGAGATTCATTTTTTTTGCGGTAATTCCTTTATATATTCACTCCTAAATATTTATTGGGCCAGCCTCTTACTTCTAACTAGCCATTTAGAACTCTTTAGTGTGAATTTAACATGTGGGTTTATTATCCATTTCCACCCACTTTCAATTAAAATTGAATGTTTTCCCACAATTCTTTGTTGCTCTCTCATCAGTTTCCAGATTTTAGATGGGTTAATTATCCATTTCCAGCATCAGCCTCTTACTTTATCTTCTTCTTCTTCTTCGTCTTTTTCTTCTTCTTTATCTTCTTCTTTTTCATCATCATCATCATCATCTTCTTCTTCTTTTTCCTCATCTTCTTCTTCTTCTTATTATTCATCATCTTTTTCTGTCTTCTTCTTCTTCGTCTTCTTCTTCTTTTTTTTTTTTTTTCTTCTTCTTCTTCTTCTGCTTCATCATCATCATCATGTTCTTCTACTTTTTCGTCTTCTTCTTTTTCTTATTCTTCTTCTTCTTCTTCTTCTTCTGCTTCATTGTCATCATCATCATCATCATCTTTTTCTTCATCTTCTTCTTCTGCTTCTTCTTCTTCTTCGTCTTCTTCTTCTTCATAATCATCATAATCATCTTCTTTTTATTCTACTTCTTTTTCATCATCATCTTCTTCGTCTTTTTCTTTTTCTTTTTCTTTTTCTTTTTCTTCTTCTTTTTCTTCTTCTTCGTCTTCTTTATCATCATCATCTTCTTCTTCTTCTTCGACTTCATCACCATCATCTTCTTCATCTTCATCATCATCATCATCATCATCATCTTCTTACTCATCATCATCATCATCTTCTTCTTCTTTGCCTTTTTCTTTTTCTTCTTCGTCTTCTTCTTTTTCTTTTACTTTTTTTTCTACTTCTCATTCTCCTTCTCCTTCTCATTCTTCTTATACTACTTCTTTTTCTTTTTCTTTTTCTTCTTCTTCGTCATCATCATCATCATCATCATTTTCTTATTCTTCTTTGTCTTATTCTTCTTTGTCTTTTTCTTCTTCTTTTTCTTCATCGTCGTCTTCTTCTTCTTCTTCTTCTTCTTCTTCTTCTTTATCTTCTTGTTCTTTTTCTTCTTTCTCATCATCATCATCATCTTCTTCTTCTTTGTCTTCGTCATCATCTTCTTCTTCTTCTTCTTCGTCTTCATCATCTCCTCCTCCTCCTACTTCTTCTCCTACTTCTCTCATTTCTTCTTCTTCTTCTTCTTCTTCTTTTTCTTCTACTTCATCATCATCATCATCATCATCTTCTTCTTCTTTTTTCGTCTTCTTCTTCTTCGTCATCATTATCATCATCATCTTTATCTTCTTCTTATTTTTCTTCTTCTTCTTCGTCTCTTTCTTCTACTACTACTTCTTCTCCTCCTACTTCTTCTCCTACTTCTCCTACTACTACTTCTTCTCCTCCTACTACTACTACTACTTCTTCTTCTTCCTCTTTTCTTCTTCCTCCTCCTCCTCCACTTCTTCTTCTTCCTCTTTTCTTCTTCCTCCTCCTCCTCCACTTCTTCTTCTTCTTCTTCTTCTTCCTCTTCTACTTCCTCTTCTTCTTCCTCTTCTTCCTATTCTTCTTCTTCTTCTTTTTCTTCTTCGTCTTCTTCCTCTTCTTCCTTTTCTTTTTTCTTCCTCTTCTTTATCTTCTTCTTCTTCTTCTCATTCTTCTTCTTTCTCTTCATCTTCATTCTCTTCATCTTCCTCCTCCTCCTCTTCATCATCATCATCATCATCATCATCTTCTTCTTCTTCTTCTTCCTCCTTTTCTTCCTCTTCTTCTTCTTCCTCATCATCATCATCATCATCATCAATATCTTCTTCCTCTTGTTCCCCCTCCTCCTCTTCTTGTTCTTCCTCTTATTCCTCATCCTCTTCTTCTTCTTCTTCTTTCTCTTTATCTTCTTCCTCATCTTCTTTCCTCTTCTTCCTCATCATTATTATCATCTTCTTTTTCTCCTTCTTCCTCTTCTTCTTCTTCTTCCTCCTCTTCTTCCTCATCATCATCATCATCATCATTATCTTCTTCCTCTTGTTCTTCTTCCCCCTCTTCTTCTTCCTCTTATTTCTCCTCCTCTTATTCTTCTACCTATTATTATTATTATTATTATTCTTTTTCTTTTTCTTTTTCTTCCTCTTCCTCTTCTTACTCATCATTATCATCATCATCATCATCATCTTCTACTTTTCATCAACTTATTTTTCATTTTCTTCTCCTTCAAATTCTTCTACTTCTTATTATTCTTCATATTTTTTTATTTTCACTATTCTTCTTATTCTTCTTTTTCTCTTTATTCTCCTTATTCTTTTCCTTTTTCTCCTTCTTCTCTTACTTTATCCTATCATTCTCATTCTTCTTCTCTTCTTTCTTCTCCTTATTATTTTTTCCCTATTCTCCTCTTTCACCTATTTCCCCTTCTTCTTCTTATTCTTTTTTTTTCTCTTATTCTTTTTCTTCTTTTAATTTTTCTTCTTTTAATTATTCTTCTTTTAATTCTTTTTTCTTTTTCTTTTTCTTCTTCTGTTTATTCTTCTTATTCTTCTTCTGTTTATTCTTCTTATTCTTATTCTTCTTCTTCTTCTTTTATTTATTTTTCTTTTTTTTTCTTTTTCTTCTTCTACCTTTATTTTTTCGTTTTATTTTATATTTTTTATTCTTCTTCTACTTCTTCTTGTTCTTCCTCATTATCATCATACATCATTACCCATCATCTAACTTCTTGATAGTTTGGAAATATTAATTATATTTTCGAGCATCTTAATCTTGAATAATATCCTTACCATAATTATCCTTTTTTATGTTGCAAATTTCAAAATATAAAGCAATGCTTATCATAAAGTTTTTATAATATTAAGTCAAAATTCAAACAAATTATTATTTTTTTATTTATTTTAGATTTTTGAATAAAACTCGAAGGTCTTTAGATCACATATATAATCCACTTAATTTATTAGTTAATATTGATTATTATTGATACTTAACTTGCACATAATAATGTCAGGCAGCCAAATATTAATAAAATTACTTCAAACAAATAATGTGCTTAAGATATATTATTTTAATAATGATTTAGAATTCTCAATTTTTTTAGTAAGAACAACATACCTCAACTATAAACATTGTTCAATAGAGAGACATCTCCCATATTCTTCTGCTCCAAATCCTTTGAGGAAGATGATTTTATAGTGGTTATAATCATTTGTGCCACATGTGTGTATGTGCGCGTGTGCGTGCATGTGTGTGTGTGTGTGTATATATATATATATATATATATGTAAGATTAAAAATCTATGGCACATTATATTATTATTAAAAAATAATATACAACATTATATTTAGTTTTAAATCTAATTTCAAAAAAAATATTTATCTATTACACACACACACACACACACTTATATAATTAAATATAATTTAATATAAATACATTAATTTGCTTTATAAGATAAAATCAAAATAAATCGATCATAATCAAATTAATTATTGTGATTATATATACACATATATTTTAAACAAATAAATAAAATCTCTAATATATATTTTATGATACTGGATAAGGTTATAAAGAGACTTTGACCTAAGTAAAATCTTAGACTCCTAAAGTAAATTACATTGTACCATTATTTATTATAATTGCTACTGCTATAGAATCATAATTTTGGTCTTTTACTTATTTAAAATAACTTGTACCTTTTGTTATTCAACATTTATTAAACTTTTCAATTTAAAATTATAAATACTCATTGATTATATTAATTATTGATAATCTAATTTAATCAATCTCAAATTATTTCCTTGATACTTTTCACTTAACTTATTTAAAATATATAATCATAATCCACATGTAGGGTTTGATAATATGAAAACTTATAAGCTTTCTTAATGGGGCATCATCAATTATTCTAACAAGACATCAATTTTATTATTAATCAATATTCACTATAAACTTGAAAAACTTATCAAATTCATAGTGTTCATTTATCTATTTCTAAATACTACTATACATGAATCAAAATAACTATCAATAAGTATATAATATTAATTACTTCAATAAATAAGAGTAATAATATTTATAATAACAATGATATATAACATTTTACGTATCAGTACAAAATAATTAAGCCATGATAGTCGCATTTAATACATATAAGTATATTAATACTAAAAGTTATAAATTCACTATTCTCTATAATCAAGATAAATATATTAAAATCTTATGCTATACTCTTACCAATAGATTATCCAATTCAATCTAGATTATAAAAAATAAACTTATATTCCATAAGAAATAATGATTTAATTTTTCATAAGTAAGTCGGATTCAACATACCAAATCATCTATTATGTAGAATAAAGTACACATATATTTTCACAATTTCAACTCATTATAAATTCATTCAATAATACAAGAAAATAATACAAACCAATTAAAAAAGAAACAATTAATGAATGACTTTTACTATAAGACAATCACAACAAATAATTCATCTTATTTTCCCAAATTGTTATGAATAAAATATACATCATAACTCAAAACAAACAACAAACTACAAAGAAAAGAATCCGAGAGATAATAATAATTATAGTATTAATAATCTACCAATTAGTAAAGTCAATACATCAAGCTAAATAATATACTTACATTCTAAATTTTCATTTAATCTTACAATTTTGTTAGACAAAAATATATTATCTTAAATTGGTGCAAGTAACATCAACTAATATTTTGATTATGTTATAATTAACATGAACTTTTTACTTATTCTAATATTTATTATTTTTTAGAGAATATTTAATAAAAAAAAGAAAATTTAAATGAATAATAGTCATCATTAATGAGTGACAATGAATATCTAATAATTTTTTGAAATCGAAGTATTACTCCAAATGATTGCAGCAAATAATATGAGATGAATCCACACACTAATATCCAGCAAAATATATGTATGTAGTATGTTATTTAAAAATTAATATTGTATTTTTTTTATATTTTTTAGTATGTTTTTAAATTTTTTATTAGTATGTCTTTTTTTTTTAATATGACTATTGCATAGTAAAATAAGTGTTGAGTGCCAGTAAATGTAAAGTGTTTACTATATTTTTGTGCATTTTATTTTCAAAATATTTTATTTGAATTGCACCTCTTTGCCGCTTACGGTCGGATGTAAGTTGCCGGTTTTCACTACCGAGCAACATAACTTAGATAAGGGGAACTAGCCCCTTCGGCGAACGTGGGATGGAATGTGTTGTGCTGGGAATAATAGAGACACAGGTTTATTGATCTAAAATCAAACTCATTTTTTCTTATTAATTGCAAATTTTGAATCTGGAGCACATATGGAGGTAATTGATGCCAGAATGCATAGGATTACTTGTTAGAATGGACAGGATTCATGACGAGCGATTGGTTTTATGGAGATGATGAGGTGGTTGTATAAGGGATGTGAAAACATACTTGGAGGGTTGATACCTCGAAGCAGAGACACAAGAAAAAAACCAGACTCAGAATCAGAAGTCGTAGGAGATTGAGAAATGGTAGTTTAATCAATTCATGGCCAGTACACTCTCATTCATTGGTCACCAACTGCCATCCTGCCCTAGTCCTGCCATGTGTCAAATGGCCTAGTCGGGCAACCATGCCGTGACGGACACGGCATGAAAAGGGTACCCATGCTATGCTGTGCCGGCACTACCACACTTCATGTTAGCCTGACACGTATGGATGTTACGACCCGATGGTATCGCCCGATGACACTCCCATGACATGGCTTGATGATGCGGCCCAATGGCATGGCCAAATGACATGACTTAATGAACTGGGAATGTTAGTTGTGCTAGGTCATACTGGTTAGTTCCATGCTAGATCAGGATTGACATGATACTTCCACGCCATTGGCAGCTAGCCTGGCCTTAGCCAACCAAGTCCAAGTGCCATTGGCCAGTGGCCAAGAGCCCAAGGCTCATAGGGAGGGATCTAGTGGGCTTGTGGCAAGTGGCTTGTGGCCTATGGGGCGTGGGTTGTGTCTTGTGGGGAATGGATAGTTAGTAGTGCTTAGTGGGCTGTGCTATGACTACAATTGCAGTGGCAATGTAGTTAGAATTATTTGACAAATAATAAAAATATTAAGTAAAATTTAAATATTAAAATGTAATTGCACTATATTATATTTTAATATAAATCAAAATGAATTTAATTAATAAGACATACAGACTTTAAGTTTACGACTAAATAAAAAAAATATGCATATATTTTGTTTTTGAATTTCATAGCATATACATCATATGATAAATAATAATAAAATATAAATTAAAAATGGTTAATAAAAAAAATTATATTATTAAAATAAACACATAAAATATGAGATATAAAAAATATGTAATCACTAATTAGTTTATGTTAATAGTTTAGTTTTGATCATCACATTTAATTTTGATATTAGCTATAGCTTTAATAGTATTGATATTGTAGTATGAGGCATCATTCATTAGTAGTTTTTTCACTTTATCATGAATATTCTTTTTTGAATCTTTGTAGTCATTCAAGTATATAAGTATTTCTATGTTATTTGGTTATAGTCTGAATTTCCTATCTAAAATAATATTTATAGTCACAAAAAAATTTGTTATTTGGCGAGACACCAGAGTTAGTTCATCACGTATTATCTTAAATAAGATAGAATATGAGAATTTGTAAAATTTTTATTAATTTAATATATCAAAATTCTTAATATTATTATGTGATGATAAAATAATAATTAATATGTATTTATCAAAATATCTTATTCTTATTTGATAGACTACCATGTGATTTACTCATTGCATAATTGGTTTATGCAAGTCAATATCTATTTTAATCCCTTCTATTTAAATCTTAGGTTTTTTATAAATAGTTAAATAATAAAAAATCAAAATAGAGGATTAATATTTTAAATATTTAATTTTTATCTTAATAATTATGATACTAAAATTAAAATATCCTTTATACATGCTAACTATATTATTAATGTTGCATATATATTGAAGTGTAATATAAGTAGTTGGAGTATATACAAATAAATACATATTCATCATATCATAAATATAAAATTTTAATCTTACAATTTGAATTATTAATAATAAGTTTGTCACTTTTATTTTATTTTATGATTTTATTTTATTAGAAACAAACAAACAATGTATCACAAATATAACTAAGGTTTGTCAATTTAGGTAGACCTATTGAATCCTATGCATCATTTGATTCTATACACAAAATACACATTATATCACAAAGAAAGATGTGCCACAAGAGAGGTATTACTAATGTAAGAAATTAAAACCATAAATATAAGTAAAAATAACTCTGATGAGTTATTTTCCACCTATCCTATTTTATGTCACTTATATGCAGTAACCCGTCCAACTATCCTCAATCTATCTTATATCTGTAATGCAAAAATAGAAACAAAAACTCATGCAAAATATGAAATCCGAGTTCTTGTTCATTCTCCAACTCATGACTCCCGCACAGTCATATAAAGGTACTGCTGACCTCTAAATAGTACTCAAAAGAACTCTTAGATCAATAACAATAATAAGCAGTAATGACACGGAGCTACCTTTTCCTTATCATTTAATTTTGGGTCTACATGACTACATAATATTTTTGATCAAAGCATTAATCTTGAAGATTATTCTATCGACCAAAAATTATATATTCTTGAATCTGATATTATTATGTTCTTTTCATATCTCCAACATAATTAGTAGGGAGACATATATAATAATCCATGATAAGTCAGATGAGATTTTGATATTTATCGGTTTGTCAAACTTAAAAATTTTTTTAATCATAATATTTAAGGTATTCAAACTTAAATTATTTTTGCTAAATACTCTAGGAATCCTCACAGTAAAGCATCAAATGAATACTTATCTTTTTATCGGGGTAATTTATGCTTGGATACTTGTAAAAGTCCTTATTCTCCCAGTATGTCATCCATAGGAATATAATTATTCACCAGCCGCAAACCCAAGAAAGAAATTCCCACAAGAACACGCGCACACCAAAATCCTATATGATCTGATGTTAGGTTATTCCTGGTATGCACAATGTCCTAGGTTGACTTGAACGTAAATGTCCTTTGGTTAGGTAGTCATATTAGTTTGTCCATCGGTTCTCTCCTGATTTTCATTATTTGATTCACCATATTAAAAGGAATGATTGTTTAAAGTTTATCAATATCCCAATTGTCCCATTTGAAAAATTCTATGATGGGTGTTTCAAAAGGACCCATCAAATTAAATGAGTTTAACTTTATTGATTTCAGTCACTTATCATGCCAAAAAGATATATTGTTGCTTCTCAGCTTTCATGTAATATATTTATATATTATCACACACTCTTTCTTAATTCTTTTTCATATTAGCGTGTCGATGTATCTTTTTCTCGTATCAGAGAATCTTAGTCCACAATATTCATCTCTCAAAAATTTATTGAGGAGAGACTGCCTGGTTTAGAATTTTCATCATAGTTTTACTTCTATCGTTTTTGAAATATCTTGAATGTTTCTAAAATCAAAGCCGCCTTCTTCTCTCAACTTGTAAAAGTTCGCTCATTTCATCAATCTTAGATGTTTATGGCATTTCCCATGTCTCCATAAAAATTAAGATATTTTTTTCTTCATCATCTTAATCACCACAAGAGTAGGTCTCACAAAATGAATCAGGTAAAGGGAAAGTGAAGTGAGAATGTATTTTATCAACATGATATTTTCTCCCTTTAATAGAAGTTTATTTGATAATTCTTCTACATGTGTTCGAAACTTAGTAAGAATATTATTGAAGAAATTGCTCTTATAATGACCTTTGTATTGAAGACAACCTAGATACATAATAGGGAAATTATGCTTCTCCATACCTAGATGATTTTTAAGCTCAACCACCTTTTTCTGTTTGGTTTTTGTTTGGTAGTAAAAATCACTCTTCATGGAAGTTGATGGCTTGATTCGATATCTGTTCGTACCTCCGAAGCATCTCTTTTACTTTTTTAATGGAGCTATTTAGCCCATTAGTAAAGATAATGGTGTTATCTGCATATATTTTGTGAATGACCAACACTTGATTATTTGTAAGGAAATTGACTGTTGGACACTTATTGTAGAGGTCATTTAGGCTTTGAGAGAGGTACTCAGCTATTAATATGAATAAGGCCAGAGATAATGGGTCTCCTTGTTGAATACCTTGAGTTGTTTGGAAGAAGCCCAAGACTTATTCATTTATCATGACTGATGACTAGTTATGTGAAACACAACGATCTATTGTGCTCTTTCACTTATTGGGGAATTCAAATTTAGATAAGATCTTGCTCATATACGAACAATCAATTCTATTGTACGTCTTCTTCATATCAAGTTTGATAACCAAGTTCTTATCTTTGTTTTTTTTTTTTGAGGTGAGATGAGTTATCTTTTGCACAAGAAGAATATTTTTGAAAATATTCATTTTCGGTATAAAACTTAATTAATCTTCCAATATGCACTTATAGAGAACTGTCTTGACTCGCAGAATCAACATCTTCTGAAATGATTTTATACAATACATTACATAGATTGAATGACCTATAGTTCTTCTAATTCTTAGGGTTCTCTTTCTTGGGATATAGTGAGATCATAGTATTGTAACAGATTTTAAAAATTCTTAAGAATTGAAGAAACTCATAATTCTCTCACATGTCTCTCTTTACAATATTCCAACAAGACTTATAGAAAAAAGAAGAGAATTTTTCGTGCCTAGCATACTATTTGATTTTATGGCAAATAATACTTCTTTTTACTACAAAGCTCCTGCTTTCATCTAGCGAAATCACATGGAAGATGCAGTCCAAGCTGTTAGTCTCTACCTCGGTTTGGTTAGGAGCTTGCTATAGAACTTTATACTTAACTATTGAATATCTTTTTCATCAGTAGATAGATACTCTTTATCAATCCATATCTAATAGATGTACGACTTGATGACTTTATTTTTTACCAGTGTATGGAAAAACTTAGTATTTTTTTCACTCTTTAAGTCATTTAATTGATGATTTTTGCTTCCAATAAATTATTTTTTCAGTAGCAAATCATTCAGTTCTCTTTTGGTTTCATTATGTTTTTCTTTATTCTCATCCATCTTGTCAGTGTCCCACTCCCTCTTTGCCACTCTTATTATTGAAATATATGTATATATATATATGTATAATTTCAATATTGTCTCAACATTATTTGGAATTTTTTAGGCTTGATAACCAACATAGAGTGTGCAATTCATATTATTTGCTAGGCATCCTAAAATATTTATTGAATTTTTTATTTTTTTTAATGCATGTGAAATAATATATACTATTATGTTAATTATGTGATATTAATATTTAATGTTAAAAATATCAACTAAGGGCTCATCATTAAATATTTTAAATAAATATGTTAATGATAATATTATTATTTGAAGTATTATTGAATATGATACTTAAAATTTTATTTTAAATGACATTTTTTTTAAAATTTTATCAGACACTAATATATGGTGACATTATTATGGGGAATGAGGATCTTAGGAAATTTTAAATTTTATATTAGTTTTTACTTATAATTGACATAGTGAGCGGTGAAGAATGCAATTAATCTATTATAATGACTAGTCTAGATGTTGGATGCCATAAATATTTATTTTACTTTGTTTTATAACTTTGTTAATTATTAATTATTTTAAAATATTTTATTATATCATTTTTACTTATAGACTAAGAAATTTTATGATAAATAGGTTTAAAATAAGTTTGTATAATATTAACTACTCTATAATTCTTATAAAATTTATTCGGAGGATTTATAATAGTAATAAAATTTATTTTTGTCATCTCTCTCAAATTCATTATAATAAATGAAGAGGGCTTATAAACTTGAAGTTGATCTAATTTTAAAATTTTAAAAATATATATTTTGGTATATTAATTGACATGCCTTTTAAAGTAATTAATGTTATTAATATTTTTACACATATATATATATATATATATATTTATAATATTTAAATTGTTTTGAATTTTTTTTTGATACATAACATTTTTATTTTAATTATATTAAAATATATTTAGACTACTGAAATTTGTTTAGGTATAATTTATTCTTATGAGAGAGAATCTAGTTTTGGTATTAAATTTTTTGGCGTGTTATCATTATTGTTAATATTTAGGTATAATTTATTTTCATTAAATTCATTAAATATTATTTTTTAATAATTTACATGTTAACTTAATTTTTTTAATAATTTAATAATCTATGATTCTAAAAAAAAATAATAATAAATTATAATATATATCTTATTTTTTTTATGTAGTAGATATTTGGATATTACACTTGTATCTCATATACTCATGTTTAAATGTTGCTCATCACAAAATGCTAGAATGCTAGTGACATTTTGATTCGTAAAATAAAAATTATAACTAATTAAAAAAAAATTTTAAAAATCAGGATATATATTATTTTTAGAGTATTGAGAAGAGGAGAGAGGAGAAAAATTTATAGATTTAACTGTGAAAAATTAAAATGTGAGTTAGGCATTTATAGAATTTTTTTTGAATTATAAATAATTTTTAAAAATATTTTCAATTAAAAAAAAGGAGAAAAATCTCATGGTCATCAGATTTTTACCTAAGAGCTATTGGAAATAATTTGAAGGCTAATTTATTTTTTTATTTTTTTTATTGATATGACAATGACATGCACTATCCTATTGCTATTTTTTGTCAGGCCTTGGGGGACTCAAACAGTCAAAAAATAGCATGTTGATGGAGTAAATCATTATTTAGGTAGCATGGTTAGTTTTTTAAAAATCAGCCATGTGCCCAGGCCTCGTGCTTGGTGGGTTGGCTTGGTTTTTTAGAAGAAAAAGGCTTAGTTGGGCATTGGGGGGAGTTTGCTAGCTGATAAATTTTGCTCTATAAGAATTGTTACACTAGCTGAAGGGAGGAGTGTGCGGTGGAAGGTTGTGGTAGAAAAGGATGATAGAGGGGAATGGGATTGCCTAGGGAAACTATCCTCATGTGTCGAGGCTCAAATTTTTCTAGGCAGATTTATATTGATATAATTTTTTACATACTTAGATAATGAAGAATGAATTAATTTTGTATCTATTTCATTGATCATAATTTTTTTTAGTTACTTAGGGCCCATTTGATAAAACTAAAAAAATAAAGTGCGGAAAAATAAGTGCTGAAAACATAAAACTAAATTTAATAAGTGTTGAATTTATATTAAAAAATTATTTGATAAATTACTATTAATTGAATGCGGAATATAAATATATTGTTTGATAATTGTAAATGCTGAATACTAAAAATAATGTATTTTACATATTTATCATTATTATCATTGTATTATATATTATCCAACATAAATAAAATTTTTAATGAAATTTTTTGTTCACTACAATAATTAATTATTAAACAAAATAAAATTTTTAAAAATATATCTATAAATAAATCATAAATCCAAAAAAAAAATAAAAATATTTAAAAATTAACCAATAAAATTTAAACTCTTTAAAACTATCCAAATTTTTAATATAAAAATAAAAATTAATTAATAACTAGTTGATTTATTATTTTTTCTCTTAAATTAATTATGAATGAGAGTTAAAATTATGAATTAATAAA
This sequence comes from Sapria himalayana, assembly GCA_029783825.1. Taxonomy (NCBI): domain Eukaryota; kingdom Viridiplantae; phylum Streptophyta; class Magnoliopsida; order Malpighiales; family Rafflesiaceae; genus Sapria; species Sapria himalayana. The sequence goes on from JAREIK010001216.1 coordinate 511,365, forward strand.
AATAAAATTTTTAATATAAAAATGAAAAAGAAATGAAAAAAAAGGATACAATGATAATTTTTAAAAAAAAAATATTGAAAATTTTTAGTCCATAACATTAAGTATGTCTTTACATATTTAAAATTTTCAATGAATTTTCATTTAAAATTTTAAATTTTTAGCTCTCATTATTTTTTTTATCAAACGTACTTAAAATTTCAAAACATTAAAAATTTTAATTTTTAATGGTTTGAAGGTTTTAAGTGCGTTATCAAACAGTCCCTTTATTTTTTTTTTTTTTTGATTGAAGTTTGGTTTTAATTTTATTAATAAGAAATCAATTTTATGATTTTATATTCATTAATAAATAAATGTGTCCTTTGAAAAAATCAGAGGTAAACAATAAGTTCTATGTTTAGTGCAGAAATATAATACAAAGTCATGGTGATGACTACTTATATATATTTTGGATTAAATATATATAATAGAGATATTAATATCTCAATTTTATGTCCTATCATTTTTTATTATGATGGTTAAGTTATAATTATTACTTTCAATTTTGATTTTTGATTGTCAAGTAAAATATGTTGAGTTTGATTGAACGACTCAATTTTTATTATTAATGACATTTTTTATATTTTAATTAGTTAATATTGTTGCAAAGGTCTTAAAATGTCTTGACTTATTTTTTGTTCTCTAAGCTTGTTATACAGGATCATGTTTGTAAATAAGTGATCTACCATTTCAATTTGTATTTTTGTAAGTAATAATTTCGTCTTATAAAAAAATTGAGATGGATAATACTTTTCATATCTACTACCAAAACTTAATATAAAATCATGGTTACAATTTACTTGTATGTTATTTTGAATTTTATATTTAGTGTGGGTTAATATTTTAATTTCATACCATGTTATTTTTATCATGATAGTTAGATTGTACGATATTTTTAATATGGTCTTTGATTGAAGAACAAAATATTTGAGATTAGTTATTTTTTTATTAGGGATGAAATTTTGAAATACTTATTTTCTATAGTTTATGATTTATGTATTTGTTATAGATCATTCCAAAAATATTTGTCTTGAAAGAGTTTCCCATATTTTTGTTTTTCATTAATTACTTGCAAGGAACCATGAAGTCTTCTTTTTCATACTAGAACGGGTTGGTAAGGTGTTATACAAGGTTGAACTGCTATTGAGGCTAAAGATTTATTTTCGATTTCATATTATCAATATCAAGCTCTACCTTGAAGATAATGAAGTTTCGGGTCATGAGATTTTTAAGAGGGCATCCAACAATAATAATGACATCTTATGACAAAGAGATAGATTGCATCATGATAAATTGGAATATGATAGAATAATTTTCAATTCTACAAGGAATAGAAAATAGAAGAGACTAACAGAAAGCAAAGCTAGCTAAGATTCAACAATGATATCATGACAGTTCCAAGAATAGATTGAGTAGTTTTAGGCAATAAGATTGATGAAGATGTCTACATCATTGGTGAGTAGAATGTCATACCAGCACTTATGGAGGGTTCATTTCTCCATCAAATAGAGGCATATAACTCCTTAGGGAATTTTTATAGGGAGGTAAGAAACTTCAAGAAATATAGAAAGACATTACTTTTTGAGCAAAGTGTGAAAGATCTAGAAGATTTAAGTATTAGAATCTTTCAAGGTTTTAAAGTATTGTAAAGTGTCTAAAATCTTCTAAGGTTTCAAACACATCCATTGATATGTATAAAAGAGGAGGTGACCTCATTTGTAAATCATCAAGTTGTAAATTTTTTTTTGAATACTAAATCTTTTTTTTTTAATATTTTTTTTAAAATTTTCTTTGTTCTTAAATTATTGGTAGAAGTTGAGTATCACTTGCAAAGTAAGTAAGTTGCTAACTTAGCAAATTCAAGATAGGAAGTTTTCTTTATAAATTTGTGACATCATGCTATTCCTCTATAAATCTTAGGGTTTTCTTTTTCTAATACTATCCTGACATGTCAAATAGGAAGTTTTGATATGTTTTCTTAAGTGACATGCTTCATAGTCAATAAAAGTAACTCACATTAATGTTTGATTTTAGAATTTTTAGCTTATATAATAATGAATGTCCAAGCTTAGAGTACATAATCAGTGAATCAATTATAGTTAAACATCTTGAGGGCTCATGTAGGTAGAGAAAAATAAATATAATATATCTCACTTAATTATTAGAGAAGTCATCTATTTGATTTGTGACCATATATAGAAATATTAATAGAAAAAAAATGTCATAACTTGGTTGTTTGAAAATAAAATATAATGAAACTTGGGCATGAGGATAATCAAAAACACGTCAAAAAAAGGAAAAAACTTTTATATTGCTATGCTACCTATTCCATGCCACGTTGCTATTAGTCACAATAATGTTAAATGCATTAGACATCATAAAATAAATAAAAAATGGGTTGGTCACTTGTGATATGAGTGTTAACTCTTGCATATTTGATCTTAAAGTATGATATGAGTCAGTGAGAAAAAAGAATAGTAAAAAGTAAGGAAAGAAATCTGTAATACTCTTCTTGAGTTAGCATAACAATACCAGTATGAGTATATGTAAAAGATTCAACTTGAGTGAATCTAGTAGCATATTGGACATCGTCATAACTTCGAAATGTCCACTATAAATTAGGCTGCAATGTTCAATCTCTCATGAGTGTGTCATAATCTTTCATAAAAGAAATAATTTACTATTAGCTTTCTTTCTCTTGGAGCATTCCTATCCGCTCTTATTTTTATCATGAAAAGAAATCATTGTGGTAGTTTGATTGATAATGCAATGTTGCTCTATCTGGGGGTAGCTATAGATGTCTAAAATATTCTTTGGTAAACCTACGAGAAAATTCGAAGTATATTTTCATTAAAGATATGAGTCTTCAAAGTAGCGTAATGTTTTCTCAATGATTATAATTCTAAGATATTACAAATTTGATCACATAATCTCTTTAATGTAGTCATGTCTATTAATAGAAGCATTACTATATCAATCATATCATATATCTGTGTTTAAGTCACATGATTAGTTGTCTCATTCCAATTAGTTAGTTTATATATCAATAGTTAAGTAATACTGTCATACAAGTAGAATATCTTAACGAGTATATTGTTGTAGCAATATCCCAAATCTTCTTATACTTGTGGAAAGAATCAAATATATTGATCATACTTAGATCAATTGGTTTATGTAGATGAATTAGTAATTGTGCATGATCACTAATTAATTATTTGACTTGACCTCATGTGGCTTATACAATAGGTGTCTCATGTATTACTGGTCCAAAAACCAAATTGTCATTAGAGTAGTACACAATGAATATGTGTTAGTATTTAATTTTTGGTGTATTATTCTTATTAGTCACATACTAATTATGACAATCTCTTTCTATATGAGTAGAGATGTCAAATGGGCCGTACCTTGCTGGAAAGATCAGTTTTTTAGGCCCTTTCAAGCTATCATGATGTATCAAACATGATATAATTTTTAGCATGGGCAGTGTTGTGCTGACATAGCTTTGAAAATGGGTATCCCGACATGACTAATTGACACTCATTTTGATCAAGTCATGTCGAGTTGGGTTAGTCTTGGCCAAGCTAGCCTGGTTCATTCCAGGCTAGCCTGGTCCATCATGGCTAGCTAGGGTTAGACCATGCTAGCTTGGTTGATTCTAAGTTAGTATGGGTCAGATTAGGCTAGCCTGGAATGTGCTGCGGGCCAATCGAGACAAAACTAGCCTGAATGGGTCATCTTGTTGGGTCGTGTTTTGCTGTGCTTCCCATGCTAAAAAGTTTGACTCGACTTTGCTTGAGCTATGTCGCGGGCTTACATGCGACACATCTAGGCACGATTTAGAATCTTGCTGTGCCTTGCTCGGCATGATTGAATTGTGCTAGGCATGACTGAGATGTGCCATGCCTTGTGCTATGCATGGGCCACCTGACCTAGTTGACACCTTTATGTAAGAGAGATAAAAATATGCAATACCATTACACTATTCCACCATATAGAATTACCACTCTAACATGATTGTGACTTATATTAGGGTGGCACGCATACAAAATCACCACACAATCAGAATTTGTTTCACTATGCAACAAATTTATTATTTGAACTTGTGTTTTGCTAGGCATGGCTGAACTGTGCTAAGCATGACTGAATTATGTCCTGCCTCGTGTCGTGCATGAGCTAATCGACACAGCTGACACCTTTATATAAGAGAGAAACAAATATGTAATACCTTTACACCACTACACCATATAGAATCACCACTCTAACATGATTGTGACTCACATATAGTGTGGCACGCATACAAAATATCACACAATCAGAATTTGTTTCACTTTCACCATTCAACAAAGTCATTGTTTGAACTACACAAGCAAAATCCCTTGAACCTCACAACATTACTATTTTGGTGCCACTGCACGGACTGTGGCTAGAACCACCATGAAATTATAGTCGGACTTCAATTTGCCACTTTCTACACTACCAAGAAAGCTAGAACATGTGAAAAACTTAACTTAATCCTTCACAAAATGATGAAACCATCATTATTAACACCACGTGCTGCTAGTGCTATCACCTATATTATTGCATGATGTGCCATCACGCTTGTCATTGGGTGTCAACATTGTATCATCAAAACCTTTTGATACCATGTTAAACTTTAAGTTTCTAGAAAAATCAGAATACAAGAGAGAATGAGGAGAGGAGATATGTGAGAAAAAAATGTTTTCATTCAATTCCAAAAAACTAAGAAAAGTAATATATAAATATTCATGTTAGGATGTCCCACATGATGGGTGTTCTCACACAAACTAAAACAGAAAATGAATAAAAGAATGATTAATTAGATATCCTGTGTGGATATTTCTGTATATAATGAGATGAATAAAAGGAAGAACAAATATTTAGTTGAGGTGATAAATATATCTATACTACATAAAAATGTTATAATATATTTATGAAATTGTGATATTAATACTAATTTTTTGATCATAATAATTCATAAAAATTATCTGTCTTTACAATACAATCAACATAACGTAAGCTCAAATTATTTTATTTCTTCAAAAAATATTTTATGTTAAAATTATATAATCATGATTTTGATTATTTGAAGCTTCATTGATTAAATTATCTCTTAGAAAAGATTGAATTTTTTATTCAATGACATAATTTCTTTTTTGATAGCAAAGCTACTAAATAAAAATCTTGTCTTTACAATACAATCAACATAGCATAAGCTTAAATTATTTTATTTCTTTGAAAGATTTTAATGTTAGAAAAGATTATATAATCATGATTTTGATTATTATCAAGCTTCATTGATTGAAGATTTAGTTTTCTATTCTATGATGTGATATCTTTTTTGATAACAATGCTACTATACATATTGCTTGTGTCTTTTATTTTTACGTGCATAACGCAATGGTTGTATGTTATGTTTTTATTATTCAATTATATGACAAATTATTTATAAAACCAGATATTGGTGTTCTTTGTCAGTGTTCAAGATCTACTTGGTTCTAATAAATAGATTTATTTTATATGAGTGAAAACATGTATGGATCTGAAAAATTTAAGTTATTTATGAATATTGTTTTTACCGCCCCTGTTCCTTTGTTTTTATTCAATGGAATAGCAGTATAGTCTAGTTTTAAACAAATGTGACATTTTGGATAGTTTTCATATGTCATTGTAAGATGTGGAAAAATTTCGACTTCATGATAAGTGTTAATTAACTTAAATTTTATGACATATACTCTTCATTTATTTTGTTATCTTGTTGAAAATTGCAAGCCACATGACCTTGTGATGTTTTTTTATTGCAGCATGTTGAGGCACTTGAGATTGTTCTTCATGGCCTATGTGGTGCTCGCAAAGAAAGTTTGAGGATTCATGAATTATGCCTTAGAAGTTTCCCAAATCTTGGTATGCCCACATAATTTTGGCATGTTACGATACTAGCCCACACAACATACAAACCTTGATTGTATTCTTGTACATAGCAAGCTGATTGGTTTCTTAAGCATGTCAAGCAATGTCTTGTTTTTGATGGTCATACTTTAAGGCACCACTCATTTTTTCTTGTTAAGAAAGCTCATTTAAGAAGTGCAATTACTTTTCCTATTCACATAACATTTATTCCCATCATATTTATTCCTTATCAAGCAATCGCCCATCATTAGATGGACATTCATATTTGCAAATCGTCGCCAAAAAGTTTTTAACACATAAATTCAATGGAAAATCAGTCACAATGGAAACTTAAATCAATATAAATTAAAATATCTATTCTGACTTCATATGAAAAATTGTTTTGATGAGGTTTGTTTAGAGTGTATATATTTTTTTTATTTGGGAGCATTTGATTTGTTGGCTTCTTCAAACTATATATATATATATATATAATTGTATATCTGATTTTATGAATTAATGTAAACAATTTAGGCATTTAATTTTTATCTTTTTTGCTCATCTCCTCTCTCTCCCCTCTTCTTGAAATGCACCAAAGGTTGAAACCCCCAATCCATAATTCATATGGTATCATAGACTTCCTCTGGCAGATAAAGCTTGGTGTTGAGCTGCATGGGTGGTGGTGTTCCTTTTGCTGGTGTTGTTGATGGTGTGTATTGACAGTTGACATTGACAATAGTAATGTTGCCTATTGTGGAGGTAGATCTTTGCAATTTTTTTGTTTTTTTGGCTAATGTTGGGTAAGGGTTGGCATCAGCTTTGTTTTTTTTGCCTATAGTGATGATGTAATTTTGGTGATCCAGAATCAAACAACAGTTCATATGGTCGTTGACATGATGGATGGCATGGTTGTGTTGATACAACTTTGATGTAGTTTTGGTATAATAGTTTGTGATTAAAAGAGCGTGAGATTTTTGGATTTAGAATATTTGGCACGGAGTTGTGGTGATATATAATGTTTTATGCTCATTTGTTATTTTTTTGGAATTTATTTTATGGTGTAATTTTTTTAAGAGGAAATAATTAGAGTTAATGTGTAATCACTAGGAATAACTAGTGAAAATTAAAGGTAAACATGTATTTTCTGTGGGCTACTTCTTTGATGATCTGATTATTGGCACAAAGTTATGCAAGTCACTTATTGGAAGAGCCATCACAAATCAATATTGATAAGTGAATGATGATTGCTATATGATTACTAATGCATCTATGGTAATCAATTGACCTATAAGTGTCAAACGGGCATTGTCATGCCAGCACGACTTATTTTTTGGTGGCCAAATTGGGCTACCATGCTGTGCCTGGCATGACTCAGCTATTATTTGCTTAGTTCGACATGACTCAACATGGCTCGCTGGCTCATGTTTGGTCGGATTCATGTCGGGTCGTGCCAGACATGCTGAGTCAGGTTGGTTTAGGCCTGGGTTTCTAGCTTAGCCTAGCCCTAGCATAGCTAGGTGCCTAGGCCCTAGGACTTTGAGTTTGAGTTCAAAATCGACTCGCATAGTCACCCTCGTGACTCGACTCACCATCTCGGTCTCATCTTTGTGGAAGTTGATTGTAGATAAACTATTTTATAATTTTTTTTATAAATTTCTTATTTTAAATTAACATTTATGAGTTGCAAGTGAGATATTATATTATATTATATTATTTATTTATTTTACATAATAACATAAATTACAAAAAATATTAAAAAAATATATTAATTTTTCATTCATCATTCAATGCAAAAATAAATAAAATAATACAATATCTTAACTCATAAATCATAACAACATAAAATTAATATTGCCAATCTCAATCATAATTTATAATAATAATAATACAAGCAGCAAGCTTAATTGACTCAATCTAAATGTCAATTGGTAAAAGTATGCAACTGATTATCTTTATTATCATTGCATAATCGTTTGATGGTATCACTAGTGGTAGGCTTAAACTTTTCAAAGTCACATGAGTCATCATCTGTTAGCAACTCTTTCACTCTTGTTTAGCATGATCTCGATCATGGATGCTAAACCTCGAATCCTTTTAATTTTTCATGCATATTAATGTTTCAATGATATCTGATCATAGTCGTGATCTCTTATCCGAAATTATATTGATCGTAATAGAAAAAGTAGACACCGGTGCCATGCTCGATACCGGAAGAGTTATTAGATCACTTGCTGTTTTAGACAGCATGAGATATGTGAACTTATATGATTTTCACTATTGTAAAATATCAATGTTATTATTATCGTTATGTAATAGGATTGAGCAATAATCAATATCTAAGTACCAAGATAGCTCATTTTTATTTAACGGTCTTCCTCATTATTTTTTCCTTGCTAACTAAATGTAGAAGTCATCATTTCTGAATAAGGTATCAATATTTCTACTCAGAGCTAGATTATTATTACTATCATACTTAGTATCATAGTATATAAATAACTCAGATAACTTTTCGTGAATGAATCTTTCAGGTTGGTGTTTCTGGTTCATGTACAAGGATATATATGTCAAAATATTCTTTATCTCTTTCATCTTAACCCTAGGATCTATGCAGGTACCCAAATAATAAAGGGATGAAATAATGGATTAATACTTTAAGTATTTGATTTTCATCTCAAAAGCCATAAAACTAAATATAAGATTATCTCTAAATTTTTTAAATATACTACTAATATTGCATATGCACCTAAGTGAAATGCAAGTCATGTGAGTATAAACTGATGAACACATATTCGTTGTGTCATAAAAAAATCTTTAAGAATTTCATAATTAAAATTTTTTATATCATAGTCTCTGTCATCAATAATTAGTTTGTCACTCTTATTATTGATATAGTCGGATATCACACGTTTGTATTTAACATATAATTTTAACATTAGGTATGTGTAATTTTAATAATGTTTTATATTCATTTGGAATTTTTTTTTCTTTAGACCTGCAAACAAATAAAGACTTTCAAATCCTTGTTGTCTGTTAGGTATCTGAAGATACTTTAATGAGTTATGTATTTTTTCTTAAGTTGAGGAAACAACTTTAACCGCTGCTTATACTATGAGTTTAATGACGTGACACATGTATTTAATATGAAAAATTTCTTCTAATATTTTATCTCTAATAGTCCTAATAAATATGTTTAATTGCTATTTCATTGTTAGATGCATTATCAAATATAATAATAATTATATATTTTTGAATATTATATTTTCTAAAGATTCTCATCATACACTCATATATGGCTAGACTATCATGAGGACAGATAATTTTTGAGAATCTTAAAATTTTTTTATTTAGTATTTATTTAAATCTATATAGTGGACCGTGAGATATGCATAATATATATCATCATGATTAATCCAGATAGTGGACGTCAATGATACTACTTCATTATATTTTCCAAATTTATTAATTATTATTTATTTTTCTAACTTATAATATTTTAGTATTTCGTTCATAGATGTGGATGTTGGAATCATACGATATGTAGGATACAAATTGGTTTGTATGATACTGACTATTTTTGGATCCTTTTAAAAATTTAATCAGAAGACCTATCATGATAATTAGTTTAGTCATATATTTCTTTCCTAACTTGTGGTATATGAAGGAGGTTAATAACGATGTTGTTCTCTTTTGATTTTGCACTATTGAATTATCATATCAAAAATTGTGTAAAAGTTAGCTCTCATTGATCATATTACTTAAAGTATACTGTTTTATAAACTAATAATTATTCCATCATCTAGAATATTATCATCTGTTTATGAAATTAAAATCTGATTTTTTTTTTCTAATATTTTTATGAAATCAATCTTTAATTTTTATGAAAACAGTCGAATATCTTATTTTTATGAAACTATCATTTGGTTGATAAAATAATATATTTTTAATATGGGATAAACCAAAAAAATCATTCAATTATGTTTTTTTAATTAGATAAATCTAAATCATTCCTAAATTTATATAAATTTCAAAATAATGTATAATTTATATGATAAAAAAAATTTAAATAATTTTCAAGAATGATAAAATTTTGTTTGATATATAAATCTGAATCTGACAAAAAAATTTAATTAGTTAACAAAAACTAACAATTTCATGTTATAATTTAATGAAATAAATCAGATTATATAATTTATAAAATAATTTAAATTATGTATTCAATTATGTCTTTTTAATTTGATAAATTTAAAATATTTCTACTTTATATTCAATTATATCTTTATAATTTTTATACAAATTATATTTTGATTATTATCATTGTTATTTTTTAGAATGAGTTTTATTGAATAAAGAACTTATAATATTTACACTTAAGTAATAATAATTTATACTAGGGACAAACAGAGACAAAAGCAAAGAGGAGTTAAATTTTACACCAATTGATGAAGATAAAGATTTACATAAAATGAGAATACATGATAGTGAATATTTTTTTATTTTTGATACATTGGATGAGGATGATGATGTCCTTGGAGAATAGAATTTAAATTGAAATATTTTATTTTAGTTCTTATTTCATGATTTTATTATGATTTTTTTGTTAAAGTTTGAAACTATTAGTATAGTTGAATTTATTTTCTATTTATGACTTTATTATGATTTTTTATGAAAATAGAGAATTAATATGTTTTTTTAATAATAATTCTAATGAATTATTTTCATATTTTTATCTATGTTATTTTATTTTATATTTTTTAAAATATTACTTAATTACATATTGTGATGCTCAAAAAACTTACGCAATAATGTCTCGATCCTTACGTCTTGCTTCACAAATATAAAAACGTCTCGTCTTACGCTTTCGTCTTATAAAACTTTGAGATGAATGAACAAGTTTATTGATGTGAATGAACAAGTTCATTGAGGCGAATGAACAAGTTTATTCATGTGAAATAATATGCAACTAAAATACCTATATAATGGAATATTTATCTCTTGTATAAAGAACCAAAAAATAGAACATTCATATTATCTTATTCTTTTTCTTTGCAATTCTATAGCTATTCTTCAATGCTTGATAAAAATATTTTGAAATATTTTTTGTTGAGTTATAATCTAATATTTTTATTATATTATTTCTTATCTTGCATTCTTTTGATCATGAATTATAAAAATGATACCTAGGGGATAATGTGTTTTTCTTGGTTATCCTACTACACAAAAATTATAATGGTTATTTAGTTTAGTTTATAATATTAGTGAGTATTGATGTTATATTTTTTTAAGTATTATTTATTTTTTAATGACATCGTACATTTGTATCTATTAATGTTTTTCACTCATTTATAATTCTACTTGGACTTCCAATTAGAAGAGAGTCACTCGTTGGTTATATCCAAACTTGTTTGTTCATGTTATGATAACACTTTTATGAAGACATCATATGTATCTACATATACAATATATATTGACATGGAGAAATTGAGGTTTTCTAAGAAATAAAATCTTTTTAGAGTCCAAATGATTTAACAACTCTAGAGTCTACTTTGGTCCCAACTCATGATGAGTCGAGAATAGAGAGACTTGACCACCTAAGAGAGTCTTTCAAGAAGTCATATGATCTTACAAAATTCTTCTAATATTGATCTTTCAATTATTCTTTGGAAGAAATATATGAGTTGTATTCAACACCCAATCTTATAGGTTTTGTCATACTTATAATTTTTATTTTTTTTTCATTTATTACATATCTTATGATGGTACTATGTATTGTACTAAAATGCTATATTCTATATGTATTGGCATACTTGTTTTTTTTTTTTATTTTTCTTACCATTTTTATAATAATATTGAAGTCTTTTTTAGAGGTATTATCTTATCTAGGATGATGTAATTAATATTTGTGTTTTTTTTTTATTTTTTTATTGTTTTTGAGAATATTTGTTGTTAGTCGTAGTGAGTGTTTTTGTTTACTATAAAGATTAGTTTAGGTGGGCGAGCACATCAATTTAAGGCAAAATTTATCGCAAGTAGATTTTCTCAGACATTTGTTATGAATTATTAGGATATTTTCACTCAAGTGATAGAGATTACTTTTATATGAGTACTTTTATCACTGGAAGTGTGATATAACTGAAAGATACTAATTAGATGTGAAGAATATTTATTTTCACGATAATTTTGAGCATACACATATCACCAATAGTTTGATTTGCTAAGTTATTTGACAATTATTTTTTTTTTGGTTTATACGAGTGCATTATAGAATGAATACTCTTTGTTTTTATAGAGGATTTTAGATGATACATTTATTATATTGATTGTATACATAAATAATATTCTTGTAATGAGAGATTAGTTATAAATTACTCAACTTAATGAGTTTATTTAGTCATAATTATAAACAAAAGATTTTGTGGTGCTCAGATATTTTCTTGGTTTAGAGATAAAATATTCTAGAAGAGGTATTATATTGTTATAAAAGGAGATATAATTAGTATTTATATAGATGTTGGCATTTAAGGTTATGTTTTAGTAGATATTTCTATTGAGTTTGTTAAAATTTACTATTTTATATTTTTCTTATTTCGTTATGTTATATTTTCTTTTATGTTTTTGATGGAATCATCAAACTTGTGTTGTTTTTATTAGTTTGTCCCTTATGTAATGTGCTTTCATGTATGTTGTTAAAATTAAGCTAAATGAATTTGTATTATAAAATTTGTTGAATTTTAGGTCATATAATATAAAATACAAAAATAATTATTTTGAATAAATAAAATCATATGTGAAATATCATAATATAAAGAATGAATTTTATTGGGATAAATTACATGTCAGGTGCTCCCATCATAAGCATACAAATAATAAAAAAATAACATACAAAGTAAAAATTGTAACACCTTTACCAAGTTGATGCATAAAGGTTAATAACACTAAGTTTGGAGGAGATTTGAGTATTTTAGTATCTTTAAGTAACATAATAAAAGAAACAAAAAAAAAAGATCATGATAAGAGTATAATAAAATCTATAAAATTGAGTGCTAGTCACAACTCTGCTATTCCTTTTGGAGAGTGATTGGAATGTCAAATTCATAGGGTATGGTTGTAGGATAATTTGGCTCATTGATAAATTTTTCTCTAGTATGAGTTTGTTGGATATTTCATCATGCAGAACTCGTTGCATGAAAATGTAATTGGTGGTCGGCTTACGTCGCTGACCAATTGTAATCGGCCACATATGCAAGATCCAGCTTATGTAGCCAAATTTTTTTTAAATATAAAACTTGCTTGTCAAGTAGTTACTCGATGAGATTTGACTTGTGACCCTTAGTTGGTGTTGGGTTGGCGGGCAACTGGGCTGGTGGGCCATACCTCTGGGCCAGATATATTGGTCGTGCCTAACTTTGCCTGAGGTACGACTTGTGCCTGCTTAGCACGACATGAATTGTGCCATTGGATGACATTAGAGGTGTCAAACGGGCCGGCCCGGCACGGCCCGGCCCGTTTTTAACCAGCACGATCGTGCTACCGTGCCGTGCCGGGCACGGCACGGTTTAAATATAGGAGGGCCCGGCCTGGCCATACAGGCCAGGGCATAGGCTGACCCGAGCGGCCGAGCGGCCCGAGTCCCGAGACTGAGAGTGAGAGAGAGGCAGGGCTGGGCAGGCTGGAGGCCGCACGGACAGGCAGAAATCAGAATATTGTTTTTTTTTTAAATTTATATATTGTAAATTTTATTGCTTAAGGTTAAGTGTAGAGTATTAATTATTAAATATAATTTTTTTAAAAAATGTTAAAAATTAAAATAATAAAAAAACAAATTTTAGAAAATTATTTGTTTTATCAAATTCAAATTAGTTTAGCTTTTTTTATATTTATAATTTATTAATTATATATTCAAGTTATTAATTTTTAAAATAAAATTTAAATCGTAAAAAAAATAAATCAATACATTATGTTAGTAAAAATTAAAATTAAAAAAAAAATTAAACTACACAAATGAAAAATTACCAATTATGCTTTTGAAACCGATGGTCCGAACAAAACAAGTATAAGTTTCAACACAACGTACGGTACAAAAAAAGCGTATAAATACTATGAATAAAAAAACATCGAAAAAAAACAGCATATCAGCATAAATCGTCAAGCAGCATATCATGAGAATCATCAGCCGCAACATCAAGATCAGTATCATATGGATCATCATCATCGGCAATCAGCTCCTCCGCCATCGTAGTGGATGTGGATGCGACTGCAGTGTCTGTCCCAGTCCCAGCTCCAGCACGATCATGGATGCTAAACCTCGATTCCTCCCAATCCTTCAAACATGCCAAGACCTCAACCATATCTGGACGTAATCTCGATCTCCTATCCGAAATCACGTTCACTACAACAGAAAAAGCAGACTCCGATGCTACGCTCGACACCGGAGGAGTCAGTATATCCCGTGCCATCCTAGATAGCACGGGAAAGGTGGACTCATATGATTTCCACCACTGGAATAAATCAAGATTCTTATTATCAGAATGTGATAGGATTGAGCAGTAATTAGTATCTAAGTACCGAGACAGCTCACTCCTATATGATGGTTCACCCCTACGTTTCCCCCTCGCTAGGTTAATGGAATAATCGTCATCTCCGAATAAGGTATCAATGTCCGTAATCACAGTCTCACCACCACCACCACCATACCTAGTATCGTAGTATGTGAACAGGTCAGTCAACTTCTCGTAAATGAACCCCTCAGTTGGTTCTTCCAGGTTCATGCACGAGGAAATGAAAGTCAGGGTGTTTTCTACCCATTCCACCTTAGCCCTAGGGTCCATGCATGCAGCGAGGCAATAAAGAGATGGAACGGTAGACCAGTACTTCAAGTATTTGGTCTCCATCTCTGCAACCATATTGCTAAGCGTCGGGTCAGATCGATACTTACTAAACATGCTACTAATATTGCATATGCACCGGAGTGCAATGCAAGTGGTGGGCGTATAAACCGACGAACACATGTTCGTCGTGTCATAAAATATCTTCAGGAATTTAATAAATGAAATTCCTGAAGCCCAGTCAGTGTCGTCAATAATAAGTTCGTCACTCTTACTATTGACGTAGTCAGATATCACGTGTTCGTATCCAACACATGATTCCAATATCAGATACGTGTAATTCCAACGATGTCTCACATCCGATTGGAATTTCTTCTTCTTAAGATTCGCAGACAAACAGAGAGTACCAAACTCTTGTTGTCTGCGAGGAGTGCAAATATACTTGAGTGTATTGCGTATATTTTCCAACGCGGGGGAACACAACTTCATACCCGCGTGAATTATCAGGTTAATCACATGACACATGCATCTGACATGAAAGATCTATCCTAATGGTGCGTCTCTAATATTCCTAACAAACATATTGATCGCTACTCCATTATTAGAAGCATTATCGAAAGTGACACTAAAAATTTTATTTTGAATTTTATATTCCCTAAAGATTTTCTTCATACACTCAAAAATGGCCGGGCCATCATGAGGATGAAGAATCTCAGTGAATCCTAAAATTTTTTTATTGATTGTCCAGTTAGAATCTACATAGTGACTCGTGAGACATGCATAAGAACAATCATCGTGACATGTCCATATATCGGACGTCACGGACACCACTCCACTATATTCCATAAATTCCTTAATTATTTTTTGTTTTTCTAACTTATATATCTTTAGTATGTCACTCCTAGATGTGGACCTAGGAATCCTACGATAGGAAGGCTGAAAATAAGTCTGCATGATGCGCACTACCCTCGGATCTTCCGAAAATCTGATCGGAAGACCCATCAATGTGATGAGCCTGGCCATGCCGTCCCTACCCAACTCGCTGGAGTATATGAAGGGAGTAAACTTTGAGACTGAACTCGATCCAGTCTCAAAAAATGTAGTGCCAAGTTGGGGTTGCCTAGGATCTAAGGGTCCATGTTTTTTGGTGCATAATTCGGTATGCCTCTTAAGGTCCCCAGTCCCACATGAACTCTTGCATGTTAAAAGTCTCATACAATATTTGCACTGTGCCATTTTAAGTTCCTCACCCCTAACATTTATTTGTGTTATGATTTTAAAATGAGTCCAAACTACAGAAGTCCTAGTTTTTTGTTTTTTAGAACTTTGGGTTGAGACGATTGGAGAAACCAAAGTTTCAGTAGCCGCAGACATCTGTGTAACACTAACATTTTTATTTTCCAAATTTAAATACGTGTCAGGTGTATTTGTCATTTTTTATGTTTTTTTTTCTATGTTTTTCTAGAGAGAGAAGCTTTAGAGAGAGAAAGTAAATAAAAACGTAAAATAAATTACCCAGTAAAAGCAATGAGGGCAGTCACGTGCAAGGTGCACCGCAGGAAGCTCTGATGTTCAAAACTCAAGTAGAGTTTCACGAAAATCCAAGCCGAAATCAAAATCACGAGGCCCGAGAGAGAGATGCACGGTTTATCATTTATGTGAGAGAGAGAAAGTTTTGAGAGATTTTATGTTTTTGAAAAACATAAATGTTATAGGGAGGAGGGTAGAATTTATAGATTAAAGATATTAATTTTCTATGAAAAAAGATATTTTTTTTATATTTTTTTGATTTTTTAATTAATAATTAGGGGGCCCCGTTGGGATTGGGTCGGGAGTCGGGACCACGGGTCGGGTCCATTCAGACCTGACCCGCGGGCTTTATTTCGTTAGGGCCCGGGTCACGCCCACTCGTGCCCGCCGCCCGCGTGAAACCTAACCGGCACGGGAAGATACCATGCCGGCGTGCCGTGCCCCAGCACGGCTCGGGCCAGGCACGGCACGGATCGTGCCTTGCCCGGCCATGGTTTAAAACCGTGCCGGGCCGGCCCAAGCACGGCCGAACCGTGCCGTGCTGGGCCGGCCCGGCCTGTTTGACACCTCTAGATGGCATGACACGACCCATGATCAGGCATGGTTTTGGACTATGCCATGTCGGGCTAGGCATGGTTGAACCGGGCCGTGCCCTAGCTGCCCGACTTTGTCGACATCTCTAATTAAGTCTCATAGTTACAGACTCAATATGAGGCTATATTAGAAAATCTCATAGATTATTGTCTTTTGGTCTTGAAAAAGGAGATATCCCTTCTCGAGAAATTATATTCTCTCAAAATAAACATGATTTAAATTTGTTGGCAGTTATAATTATTCTAAATGAGTTATGTCATAATGAGTAATAACATGTTTAAATGCATCTGATATGTAACTCTTTATACTAACTAGTAATCTAAGTGGGTCTAAATGTAAGGAAGAAATATTAGTGGGCCTAGAAATAATCTATGGATTCTCACTTTTCCTTGACTTGTTATAAAATGAGTATTGATAACAATGATAAGAAGTACTTGTATTTTTTTTTTTTGTATTAGAGTATATAATGAAGACATATCTTTAATATTGTAGATGCTAACTTGTCTCATTTTGTAGAGTAATTCAGGATAAAATAAGCACACCTAAAAATTTTGAGACAAATTAAATAATATTTTTCTAGGATGGAAGATTTGAAATGATATACTTAGAAAAGATAAAAAAAGACAGTAAAAATTATAATCTCATCAAGCTGATCCGTAAATGTCTAGAACACCAACCTTGAAGGACACTTGGATATTCTAGTATTTTTAAGATAAGTAAAAAAAAAAAAATTTTAAAAATAAACAAAATGAGAATATGATAAAATTTATAAAATAAAATGTCACGTACCATTTATTTATTTTTTCTGGAGAACAATTAGAAGGTCAAAGATATAGCGGGTAGATGTATTATTATCTGTCTCTTTAGTAGGCTCATTTTTGGTATGAGCAGATTGGTTATGTTTTTCTCTTTTAATATAGACCCTAAGTCTGGAGTGATCAACTCTCATATTTATAGTCTCAATATGAGCATGTATTGGGGAAGATATATGAATTATTATGTCATCTGGTCCTAAAGGAAAACTTTTTTTTTGGGAAATTTTATTTTCTTTAGAATAAATATGATTTATATTTGTTGATAGATATAATAACTCTATAGGAGATATATCATACCGAGTACTAATATATTTAAATATAGTTGACATGTGATTCTATATACTTACTAGTAGTCCACGTGGGAACTAAAGGTAAGAAAGGGAAATGAATCGATCTAGATGTAATCTTTGAACTCTCACTTTTCTTAGGCTCGTTAAAATATTAGTCATAATAAAAATTATAAAATTTATATTTATTAAAATTTTATTATTCTTTGATGACATTTATTTGTATCATTTTTGGGTACTAGAGTATTAAAGGAAGATAAATCTCAAAGTTTTAGATACTAACTTATCTTGTTACGGAGAGTGATGAAGAAAAATAAACTAAACAATTTTTTTTTTAAAATGTCAGATTTGAAATGAATATGCTGAGAATTGATAAAAGAGAACATCCAATTAATGAAATAGATTATAATTAGAATCATATATTCATTTCTCTAAAAATATTTTGAAATTTTTTTCCAAGTAGGAGTAATTGATCTATTTCAATTATGTGTCTATTTTATTCCAGCAATCTCATTCTATTGGTGTGTGTTATTGTAAAATATATATTTTATAATTTTATGATTATTATAATAAGTACTGAATGTGTCTGATATATATTCTAATATATTATTATTTCTTAATTTTTTAATAGTTTTATTAATTTTTATTATTTAATGAAATTTAAAAAAATAAAAAAATTGATATCTATCACTAAAGAAATATTCATGTTTATCTTGGACATTAATAAATAAAAGTGATCAAGTACCTAAAATTTTTTTTTTGGTCACATCTCTATCAAATTTTCATATATTTGAATATTTTAGATAAAATAAATCATTACTCAAACCAGACTAACATGTAATATAAGAAGTTTTAATAAGCATTTCTAACTTACATGCATCATAATTTAGGGTTGAAATGTGATTAAAATTAATGTAAAATATTTTTGGTTTTGCTAGTGATGAGTGATTGAACTAAGAATATACTACTAAAGAATCTAACATACTAAAATATTTAGAAGTCTTTTTGTCGAATGAAGAACATATAATCTTTACTGCTTAATCTCAAATGAAGTCATACTTAAAATTTTTTGGTTAATTAAATAAATATTAGTAGATGTAAAAGTGAAGTCATATTTAACTTATTTGGAAATATAATTTAGAGAGAATAAATTAACCTGACAATTGAGAATGAGCATGGCTTGAGCAATAAATTAATGATAATATTTAGGGAACAAGAAAAGAATATAGTGAGTAAGATATGATTTATAGTAAATTAAATTTTAGCAGTTATGTCGGTAAGGATAATCAAAGAGATTGAAGTGAAAATACAATTGAAATAACAATAATGTTTAAATGAAAAGAAAAATCTAATGCCATCTTAGAGGAGTTTTGTATACTTTTTTCTAGTAAGTGAAAATATTATGATAGAAAAATTCTTTGAGAACACTTATATGACTTTAATAATTAGTCTATTTTTTTTAATACTGTATAATTTTTTTTGGTATTCTTTAAAAAAATGATATCTAATAATTATTTCTGGTGTGATTCATCATCTTTTAGTAGTACATTGAATTGAGCCTCTTTCAGTCTTTGTTTCCGATGTGAAAATACCTCTCTATACTCAGCACAACAATCCAAAGGCTAACTTAAAAATAAATATTTGTAGAATTGAATAAATTAGTGTTTGTAAATCCTAATTTTTGTTCAAACATGATTTAGGGTTTCTACTCAAACAAATTGCTCAAAAACTCACATTATTGTGTGCACCACCATGCCTATTATGTACAAAATTGTGTGTGCCACTGTGTGCCTTCTACCATGTACAACCTTGCTTTTCACCATGTGAGTGTGCATTGAAAAATTTGGTAGCACACGGTATAACTATGTATCCTTCTAGATATCCTATGCATGCACTATGTTAGTACAATGCAAGCAATTGTATACCTAGAATCTATTTTTCCTTAGGTTATATATCTGATATCATATTGAATTTTAGGTCACATAACGTAAAATAAAAAATAAATCACCTTGAATGAATAAAATCATGTCACTTATCTTTATTTAATGAACAAAAATAATTGGAGTACCACATAGATCGAGTAATTTTATCAAAAATATAAAAATAAAAGTAAATGAATATAAAAAGTAAAAACTCCAACATATTTTGATTGTTATTTTTTAATTATAATAATTTTTTTATATAAAAATTCTACATGATATTAGTTCATGCCTTATGGACATTATATCTTGGAGGAGGAGATGGGGTGTGGGTATAAGCTTCGAACCCTAGAGGGAGAGGGTGAGTGCACCCAATGTGTGCCAACTCTTATTGTTGCACATCCATTGGGTGTGACAAAAAAATAAAATTGGCATTGACACTCAATTGTTATACTTCCATTGTGTGCTTGATTACAGTGTACATAGGTTCGCAATAGGTACAAGGAGGTATGAATTGTGGTGCATAATAGTGTGTATTGTAGGAGCAAAGAGGGGTGTGCAGTGATGTGTGTGGTTGGGTCCGCAATGGCATGCACATGGTGAGTGTGGTATTTCACATGGTGGTTCATGCAGTGGTGTGAGACATAAATTCTAACTGAGTTTTCTTTGCTATTTTTTTATAGATTCAATTGAAAAAAAATGAATTAAAAAAAATAAAATTTGGTGTTATTGTTTTTATTTTGGAGGAATAATAAATTTGTTGTAAAATATGAATTATCACAATTGAAATGGATAAAGAGTTCTAATTCAATGTACTAATTGCAGGAGGATATAACATTAGAAATATTAGTTGGATATTATTTGTAGAGAGGTGATTGAAAGTGTTATGTAGTACTGAGAGATATATTTTGACATTTGAAGTTATCAAGTGGTACTCATAAAGTTTATCTATTGTGACACTTGCTAAAGAGGAGTATATATAATTTTTCTCTAGGATAATAATATATTATTTACATCTTTTAGGTATTATAAGTTATTATATTTGTATTCTTACTTAAGACTATTCGATTATTGATATATGAGCAAATATTCATATCTTTGGTAATTGTATCATATTCATTGTGTTTTTTTTTTGTTTTAATAATATTACTATTACAAATAACAAATGCTCAAAAATTGTTGGATATAATATTATTTAAATTGAATCATTGTTATTTTTTATGTTATGTTTATTCATCTTTTTTTTATTAGTTTATTTTCTGTGAGTTATTTTTTCAGATAACTTAATTTTGACTTTGTCTTTATTTTAACTGATTTTTATTTGTAGGATCGATAAACTCTGAGAAAGATTTTATTTTGAATTGAGCAAGTTGAATTGTATGTTTTTTTTTATAAGTATTTGCCTCCATTTTTACAAGTATGTTCTCCATTTTTACAAGTATGTTCACCATTTTTATAAGTATGTTCTTCATTTTGAATTAACGATAAGATATTCCTTGGATTTATATGTATTTTAGACTCATTACTTATGCATTCATATGACTAACTAAATTAAGAATATTGTATCATAGTTATTAAGAGTATTTCAATTATAGAGCAAGAGACATCAGTTATAAAAACTTATTAGAGCTTCATATTTTATATGTCAATCTAGTTTGAGTGGAGATCTATTTAATTTGATATACTCAGATGCATGAGTATCTAATAGAGATGAGATTAGAGAGTGATTTAGATAGCTAATTATTTTTTTTTGATAGTTGTTTGAGATATATGAATAATTTTTTTTTATAATCAATCACATATTTTTTTTTATTTTTTATAAATTGATAAAAATCTAATTTAATAAAAATATTTTTAAAAAGTAAAAACATATTTAAATATATGTCAGATTGATTTAATGCTCGTTGTATGAATTATAAGATTATGCATAAGATTTTCTATACCACCAATATAATGATGTTGCTGAAAATATAATATATATGTGATTGAGATAACTTAGATATTTTTATTTGGAAAGAATATTCTGAAATATTTTTAGGGATAATTATTTTAATTATATTTTATCTCATTAATCCGATATTATGTTCTGTTATTTTTTAGCATATATTCTTTTAGACTTTATATCTTAGTAAGAGAGTATTTAGCTTATTTTCTAGAGTTTTTAAATTTACTTATTTTGTTTTGAATCAATCTCTAGTAAGGGACAAGGTGGTAGAGTTTTAACAAGTATAAATATTATTTTTTTGATTGTGAATTTTGTTTAATGATCATATGAATAGTATGAATCTAGATATTGTACTTGAATTTATTTTCTATCATTTCTTCTTTATTTGTTATCTTGTCTAGATCACTAATTAGTAGAGTCACTCATCAATTATATTTGTGTATGTTGGTATTCAGTTGATGTTATCTACATAGAGTTGTCATGCTTATCAACAAAATCAACTAATGTTGAGTTCAGAGAGAGAGAAGTTTCTTGAGTAGGAAGATTTTATTTAGACTGAGATGATGTGTTTGTCTATGAGTTTTTTCAAATATAAATTTATATTGAATTAATATTAGGAGACTTGATCGCTCATGACTTATAATTTATATTGGGAGAGTGAAATATGCCCAGCCTTTTTAGACTAGAGATGAGCCATCGAGAGCTAAAAGGTACTATAATCATTTTCTCTGAACTTGATCTTTTGATCACCCTCTGCAAGAAAGAGAAGAATTATACATATCACTTGATTTCTTAATATTTTATTTTTGTATCTTGTTTATTTTTTTTTGTTTATTTTATTATTTCTCTTAATGACATTAGAATATCCAAATCTCTTTCTAAAATATTATTTCATTCATGATGATGCTATGTTATAATGAAATAAATATATGCCCTCCATTTTAATGGAACTGAGATCTAGCATTACAACTATTGGAAAAGTTAGTTATTACTTATTAGTTGTAGGTGGGTATGCATTGTGATGATAAGTTCAAATGGAAATACAAGTCACCTTAAGTCGAGACTTGTTGTGAGGGGATACACTCAAACATGTGGTGTGTAGTAGCACGACACTTACTTTTTAATAACTAAGATGATCTTAGTGTGTATTATTATTTTTCTTGAATCTTCTCATAGTTGGAATATTTATTAGCTAGACGTGAAGATTATATTTTTGTATGATAATTCTGAGGAAGAGGTGTATATGAAACATCTACATGAGTTTTAAGCATTACCATCATATATGGTTTATAAATTATAGAAGATATTATACGATCTGAAGTAGTCACCAAGATCATATTCATAGTTTGCAAGGTTTTCACAAGTAGTTATTTTGTTTAGGTTATAAAGTGTATTATTGACTTTTTTTTATTCTTTTGGAGGAGTCCCGACGTAAGATAATTTTGTTGATTACCTTTAGCCAAAGTTTCAGACGAAAAAATTTGGGAGGCTTAAATATTTTGTTTTCATAGAAATAATTTATTTTATGAGAAATACTATCTTGTCGCAAAGAAGATATCATTTTGATACTATTATAGAAATTATTCTTTTATATTGCTCTTTTATAGATACCCATATTAATTTAGATATTAACTTTATTTTTGATGCAACATATCTAGTTGACTTTATTACTTATAAATGACTTATATAAAATATTAATTATTCGATTATGATCAGATCATATATATTATATATAATTAATATAGTTAGTCATTTCTCGTATTCTCAATTGTAAGTTTATTTTTATGTAATTTTTGCATTTTAAGGTACTTGAAAAAGTTTTTAGAATATAAAATTTTTTTTAGAGATCATGAATATTTATAGTTAGTCGAATATTCATATTTGAATTGAACACTAGCATGTACTAGGATGAGATATATTACAAAATTTTGAATTTTCTTTAAAGGCAATATTGTTTTATGAAAAAAAATAAGAGATATATAGTTATTTCGAGATCTAATATAGATGCATAGTTATATTCTGCCATGGATAATCATTTGCTTGTTTCATTTTTGTCATTCTTGAAACCTAATATATCCCGGAATTATTTTTGATACATTGGGAAAATTGAAGCTATAGTAAAATGAGAATTCAGTTTTTTTTATTTGTTTGTCTAATGTCAATTATGAATTTTATATTCTCTTTTATGACTTATCTACAATATCAATTTGATTAACATGGTGGTCAATTTTTCTCTTTTTCCAGGGCATGTCACGTCAGAGGTTCGACTGCTGTGTGATCTTGAGGAGCCTGAACCCACTTGGTAACATATGTGCTCGAACCTTTGATTGTTCAAGTTAATGATGTTCATCTTATTTTTGTGTGTACATGCCAAAATATTGCACATATTTTTTCATAGGACTGTCAAACATATTGGTGGTGCTATGAGAGGTGCTGGTGCTGAGCAGCTCGCAGTTCTTGTGAGGACAATGGTGGAAAGCAAAGCAAGCAAAACTATGCTCCGTTTATTTTATGCTCTTGGCTACAAATTGGATCATGAATTACTCCGAGTTGGGTTTTCCTTCAGTTTTCAAAGTGCTACTCGAATTACTGTTAAAGTTGCATCTGTCAATAAAATACTAAAACTGCACGCAATTGATGAAGCCTTTCCAGTGACTCCTGGCATACAATTGGTTGAAGTAACAGCACCTGCGACATCTGGGAATTATTCTGAAGTTGTTGTAGCGCTGACATGTTTTTGTGAATATCTAACCCCGTAAGCCTTTATGCACTACTTTTGCTTTAACTGATTTTAAATTATTTGAAGGATCAAAAGTGTGATTTGTTTTCAGTTGCAAATTCCGCTGCTGTTTCAAAATAATGCTAAAAAATAAAATGCAATAACTCTTTGAAAAAATCATCTTCCACACAAGTCCTTATAAAATCGGCAAACAAGATTATAGTAACCTACATGTTGGTGTTCTTATCAAGATGAAAACTATAACTCTTTCAATCAAGCTGATGCATATATGTCTATAATATCAAGTTTAAAGAAAATAAAGATAAACTAAAATCCTTTCTAGGTCTTCATAAATATTTTTGTTGGCTGCTTTGTTATCTAAATAAATATTTAACAATGATTCAATCTTGAGTTTGTTTATTTAGAAAGAAATAATATATCTTTATTATTATTTTTTTCTTGTTAAACTTTAAAATTTAGGTTATATGACTCGTAGTTCGACTATAATAGTAAAATATAGCTGAAGAAAAGTGAATATCTGATTTTCTCGAATATATGATAAATTAAAAAATATTTTTACAACAATTGTAAGGAAGCACGGACATGGCTCTCTACAACCATGTCCACGTGTCTGACACCTGGACACGTGGATACGGTAAGGACACGGCACGGATATGTGTCCGATAATTCACGTGGCGTATCATTGATCAATCCATATCCGATACGCCACGTGGCGTATCAGACGGTTTGATTGGCTGCCGTATCCATGCCGAGAGTGACCGACGTCCGGCGATGTTCGGCGAGGTCCAGTGGCCAACGTCGCCGCATGGGCGATGTTGGCCACTCGACGCAGGCGGCGGGTGCGATATGTGGGGAGGCAGGGGGCGGGCGCGATTTGAGGGGGGGAGGCAGGGGGCGGTCGTGATTTGAGGGGGGGAGGCAGGGGGCGGTCGCGATTTGAGGGGGGAGGCAGGGGGCAGGCGCGATTTGATGGGAAAGGCAGGGGGCAGGTGCTATCTGTGGGGGGAGGCAGAGTGCGTGCGCTGTCTGTGGGGATGCAGGGCTGGCATAAAATAAAATTAAATATTTTTATTTTATAAAATAAAAAAAATATATTTTTATATAATATAAGATAATTATAAAATATTATTTTATAAAATAAAATAATTATAAATATTATCTTATAAAATAAAATAAAATAAAATATTTTTATTTTATAAAATAAAAAAAATATATTTATTCTATAAAATAAAATATTTTTAATTTAATCTAATTTAATTTATTTTATAAATTACCTAATATTTATAAATGAAATAATTTTTATTTTTAATTTTATTTTTTTTATTATGCCGCATCCTAGCCATATTCGTATCCTAGTTTTTTAGAATTTGCTGTGTCCCTATATCCTGTCGTGTCGTATCCCCGTGTTCGTGTCTGTATCCGTGCTTCTTAGACTAATTGTTATTATTACTTAGAATTTAGACAACTTCAAATGCTCAAAATCATTGTACAAGGAAAGACTTGTGGATTATTGTGTTATTTGGTTCTGAAGATCTTTTTTGAATAATTTTATCTTCCTCTTGATAAAATTGATTTGTATTTTCTTTGATGTTCGACTGTCATAACAAAGTATAATTAAAGAAGAAATTGAATATTATATCTCTTTGAATAGGTGATATATTAAAATATCTTACAAGTAACGAAATGTATTAAAGAAGGCATGCTGGGCCAGCATGACCCTTTCTTTAAGCCTTACTGGGCTACCGTGTCGTGCTTGATATTACATAATTTTTAATATGTGATCTACTATGTTGGCACGACTTTAAAGAAGGGCATCTTGGTATGGCTTCTTGGTATACTAGCTGCCCATATTGTGCTAAGTCATGCTAGGCTAGGTCAAGATTGTGCCAAACCCAACACACCTGTGCACTAGGCATAGCTTGAACCCAAGCTTGCTTGGGTTAGGTCTAGTCTAGCTTGGGATGCCTAACCGAATCAAAATTGGCCAACACAGGTCGGAATGCTGTATCATGCTGTGCTGCATTTTCCATGGTATGCAAGTTAAAAATCATAGCCTAATATGGCACGAGCCATGTAACATACTGGCCCATACTTATTTTAGGCATTGTTGCTGCCTTATTCGGCTATGCCATGGACTAGTATTCGTGGCCCTTGTTGGGTTGTGCTGTGGGCCTCCTTGCCTATTTGGTAACTTCACAAATAACTATTATTTTTATTTTGAACTTCATTTCTATACTAGATATTGAAATAATTATCTCTTTTTTTTTTAAAAGATAAAATTATCTTTTAAAAAATATAAAAATCTATTATAAATATCTTTTTGGTGAATGTTGGTATTCAACTAAAATCTTAACGCATTGTCAATTGCAAGTGCTCATAATTTTTGTACAAGAAAAGACTAGTTGATTACTATTTCATTTGGGTCTGAAGTAGATATCTCTTCTTTGGAAATCTCATTCTTTTTAGTATAAATATGATATGTATTTGTTAGTAGATATGATGAGTATCTGTTAGTAATATAATATTGAGTATTAATATTCTTAAATATCATCAATGAGAGATTCTCTCTGCTAATTAGTGGTCTAGGAAGGATTATAAGTAGAAGAGAAATAACACTGGATCTATGTGCAATATTTGAATCCTTTCTCCATAGACTCGTTGAAAAATGAGTTGGTGTCAACAAAATTGTCCGTGCTTACTAAAATCATACTAATTTTTGATAAAAAATATTTGCATTATTTTGGGTATTTGATTATTCTTGGAAAGCATATCTTAAAGTCTTTGATTTTAACTTATTTTATCTTGAAGATTGATTGAGGATAAAATTAGTTTATTCAAAAATTTAAGGAGACATGCTAAATAATCATTTTTCAAAATATTAGATCTAAAAGGATATATACTAAAAAAATAATAAAAAAGAGTATTCGATTGATAAGGTAGATTATGATAAAATTATATTCCCTTAAAAATATTTAAAACACTCTTTTAAAACATGAGTATCTGAGCTATTTTTTTTAAATATTTATTTTTTATTTCAAGAAATTTATTCTATTGAGGTGTGCTAATACAGAAAGTTTGATATATAATTTTATAATTCATATAATAAATGCTAAATTAATATGAAATATATTATAATATATTGTTATTTTGTAATTGATTGAAGTGAGAATAGGAGTGAAATAATCAATCATACCTAAATACATGGAAGAATATATTGCTCTCTAATAATTATTATGATAAATGAATTTTGTGAGGATCTTTTGATGACACTAATAATTAATGTCTTTCTCACTATAATGTAATATTCTCGG
The DNA here is from genome assembly GCA_029783825.1 of Sapria himalayana. NCBI lineage: Eukaryota > Viridiplantae > Streptophyta > Magnoliopsida > Malpighiales > Rafflesiaceae > Sapria > Sapria himalayana. The sequence goes on from JAREIK010001216.1 coordinate 539,271, forward strand.
TCTTCTCTTTAAAAATAATATTTAATAAATATTTTTGATATAATCTATCCTTTTGCAATAAGTATACTAAATAGAGGTTCGTCCCTTTTGATCTTTGATGTGATAATGTGTATTGATTCTTCAAAAAAATAAAATTATATCAAAACTCGATTTCTTCCGAACTAAATTAGGGTTTAATTTATCTTTTTTTAAACATATATAAATTGACATATATATATATATATATGCGTATACATACATACATATTATATATGCATACTTATTTACAGATATATATATATATCAATATATATGTTTACAAATATAAATTGACATATATATGCGTATACATATATACATACATACATATATATATATATATGCATATTTATTTACATATATATATATATATATATGCATGTGTTTATATGTATATATTCATGCATATATTTGTATAAATGCATACATATGTATGGATACATGTAAATGGATATATATGTATGTAAATACACACTCACACATATGCATATTTATATACATATATGCGTATAAGTGTCTAAATATATATATATATAATTATTAATTTATGATATATTTTAGATCATATAGTTATATATGAATATTGTAAAAATATATTATCTTATTATCTTATCAAAATTGATAAATTTTCATTTAACTTAAATTGGGATCAAAGAAAAATATTATTTTAGAGATGAGATTCGAGATGATATTCATGTTTTTATACTTCACTATTATTTGATATGTCGTTTAATTATCTAGTAGAGATTAGATTCAAGAGAAATTCAAATATTTTATTATTTCTATTGATGATGATTCTTAATTTATTTGTGTTATTTTATGTTCTAGATAGATATTTTTTATTTTTTATATATTTCATAAGATAATTTAAAATGAATTTAATTAAAATATTAAAAAATAAAGAGTGATAATATATTATAATATATGTTAAATAGTTTTTATATTTTATGCACTGGTACACCCCCACATCATGTGATTGTAGAACAAAATAAAGAAAAATCTTGTTTAGAAAACTCAGACACTCATATTTGATAAATATTTGAAATATTTTTTTGGAGAAATGTGATATTAATCATAAACTATCTTATAAACCGAATATATTTTTCTGTCATTTGATCATTTCTCAGTTTACATTTTTAGATTATATATTTTGAAATGAGAATATTCAGCATGCCTTTCATTCTTTTCGAGAATATTTATTTTGTTTATGGCTTATTTCTAGGATTAAATGAAATAATATCCAGAGTCTTTAAGTATGTTTTTTATTGAATATTCTAATATTCAAAAAAGATATAAATATTTTTCACTATTATTTGATAATGTATTAGTGAATATTGATGTTTTTTTTTTGAGTAAGACTTATTTTTTAGTGAGACTAAGAAATATGAGTCTAGATAGAAGTTAAATTTGGATTTAATACTTTTACTTTCTCTCATGTAGTTTTACTTGGATCCTCAGTTATTTTAGAAAGTTACTTATTAATTATATTTGAATTTCCTAGTTTGTAATATGATGACTCATATAGAAATATCATATATACTAAAAAGTACAAAGCATGTTGTATTTGGAGAACACAATTTTTGTAAAGAGAGAAGACGACCGTATCAGGAAAACCAACCCTTAAAAAGTCTAACCATCATTATTTTGCTCACGTTGTTTGTTAAAACTTACCCTACTTCAACTACTACTTGTTTCCTTCAGAGTCTTATAACTTAGTCTTCGTCTCTCTATGTGCACCTTAGGATCCATGTAGAAAGGACTAAATCTCACCCAATGCAAAAGATATTTAGATATATATATCCACTTTCTCCAATATTAATCTTCAGAGCCAAAATGAATATCTTTCTCAGTTCCAGATTTGGGTCTTTTTTAGGCTCATTTATTAATCCAATAGCTCATTTTGAAGAAATGAGGAGTCTTTCTTTAGTGGTAACCAGTGCTACAAGATGTTCTTTCGTGTTTCTTTCTGCATTTCGTTTGCTTTTTTGTCTCAACTTGCCACATTAACTTCCTCTAACATGCTTCTACGTGAAGAAGAAACCATTGTGGTATACTTCGATGAATATAAAGATGAGGGGAACCTCGCAATATGAAGAATGGATAAATAGCTCGAGTGATATTTTTTCACTGTGAATGAAAAAGCATTAGATGAACTTATTCGTAGATACTTATACAAAGTAGTGCATGACAAAGAAAAGAGGGTACGTATTCAGTAAGAAAAATCGCGAGTTCTGGTGCACATGGTAAACACAATCAGATCCAAGTGCCAATGGGAGCACATCAATTAATTAATTAATGAATTCTACAATCTACGACATAACAAATCGGAAATGGTATGTTGCTCTAGTAGAGTTATCATGTATGTGGTAATACTATGAGGACTCAGTTTCAAAGCTTTAGTGCTTGTCTAGTTGTGTCATAACGAGAGTCGGCTCAATACATCTTTTATATAAGAGTTTCATTATATATAAGAATATGAAGTCAATCTCTAATATTCACTATTGCCAAGAGCAAAATTACATGTGATAGCAATGGCCTTAAGAAAAGTTATTTGTTAAAAGCATTCTTCTTTATTATAATACATTCATAAATATTAATACCCTTATTTGCTAAATTAAATGTATGTATTCTTTTTTCTATAACTGAATCAAGAATCTTAAGGATTTTTATTCCTAGGTAGAAAGAGATTATGAAGTTCTATTTTGAAACAGTTATACACGGATGTGCATTAGTTTTAGGACATGGTAGTAATGGAAATGTAAGACACTTTTTTTATTTGAGGGTAGTTCTAACCTAAGAAGCACGTACATGGACACGGACACGAGGATACGACACGACAGGATACGAGGACACATCAAATTCTAAAAAACGAGGATACGGATATGGCTAGGATACGACATGATAAAAAAAATAAAAATAAAAATTATTAATTATAAATATTAGGTATTTTATAAAATTTATTAAATTAAATTAAAATATTTTATTATATAAAATAAATATATATTGTTTATTTTAAAAAATAAAAATATTTTATTTTATTTTATTAAAATATTTTATTTTATTTTATAAAAATATTTTATTTTATGCAACACCCCCACACAAATACGCCTGCCCCTGCCTCCCCCTCAAACATGCCCGCCCCTACATCCCCCTCAAACATGCCCGCCCCTACATCCCCCTCAAACACGCCTGCCCCTGCCTCTCCCCTCAATTCATGCTGCCCCTGCCTCTTCTCTCAATTCACGCCGCCTTGCCTCTCTCCTCAATTCGCGCCGCCCCTGCCTATCCCCTCAAGTTGTGCCGCCCCTGCCTATCCCCTCAAGTTGTGCCGCCCCTGCCTCTCTCCTCAATTTGCGCTACCCCTGCCTCTCCCCTCAAATCGTACCCGCTCCTGCCTCTCCCTCAAATTGTGTCCGCCCCCTGCCAGTGGCCAACGTCGCCCATGCGGCAACGTTGGCTACCAGACGTCATTGGACATCGGGCACTATAGACATGGATACGGCTGCCGAGGCAACCATCCGATACGCCACGTGGTGTGTCGGATACGGATTGTGCAATGATACGTCATGTGGCGTATCGGACACGTATCCGTGCTGTGTCCGTGTCATGTCCACGTGTCCAGGTGTCAGACACGTGGACACGGCTGTAGGGAGCCGTGTCCGTGCTTCCTTGGTTCTAACAAAGGCTATCCCACATTTCTTGCATATATTTCTACCATCTACTATGCACTTCAGGTATGCTAAGCAAGGACTTCTCCCAGTAGGTGCTTATGCATAAGTGGTATCCCTACTTTACTATTTAGTAAGGTAGCATTGAAAGGTGTGCTTGTTGTTTCCATGATTCCTAGGGTGAAAATCAAGATATGAGAGTTGCTTGTTATCCTTTATTAAGAACTATAATTCTTAGATTGGTTGATGGTTGAAGTATAGTTCAAGATCCCTATTTAGTGAGTGCTGAGCCTTTTCTTTTGATTAGCCACATTTATTATTCTAAAAGTCTAGCCCTACTCTACTACAATAAGTTTTGAGAATGAGAAAATCATTCATTCTTTATGCTATTTGAAGTTGGAATATTAAAGACTAGGGAAGTCAAACATGAATATCAGTCTTACTTCCTTTCATTAGCTTTGTCAATAGCCTATTTTCCTAGATCACCTTTTATCTTGATATTGAGTCAAACTTGGTACTCTTGATTGTGTTGCTTATTCTATTGCCCAAGAACAATCAAATTGATTGTTGCTTTAATTGCGTGATTGGCTGTTAGGATAATAAAGAGTCCTCTAGCCATGTCTCGTACTTGTATTCTGATTGTTCGTACTGAGCTAGTGGGTATCTGTTCCCTAAGAAGTACAGACACGGATACAGACATAGGGATACGACACGGCAGGATACAGGGACACGATAAATTTCAAAAAATTAGGATACGAATACTGCTAGGATACGGTATGATAAAAAAAAATAAATACAAATATTATCTATAAATAGAAATTTAGATAAACAAAAAAAAATGCTCAAAATTATTTTTACAAATATTCAAACACAAACATAAGAAATATTAAAACAAAAGATTAGCATTTTTTTATGAATCAAGCAAAATGGCTTTCATTTCAGGTTCATCAAAAGAAATATCTATAATCTCTAAAATTCCAGCATTTTCAATATCCATTGATTCAAAACCTTCACCTCCAATGTCCCACATTTTAGATTTGTATTCTTTATAGTTTGAAGATCTCATTGACATAAGTTGGAGATTGTTATGGACATAAATTAAGTCTTCAACTCTTTGTGGTGTCAACTTGTTTCTCTTCATGAAGTGAATAAAATTATAAGTGCTCTAATTTCTTTCACAATATAAGGACGAACAAGATTGTCCTAATAATTTTAATATAATAGATTGAAGCATTGGTGCAGCAGCTCCATGAATAATTCACCATTTAATAGGACTCATGTACAACCTGTCATTGATGGAATTATTACTAGAAAAATCTTCCAAAAATGCTGAAAACATAGCATACTCGTCATTTGCTCTTCTCATTTCACCTTTATTAGAAAAATATCTCTCAAAATATTTTTTTCTTTCTTTTACTATTTCTAAATCTCGATGTGGTGGAACACGATCACAAGACTCATCAAGTCATTGTTAATTATAATATCTGCAAGTTTAGTTATAACATTAATTATAAAATGTTAAACATCATAGAATATCATTTAAATTAAAATTATCATAATCTACAATTTAAACTCTTAAGATTACCTTGGATTTAAGGAATGAGCAAGGAAATGTAAAGGTGTGTGGCTTTTATTCCATCTTTCCACTAAGATTTCATTCATAATATAAAAAAATTTATAGGTAAAAATACATATTAATTCATATAAATTCAATTATAATTAAAACTTAAAAATTTTCAATCAAAATTTTAAAAATTAAAAATTAAATTAAAAGTATACCTTGAATTATCTGTGGGACTTTTATGTTCTTTCTTATAAATAACTTCATTTACTTTTTCGATCATAGAATCCCACCACTCATATATATTGTGAAAGCAAGGTTTGTCAGTGTCAGCTAATCGAAGCATCTCATAAATGAGAGTTGTAAAGCTGAGGATATAATCCATATTCATTCAAAAGTCTTCATTTAAGATTTTATCCTTTACTTCTTTAGCTTTCACTAAATCATATTCTTTATATATTTTTCATTCTTCACTTATCACTAATTGCTCCAAGCCTTTTTTTATTGTTTTAAATCAGTTAAGCATAACAATAATTGAAGCAAAACATGTTTCGGTCACTGATAGTAACTTCAACTTGTAATGATTATTAAACATCGATAATCTCATTGTATGTTTCATAATAAAATTCTTGATAAAAAAATATCACTTGAAACTTGAGTGATCCAATTACATTATTCCATCATATCATTATATCTTGAGTGTGTTGGTGCACAAATATTCTTCAAAGCAAGATTGAGAGTATGAACTACACACGGGATCCAAAAGATGTGTCAAAATTTTGCTTCCACAATGTGTCATGCTGCTTTACAAGCTGCAGCATTATCAGTTATAACTTGAACTATATTTTATGGACCAATCTCTTGTATGGTGTTAATCAACAAATCAGCTATAAAATGTTTGTCCTTAGTCTATTCTTCACAGTTTATTGCTTTCAAAAATATTGGTCCACTTTCAGAGACTGCCATGATCTTAATAAGTGATCTTCTTTGAGCATCTCACCATCCATCACTACAAATACTCATTCCTTTCTCATTCCAAGTCTTCTTGATTGGTTCTAATAGATTATTAATATTATTCTTCTCATTCTGCAATAATGTTGTTCTTAATGCATTATAGCTTGGTGAGACATAACCTGGAAGTTGACTTGCACTTTTAAAGGTACGAGCATAATAAGGATTTCTAGCAAAGTAACAAGACAACCCTTCAGAATAAAACATCCTAGTTATCTTACTATCAACTATTTCACTTGCACCAATTTTGAATGCATTTTTAATTGATCCCATAGTCCCCTTTCTCCTTTTTAGATAAATTGGACTAGCACTAGAAGAGGAATTCTCAAAAAAAGAATCTGCAATGCTTAATGTGAGTAAAGAAACTTGATTAGGATTAGATTGTTTCATCCTTTGTTCATATTCCTCCATCATCCTTCGCATCTCAATCAAATTTTGATTTGTTACTTTAGTACATGATGCAATCCCAGCCCCTTTAATTTTCAACAAGTGAGCATTGACTTTATAATATGATCTTCTATATATTTGTCTATAAAAATTACATTGAAAAGTAACATTTTCTCCCCCTTTTCTTTTATCCAATTTCACATCTTTCGTGACATACCTCCATAATGAAGCATTATCATCAATATCTTGATATTTTGTTGATTGCTTGAAGGCTCAAAATTACAACTCATTTTATTGTATAATTTTGTATGAAAAAAAATTATGCATTTTAAATAATCTATATTATTTCAAAACTCATTTAATCTATTTTTTTTTCTCCATCGATATAATAATATAATTTTCATTATATTTTGCATATTTATATATTACATTTATTCATTTAAAATAAATTATATAACCAAAACTATTATACTTACATATTGTATATTGCTAAATATTACATACTACAAAAAATATTCATATTTATATATTCCATATTTTAATATTACATATTTATTATTATACTTAAAATCATGTATTTAAAATTAAAATAAATTATATTACATACATCAAAATTATCTGTTTATTATATTTTACATATATATTAAACAAACAATGATAATTAAAATATAAAAAAATAGATTAAAAACCTCTAGCCCCTGCCCCCTCCCGTTACTGCTTCTAACCCCCCATCCCTTTAATAATTAAAATCATGCTTCGAAGCCCCACACCCCACTTCCCCCCCTTTCGTCACTGCTTCTAACCTCCTCCCATTATTGCTTCTAAACTCTCCACCTGCTTATAAAATTAGGTTACATTTGTTACTGTGTCGAAACTTCAAAAATCCCGACGCAATGACAAATTATTTTTCGCAATCGGTTTTGTCTGCCACTCGACGATGTCGGCGGTCGGCTACACCTCGATTTGTTGGAGTAAGGTGTTATTATATATTGTGTTTCCGCCATGTCAGAATCGTAAAAATGCGTCGGATTCGTAACCGACGCGTCGGTTTTGTAACAACGCGTCGGATATGTCTCCGACGCGTCTGTCCGATACGCCACGTGGCGTATCGGACACGGAATTTGTCAATGATATGCCATTGGCGTATCAAACACGTATCCTACGCGTGTCTGTACTTGTCCACGTGTACAGCCGTATCGGACATGACTATACCGTGCTGTATCCGTGCTTCCTTGTTTGTTCCTATTGGGTTAGCATAAGCATTTCCTTCCTCCATTGCCTAAGTTTTATATATGTAGTAGCTTTCTCGAGTTGAAGAGGTAGCTTTCGACTCCTACTATGACTAAGGGATGTGGATAGCCTATTCAGGGGTAGAAGTTTTCAGTTTCAAATTTGAATAGAGTAGTGGGAAAAAAGACTTATTCTTTACTTTAACACCTTGAAGAGTTCATTTCTAGGCCACGATATTTCGAAGACACTTTTCTGTTTGGATATTTTTTTTGATATTCTTGGGATGAGTCTTATGCACGAGATGGAGATCTCTCTTTCAAGTAGCATTTGTGCATTTCTTTCAAGCGAGCCAGTCCAATCCTGGTTTAGGGGTGAAGAGCTAAGACTAAATCTCTTAGTTAGTTAAGTATTGGGTCAAGATCAGTGGAAGTGGTCAATTTTGTTTGACTTTGATTTATTTATTACTTTGTTGGTTTCATATTAGTCTTGAATCATGTATGGATTTGAGCCAATCGCTGGTATCCTTACTCTAGTTAGTGACTTGGCTCACCAAACTTCTTCTTCCTTCTAGGCGAGGATGATTCTAAACCTTTAGGAGTGAAGACTCTAACTTTCATTCAAGTAAATAGTTTGCTTGTAGTTGAATACAATCATATTCGATCCATGTTCATTCAAAGGAGGTAGGGTAGCCATATTTGATCGTGGCATCACAACCTATCTATTCGAGAATATATTTATCATTGGATATCTTATGATTTGAGTAAGATGAGATTTTACTTTGGGGTTGTTGAAATGTCTTTTTCATTGTTTAATTTTTATTCCTAGATACTTTGAATAATCTAGGAACAAACAAGGAAAATTTTAGCCTCCTCCAAAATGAATGGGCTGGGGATTAGTTAAGCTGTTTCTTTTACCCTTGAGGAGAGAAGGTGTTCAAAAGAGTTGGTCTTATTTATTGAGCATCCTCGAGATAAATAGATAAATTTTTTTTACTATTCATACGTAACTTTAGGCTTTAAACATACCCCAAGATTAAACGAGATTTGACAATATCATATTAATTCTAATAGGGTACAACTGGAAAGGGTATGAGTTAGAGATCATGACATGGAAAGATTTGACTCATATCAGGGAATGAAATCATCTTTGCCGGGCATTCGTTCTTCCTTTTTATTCGTTTGTCTCGATGAGTGAGGTTAAAGTCCTTTGCTTCTGTCTTAAGGAAGTGATTTATTTTTTCGCAAGTCTATTATTTGATAATGTAATTGCAAATGAAAAAAATCTCTATTACTATTTCTCAAGAATAAGACCCTTAAACATCTCTTGACAATAAATATGGGTTTCTAAGAGGGTTTTTTAATCATTCAAAACTTGCAATAGTTCTTAATCTCAACCACTTACAAATGGAGAGATGTTTCATTCCCAACTGAAGAAGGATGTAAGTTTGGACAAGATATTTTTCACTTAGATAGGAGATTCAACGTGCTTAGCGTCGGAAATTTTTCTCTACATGGTATGAGTGTGCTATAAAACTAGGAGAAAAATAAAACTAAATAGTTCAAAATTTTTGATTGGCCATTTCGAGCTTCTAGTTATTTTGAATTGCTAACGTGGTTCGATAGTGTCAATGGAAGAAACTACTATAGATTCGTCCAACTTCGATCCCCTAAAGGCAAGTGCATAGACTATAGAATCACAAATAGAGCTCTTTCGACTCTAAACAACTATTGTGCTTATTTGGTCTATATGCGACTCAACCAACCATTGATCTAATTGGGAGCTTTTTAGTCAAGGTTGTTAGACCTCGGATTTTGAGTTTAGGGTCCAAATCATTTCATTGAAGGAATGCAAGAGTCCTCCATATATAGTATAGATGAATAGTGCCTATTGTGTCTATGATGAAGATAAGGAGTGATAGGGTTATAAGTTGGGCAGAAATGTTATCGCTACTAGGAATACCTACATATGGGAGAAGAGCTACAGAAAGAGGTGCTTGTTCCCATGTCTACATTGCAGGTTCTTTGACTAAGTGAAGATCAGAGACTAAACATGAATCATCAATGCATTTGACCATTCATTTTGAGTCTCTAATTCTTTATGAAATGCTAATGAGATTCAATTATGCTGACGAAGGGAACTAGTGGAAAGACTCTCAAAGAAAGGTGTATAGAATAGGCAGACTCATAGGATAAGGCTGTGTGTGTGAATCCAAACTCTTTTGGTCCTTTTAATTTAATTAATTCTATTTTTATAAAGCTACTTTACCTATTTGGAAAGAATACTTTAATTTCTATTTTATTGATAAAATTTCAATCGAAAGGCTTTAAGTTTCAGAGATAATTTTTTTTAGGTTGGAATAAAAAAAGTAATTCTTATTCATGAGTAAGAGAAGAAAGTTGAATTAAGCGGTCATTGAGATCTTTACAGAAAATATAAGCATTAAAATAAATTCAAAGCCATGAAATAGAGCTAAACATTTAAAATAAATTCAAAGGGGATTGATTGAGAAGTAGAGCTAAGTCATTCTTCTATTAAAAATATTTATTTCTTCTTCAGGCATAAAAGAATAAATGGTTTTAATATATCTGAAATGAAAGAAGCTTTTGTAGTATCACCCCATAAAAGAAAATGATGGATTAAAGACTACCGAATGCTTCACATTAAAATGTCATACTCTATAATTTTATTATCATAATTTATTTAAACGAGTTTGAGGGATTTCTAGGATTTATATGCTTGAACTTAATCTTAATTGCTAAATTAACACTGGGAGATTCTCCCCGATGACTAATAAAGAAAGAATACTCCAACTCCGAAGGGAAGGGAATTGTAGATGGAAAAAAGAATGCAATTAAAAATAAAAAAATAGTTATTCAAGATGTAGTTTCCAATGAAACTATTGATTGAATAGCCTAACTATCAATGCTAGTAAGTGGAAGTGTTCCTACTATAAGCTGATGAACTACTACTATCATCAAGAGTGAGATTAAAACCCTTTCAGATAGATTGCTTGAATGGACACACTATCTAAGAGAAGTGCGACCTTAGCACCTCATTTATCGATCGGACTAATTGCCCCCCATTGATTCTTGTTTTCCAAATATATTTATTTGGCATGGGCATTTTCTTATCTATAAGTGGAATTTCTTTTCTAGGCTTAACTTTTTATATGGAAGGTTCATCTTCTTATAGTGACATATTGCACCAATTTTTCTTGCTAAGACTAGCGAGCTCTAAAATGATGCTTAGGGATTATCTCACTTGATTAAAAAAAGGGAAGTGAAAGTACCCCCCATTGAAAGTACCTGGAATAGCATCCATTAAAAGAAAGCGGAAGCTCCAATTTTCCAACTGATTAACTCATTGGCCATATGATATGAAATACTAAAAAATACTATTCTGTTTAGGCAAATTCTTTATCTGTCTTATATGAAAAAAATGACAAGTCAGGAAGTCCATAGAGTAGCGGAGCTATTTTGGGGAGAAATAAATCTCTAAAATATAGTATTTGCACCTTACTTGATTCATTCCCTCCACCTGAAATCGTTGCTGCCTGTCCGGGATGAGCATACTTTGATATAAATATCACTTGTTTGCATTCTAGTAATAAGCTAGCTTAACCTTGACTGCAATAAGGCTTAATATAGTTATGTTGTATCTCTTATTTGTACTACTACCAAGAAGAGAAAAATTGATTGCGAAAGCTTGTCCAGATGAGACATCTCTTATTTACAGAACTATGCCAACCTACTACCAATTCCTCCAACCCTAGATGAGGATTTTGATTTAGCCGCACCTGAACCCGCAATTGCTGCCTCTACTTCGCCTACTTCTTGTGGCGATTTCGCTAGCCTCGTGGGTACTAACTTCCTCTTGCTTCGTGCACTAGCCTTGTACCGCCCATATTGTCTACTCATCTTTTCTAGATTTTTTGTTCTATTAGCTAACTTGTATGCTAACAAGAACAATAACTTTTATTCAATGAGCCTCGGTGGTTGATTTGTGATTGACATATGACATGTTCTCATGTCTTTTTGTAACACCTCATTCACCTAATGAAAGAATTGAAGCAAGCTACAAATTGAGGCCCTAGGGTATGTTCTTATCCCAAGTACCAACAAGCCGATGTACGTACAAGCAAAAGACCAGGTCAATGAACCGAAAGACTACCTTTCTTGTGTGTGCGTTCTGTTGACTTTTCTGCTTGGTGGGCTATTTCATTATGAAATCTATTTTGTTAAAAAGTGGAGCTCGGTGATTATACATAAAGATTGCTCCTTTTACGATCCAGCGACACCAGAAGAGAAGTAAGAAAGCATGTTGGAGTGTACTAGACCCCAACAAGAGCCATAGGCCAGACATAGTCATTTGTCTTCACGAAGAGGATAGTGATTTCAAATGAGGTTCTAAATTGTGCCTAGAAACTTATAACTATAATTGTGAAGCGGTAGTAATGAATGTATTCTTTAGCATAGTAGGAGAGTTATGGATGATTTGAAGATGATAAGGATCCAAGCTTTGGAAAGAAGCCAATTCATCTCCGTTAACGAATGCTCCTACTTCTAATGGTTCGATGTCCAATTCATTCATGATCAAGAATAATAACTACTTAGAGTGATAAGAGCCACTTAAAGCTATAAGGAGCCAAGTCGGGGTCTGCTACTACAAAACAAGGAAAGAAGACAAGGTATCAAGGTCAAGGCTAAGCTTAGTCGGATGAAGATATCTCTTTTCGTCTTTTAGACAAGTCTAGTAGGGAGGGAATTTTCTCCTAGTGGGTGAAGAGCGTAAACAATAACTTAAAACTTAAAAAAGTCTTTTTTTCACACAATGAGACATGGTCCAAGCCCAACCCATTTAGTCCTAGATTGTTTTAACCTTAGTAAAAAAGTAAGGGCAGTCCTAATTTTCTTTCTTCTCAGCTCTTAGCCTAGCAACAAGAGAGTAACATTCATAAGTTTAGTTATAAAATAGAAAGAGAATGTGTGTACAAGGATCTTTTTTCTTTTATTTGAAAAATTATAACATATAATAAGAGTTTCACCTTTTCTTGAAATGCTAACTCGGCCAAGGGTCAAGCTTGGACTGAGAACTACATATGGTCTAAGCCTCACTTCTTTGAAAAGAAGGAGACGAGTTATGTAGGCTGCATCCATTCAAGAAATATAATGGTTGCTTGATTAAAGCCGGTCAAAGAATCAATTCTATGTGTGGCTAGAAGATGACGAGACTGACCATAAGTGAAATATAGAAGAGCGGGAAGAACATTTGATCATAGATCAGTAACAAAGCTAGTCTTTTCATCGCATTGGATTCCTACTATTAGTAAACGTCACCAATCATACTCTACTACTCAAGGAAGGAGAAACAAGGGCAAACGAACAATTTTAACAAACCTGTGTCAAAACAAAGGACTGAAGTTGAATCAAGTTGCATTTAGGTAAATCGGTTAGCAAATCAATCAGGTGGTAAGTCTAATAAGAAGCAATTCTATACCTTATCATGTCTCGCTTGAAACCTAGGAGAGAAGAAGAAGACAACTCAACTAAGAGATACTCATTCCTATCCTATACTAAAATGAAATTTACTTTTTCTTAAGTCTATAGAAAGGGTTCATATTTTTTTTCTGATACCTCAATAACTAATAAAATTGCTAGAGCTACTCTTTCCTCAATTGGGATCCTTATCTATCTTGTTCTGTGAGACTTTCATTTATATTCGATTCTTTATCTCTTTCATATGAAACTTCTCTAACTTAATTTCTGTTGGAGAATTGGAATTAAGTTTGCAAACTTGAAATGAGAGCTAGTGACTGGAATCCCATTAAGAAAAAGACCAGAAAGAAAGCGAGTGAGTAAACAAAAAGCATAGTGAGAGAGGATGGAAAGAAGGGTAGATATTGCAAGGGAAGGGGAGATATATGTTTTTACTAAATTTCTTATTGCTGTTTTAGGCACATTTTTCAACGCCATATAAAGATAGAAAGGTGCTCCATAGTAAATGAAGAATCAATATGCCCTAAGGGATAGGAATGGAGGGACGGGAAGCCCTAGTCTTCGTTATCGTTCTTCACTTCTAACTAGTATGATAGAAATGCATCTTATATGCTCTATACTCAATACACTTCATTCGTTCACTGCTAGCATCCCTTTGAGAAAAAACTTAGGTAGGCTTGCTTACATAGCCTTAGTGCTTTGTTTGGTCATCAAGGAAAATCTTTTTAGCCAAACATAATTTCTTTTCTTATTTGATTTCTTGTCGCCTGAATTCAATATATTTTAGTCTTAATCTTTGTCCTTTGCGTTTTTTAAACAAATTTGGAATCAAGTTGAATCTTTCGTAAAGGCCCTATGTATAAGTAAGAAGGAATAAATAGTTTCTCGTCGTCCTCCACTAGAAGTGATGAGTTGTTTTGATCCAATCTTTTTAGCGGGTGCATAGTTAATGGTTCCTCATTGCCTGGGTAAAGGAACCATTAGGTTTTTCCACATCTGTATATCAAATCGCATGGAGCCATCCAGGGTGCTCTCCATACAAGACTCAGATTGTTCTTATAGCTTTATGATTCTGAGCTTCACTAAGTCTTGGAGTTGGCATAAAGAGGTTTTTCTATCTAGAAAGAATAGCCTAATAAAGGAAAAGTCTACTTTCGTACTCAATGGTTGGTTTTTATTTTCTTTCTAAGACTCTTGAATTTATTGGTCTTGCTGCTGCTATTAATAATTCCACTCTTGGTCTTGGAGTCGACATAACAGAGATAAGATATTTGTGAATGATACTCACTCTTGTTGAAAAAGTTGTCATTTCTCTGCCCGGTGCTATTAATGAGTCAATGCCCAGACTTGGCTCCAGGATAGATAAAAAGAAAAAAAATCTTCTCTGCTATACCCATTTTTGTTGATTCAGTTGGGAGTGAAAGGTAGTCTTATTCAAGTTTTTTAGAGTTAGTGCAATAGCTAGGAATGATAGCATGCTTAGAGGAATAAATACCATTAAATTTGTTGTAAGCGCTACTATTGGACTTTCTTTCTTAGCACGATGGACTCCTTATACTACTGCAAGCATATTAAGGAGTTGACTTTCTCTGAGTAGAGAGAATGAATTCTATTTTTTCACTGACTTTTTTATCTTTTCATTACTTGCTTTTTTTTCTATAAGATGAAAAAGATGACACTGGTGATCGTTCTTACTTAATGAAATTCTCAATGACATGAGCTGGTAACTCCAAAATAATTCTTGGTTATTGACTTACTACTTTCATTCAAATATCAGTGATGTGTAATACACTGAGTTGGACTACTTTCCTTTTAGTAGTGTCTTTCTTTCCATGTTTTGCCCTTTTTTCTTTTTTTTTCTTCTACCCTAGTTCTTACTTTGTGTTTGCCTATGCACTAGCTACCTACTATGCTTGTTGTCATTTTTGCTCCAACTTTTACCTTTGTGGGATTCATTGGCATTGATTCTTAAATTGAAACTGGAAATTATACCATGAAGTCTACCTTTGCCACAAGCTCTGCTATGAGCTTTGACACTTGAATTACCTTAGATTTTGAAACAAGCATTTACGCTTCAACTGAATCTAAGTTAACGAGGACAATTAGGTATGTAGACAACTTAGTTGGTTCTGAATCAACAGATGAACTTTCTATCTTTATCTTTGCTTATTGCTTTAATCCATGCTCTCGAACATTGACTTTAATCTCGTTTGGTAAGTAATAACTATTTCTACCTCACATCATCAGGGCAGGTGTAATAAAAGAAAGTCATGGTTTTGTTTTTTGTATCTAAATGGTTCTGCCTTCTTTGTACTTAGAGATGCGAGAATGTGCTGACAAAGGACCCCATGCTCTAAGGTAGATCTATTCCTTACAGAAAGGGTTGTATATGAGTTTTTGGTCCTGACCAATGGTGGCCGTGCTTTCTAACTCAATTTCCCAAGAGCCTTGAGTGTGCTAATTTTCCTATTATATGTAGAGATCTCATAGTGGCTTGGTTATCGTGGAGCTAAAAGTCGGGTGTTGAGTCTATAAAATCAAAGGTTGGCTTAATGGGGTAGGATACCTTTCCTTATTGGACGATGTTGGTTTGAAGGCTTGGGAATTTTCTTTGATTGGTGGGATTATCACTTCTCCTTTCAAGAAAAGGGAAATAGCTCATGCAGAGTGGGACTGATAAACTAGACAACTTGGAAAGTCTTATTATTATTAATAGACAGAACTGTCTGACTCAATCCAAGGAGTGGCTTGAAAATCAAAAAGGAAAAGTCTTCACTTTAAGAGAGAATTTGAGAATTTAGACCCTTACTTTGGAATGAAGTGAAAGGAATCAAACTCACTTAGGTAGCCCAAAGCACAAAGAAGGTATACCGATTAGTTCCACCCAGGAAAATAGAAATAAAAAGAAAAGAGGGGTTTAAAAGACTAACAATGAAACAAATATATTCTCAGTTTCAACTTTTCTCTTATAAGGTATAATATCAGTCAGTAGTAGGGTATCTATTTCTTATTTTGAATGCTGGTCAAGTTGTTGTGTATTCCCCTTAGCATAATTGATAAGTTGCTCCCTCTCACGGTTTAAAACTGCTATCCAGTCTTTCATTTTCATTGATAGTTTCTACTAGAGCACTTGTATTTGTGATTCGAAGAATTTTTTTAGTTTTTTTTATTCCTTTTCTTCTTGCTATCCTTCTTCCTCTATTACTCTTGCTGGGTTCTAGCCTAATCCTTGTGATCTCATACTTGGTCTTTCCCCTCCCTTTCTCTTCATCTCAGGATGGTTCCCAAGCTTGGACTTAGGCTCAATCGCAGCTTAATAGGCTTGCTCATTATATCTTTCTTTTTTTAAGAGTTCTTTTGAAGCCCCTACCTTATTTTCTTTTTTGTTGGTAATTATTTTAGTTTTTGAATACATACTTTTATTGGGTAAATTCTTCAACCTATTTTTATTCTTGGCTTGGTAGCGAAATGTTATAAGGAACAACTTTCTTATCAGATATTATATGTTTTATCTTTAATTAAACAAGAAGTACAACTAGTGTGATAGAATGTAATTTCAAGCGAAAAGATGTAGGATAAAAAGTATAGGATGGAACTGAATTAAGTTTACGAGGAAGTCTATCCTTAGAATGACAAACTAAATTAGATGCAAGCAATGCTTTCTTTTCTTGTAGTTGGGAAAAGAATTTGGGGGTTGATGTTGAATCAATTCTTTCATTCCAGAACCCAAAGGAAGAATAAAGAATATTTAATGCTATGAGACATTGCTTGTTATACAATTGCTTTAGCCTGGGAGCCAACTTAGTTAAGGCAATATTCCAAAGTAGAGGGGGCTATAGATGCTCTTTTCTTTTGTGGAAAAGTTATTCCTTGAGTTGAGATACTACTGCTTAGATTGGACAGATAGTTTAGTAGATGATTTCTTCTAGCTCTATCATTTTAATACACTTATCTTGCATTCTTGAGTTTATATTTTGTCTTGTAGTTACTACCAATATGCTTTATGCTTTGCAAGTGGTAGAATTGATCATTCAAATTGCTAAGGGCTTGTACGACTTACAAAAGAATAATAAGAATAAGAGGGATATGTACCAAACAACTATATGAGGCTTAAATCTTTTGTTTACTGCTTGAGTAGCTTTCTCTTGAAGCACTTTTTCCTTAAGAATGGTTAGCTATGTTTCAAGTACTCATTCTGGAAAGAAAATAATTCAATAGAGTATTCTCAATCAAGCACTACTGGTGGCTACTTATCTCTAAAACTATTAAACATAATATAACTGCTTTATAATTAGAAAGCTTCCTTCTATGCTATAATTAATGGAAAGTTGCTATAAATGCCATACAACTGCTATTAATGAACTAGCTATGCTATGAAAGTGAATGTATATGCATCCTATCCCATACCCAATCCAAGAGAGCATCACAGTGGGCTTCTTTGTTGGTGGTGAGTGTCTCATTTTTTCATTGTGAGGTGATAATAAGATAAAACCAATGAATTCGTGGTAGGATTATAAGTAGGTTTTTTGTCTGTTTGATACTCTTAGTCATGAATAATTGCCTTTTTCTTAAAACTTATGATCAAGAAAAGCCCTTATACAAAGGTTGAGGCTAAAGGGACTATTATCATGGAGGGATATGATATTCTCATGGATTTGTGCCAAAATAGTAGATCAATGTCTCCCCATTGGCTAGTCTTTCAGTTTTCCCCTTAACTTCTATAGCTTTTGAAAGTAGTCAAGAAGAAGGTGAAATTCTAAGTAATATACTGCTCTAACTAACCCATCAATATGGTTTAACCCATCATGGTAGATACTCTGCATCTACTCTTGGGAATAAGTATGCTTAGGGCGTTGACTCTTTCATCTTCAATAGCAAAGAAGCAAGGCCCTTTACCACAGACTCATCTTGATGATGATATTTGGTTTTCTCATTACCTGAAGCCTTATCTTTATCAATGTGTACATGAGTTTAGCAATTTGTGTCTTTTTGTTGGTAAGAGAAGGTTATCAATTTTTGTATTATAAGTAAGGTTAGTAATATCGTATGAAGGTGAGCCTGCCCTACGGAAGGAAGGCAACCTTAAGTTTAAACTGCAAGTGAGCAACTAATTCCTAGAGTGTGCCAAGAGTGCCTACCCTGCTCTAGTGTGTAATTTTGCTATCAATCTCTTTTCTTTTGCTTCACCTCATTGTTATGCTTGCCGCATTTCATCTGGTTCCTTGCATCAAGGGTGCGTATGGATGAAAGTCCCTCATAGAACATGATGGTCAATGAGTTATCAATGCTTTTTTTCTCTTGCAACCTTGGATTATACCTAAAACCGTGTATTAAAAACCAGATCTCTTTTTATTTTTATACTTTGAGTGGTTGCTATACTGTGTCCAAAGAAGGGCAGGTGAACTTGCTAGTGGGCGGAGTTCACTACTTGAATGCTTTCTGCTTTAATTGAGATTGAGTTTTTAAGGTCTATTTTTGCTATGTAGCAACGTGATCAAGGGAAGGGGTGAATCTTAGTCGAAAGCTTATTCACTAACATCATAATCTAGGTCAAATATTTGATTGGAAGAGACAATGGTATTGTATTGGTTATAATTCCTCACTCATAAAATAGTGGGTGGATAATAAATTTTGTATCCATTTAAAAGAAGATTTCTTTGACCTTATTCTTCTTTCCAGATAGAAACCTACTTCGAAAAAGAATGAAAAAGCAAGTGAACCTCATGTCTAGCTATTGATTGATTTGCTCATTGTTGTACCCACTTGCTTAAGTCGGTGTATCGAAATGATCTTTTAAGGTGAATTCATCCAGGGTAGCATCGTAGAAAGACCGAACTAAAAATGATAAGCTCATTGATTATGTATGGTATATATTTGTTGTGTGGATATCCAAACTCTCTAAAAGAACTATCTCATATAAGGGTGATCGTGAAAGTAGGTCTTGTGTATTTAGTTTCAATTGGTCAATTGGTGTGTGCTTTTGGCTCTAATTTCTAATCTGTGGGATGAAAGGATTCTTCTGATCTAATTTTGAGAGGGATTAAATCACTAGGGAAGGACTTAAAACTTTTTTTATTAGGTCTAATATTAATTGAATCTTTTTATCATCTTACTGTTCTGTGTCCTTAGTTCTTACTAGTCTTAGTGTCACAAGAAGTATCAAAGTATAACCTAATAGTAACAATTTTTTAATAAATTAAATCTTCCCTTTCACTCTTAAGCCAATTGTCTTTTGACATGTGAGGTGAGTTTCTTTCACCAATGGTCCAAGTACAATAACTGGTAAAACAAAAGGGGTCTTGAACTACAAGAATTTGGACACATCTCTTTGATCTGGGAGATGAGTTTTGTAGGCATACAACTTTTTCTAAGTTTTATTCAATTGCAAAAAAGGTCAGAAGATTTTGAGACATCTTGTATTAGTACTTTGGTATAAAATGGAAGTCGCATAAACAAAGATACCTTTTAGTAGCATTGACAGAAGCAAATGCCCTTAAAAAAAATAAATGTAGGTCCTGCTGCTTATTCTATTTACAGTGGTGAAGCTACTTGTGATGAAGCTAACTTTTTGTAATGAACTGTTCCCTTTTTCTTTTGGTAAATATTTGAGATGACTAATCATTGAAGGAGTTTTTTTTTTATTCGTGTACAAGGAAAAGTCTAATTTGCGAGATTATCGAGACCGTGGAATATGATGTGAAGCTTGTTTTTGAACATCATTTCTTTTTATTTAATGTATCTTTCCATTTTCCCATAGTTGGTAAAAATGTATTCTCTCATTTGTTAGTTATTGAAATATCTTATGTAAGTTAAAGTAAAATTATAAGTTTCTTTTTCTATCCTTGTACATCTCTTTTTTTTTCTTTATTTAAGATTCGGGGATAGGGACTCAGAGAGAGATATACATGACTTGCCAATATCAAAGCTTTTTCTTTTTTGAATCCATACTTAAGGTTCGATCAAGGTTATTTGCTTCATTGTCTATCCTATTCCCTTTAGTTAGGTACATTCACCTTGGTGTTATAATGTGCATTTGATTTAATTTGAGTGTTTCCATGCTTGTTTCTAGTCTATTCCCTTTTAGTTCGTCTTGTAGATTGAGTTCATGTGCTTGGGGTATATCTTCATCTCCCGATGGTTGTATTATGGTAAGGTTTTCTTTTATTCTTATTTTATTTGATTTGAAAAAAAATTTCATTTACAGTTTGCTTTTAATATATTTTTGTTTGCTGTTTGTTAACAGCTTTCTCGTTGTTATTTTTCTTTTTTCAGTTGATGTCCTTGATTGTGTGCTCTTACTTTTCTTTTCCTCTATCCCTCTAGACATCATATTTTACTTATTCTGCCCATTACTATCGTACTATACTATCTCATTTTCTATAAAATCGAAGGCTTCATGTTTATCATCATTGTAAACTTTCTTAGTTGTCTTTTGCTTTATAATATTTTTTATAATCTCTTAGTCTGACCATTACGTTTATCTTATAGTCCATATGTTTGTTGCTGACCCTTTTGTCCTAATTTTTTATTCTGTAAGTATGCCAAACTCTACCCTGAAAGGCTTGCTACTTTTTGGTTGTTGAGGGTTGTCTGATGGGAGAGGGAGGATCTGGCGAAGATCCTTTTAGCCAAATATATATATATTAAGAAATATAAATCATATTGAATTTGGAGAACACAATATTTATAAAGAAAATTTATCTTAGATTTAAATGACATAATAGTCTAAAAATTTAGTTTAGTTTAGTGTTATGATTAGCCAAAAAATAAGAGAATAGATCAATAATGACTTAGAGTTGATATAAGGATTAGGTGACATACTGAACCTAATTAAACTATGAATCTATGGAGGTGTTAGATCATTTTAATTAAATCTTTTCAAATCTTAATTTTTTGATTATTCACCAGAAGGGACAAATGAAGTCTATTCAATATCTAATTTCAAATATTTTATTGGATATGCATTATTGTAAAATGACATCTAGGGTTTTAAGTGTGTTTTATTTAGATATTCTAGTACTCAAAAAATATATAAATATTTTTCATTATCGTGTATTTTTTGAGCAAGATTTATATTTTAGCAAGTTAAAGAAATATGCGAGTCTAGAATTTAGAATTGGATATATTACTTTTATTTTCTCTCATGTATTTTTACGTGGACCCATGGTTAATAAAGAAAGTTATCTATTAATTATATTTGAATTTCATGATTCAAATTATGATGACTCATATAGAGATATCATATATACCAAGAAGTATAAATCATGTTGAATTTAGAGAACACATGATTTTTAAAGAAAAAATCTATCTTAGGTCTAGATGATATAATAGTCTATAAATTTAGTTTAGTTTAGACTTTAGAACCATGATGAGTCAGAGAATAAGAGAATTAATTAATTATAATTTAGAGTTCATACTAGAAGAAGATGATATATTCAACCTGATTAGACTATGAATCTATGGAGTAATCAGATGATTCTGATGTAATCCCCTCAAATATTGATTTTCTAATTGTTCATCAGAAGGGACAAAATAAGTCTACTCAATATCTAATTTCACATGTTTTATTGGATATGCATTATTATAAAATGACATCTAAGGCCTTTAAGTATGTTTTGCTTCGATATTTTATTATTCAAATAATATATAAATATTTTTCATTAATATTTGATAGGTTATTAGAATGTTCTGATATTATCTTTTATGAGCATAATTTATTTTCTAGCAAGTCTAAGAAAGATGTGAGTCTAGGGTGTTAGATTTGGATTTATTTTTTTTATTTTCTCTCATAGTTTCAATTAGACTCAGAGTTAATAAAGGATGTTATTTATTAATTATATCTAAACTTCATGGTTCACATTTTGATGATCCATATAGAGATATCATATATTTTAATAAGTATAAATCATGTTGAATTTAGAGAACATGTGATTTTTAAAGCGAGAAAATCTATCTTAGGTCTAGATGACATAGTTGTCAATAAGTTTAATCTAGTTTAGAGTCATGATGAGCCAACAAATATGAGAATTGACTATTAATGACTTAGAGATTAAAATAATAAAATATTAGGAGAAGGTGACATACTCAGTATGCTCAGACTAGAGACATGTATGTGGAGGAATTAAATGATTTTGAAGCCATTCTCTTATATTTTGACATTCCTGTCTCTCACTAAAGGGATAGAAAGTCTATTCAACATCTGATTTTATATATTTAGTCATGTTTTTATTTTCTTTCTTTTTATTTATATATTAATTCTTATGAAGATAATTAGATATACAAGTCGTCTTTTGAGATTTTATCTTATTCATGATGATACAAGATTATGATAAAAAGATTTATGTCATTCAATTCAATGAGACTTTGGAAATAATAGCACAACTTACAAGAAAATATGTTGTTAGCTATAGATGAGTGTTTAATGTCAAATAAATATAGATGTGAGGATAGATTGATTTAATGTGAGACTTATTGTAATGAGATTTACTCAAATATTTATTGTGAATTATCAAAATATTTTTTATTTAGTGATAAAGTTGATCTTCATGTAGATACTTATATTCTGATAGTATGTCACAGATAAATAATAAATTAGTTGGATATACAAAATATGTTTTTATATTTACTGATAAAATCTTTCAGAATGTGTTAATGTGGTTACAAAAATGAAGAATAACTATTTAATTGAGATAGATTGGATCTTTCTATTTGATGAAATTGTTCTATAGCATTTTAAGATGTAGTTTTAATTGTAAACCATCTAATCAACATGATATATTTTTTATTTTTTTTAATGTCTTTTTTTGGATCATGAATCGTGAAGTGGTGGTGTTTAATTTGTCTATTAGAACATGAATCGTGAAGTGGTGGTGTTTAACACTTATATTGTTTCTTTTATTTGGATCTTTAATTAGTATAGTGAGTCACTTGTCGGTTGTATATGAATTTGTTAGTTTATCTTATAATGATTTATGTGGAGTCATCATATGTATCAATAGATATATTTCAGGTTGATTTTGGTGAGAATTGAGATGAGGTTTTGCAAGAAGGAAAATTTTGTCTTAGATTTAGATGACTCAACAATCCAAGAGTTTACTTCAAACCAAACTTATGATGAGTTGAAAATTATGAGAATTGACTACCTAGAACTTAGTGCTTACATTAAGAGAATGTACCATACGTAGCTTGCTCAAACTAGAAATGTGTCCATCGAGTTACCAAATGATAATGCTGGTAATTCTTATGACTTTAATTTTTTGATTGCTTTTCGGAATAGATAAAAGTCTTCAACTCAACACCCCCTAAAACTGATGCGTAAAATTACAAAACATCGAGATAAGAAAAAAATTTGATCAATTGCCAATTTGAACCAATAACTAAATTATTGTCTCGACAAGATTTAGAATGAACTTTCCCAAAGATCAACAATTGAATTTAATAAATGATCAATCAAAGAGAACAATGAAATAATTATTTTTCTCTATGTTTGTTATTTATGTTAATTGTTGCAAATGTCATGTGATAATCTTTCATACTTCTTAAAGGAGAATAATAATAAAAGAAATCCAGAACATTCTATTATCATCTAGCTTAATTAATGTATACAATAACTTAAAATCAGAAAAATGCTTTTTCCTAGTCGAATAACGGAGAATAATATTTAAAGAACTAGAAATTACTCTCTTCTAGCTGAATTTATGAGAATAACAATAGGAAAGGCTCAAAATATTATTTCCTAGTCAATTTAGTATGAATAAATCGTAAAATATGAGATAATATCATTTCCTAACTTGAATTATAAAAAATATTTAACAACATGAAAATAAATTCGAAAGAGAAAATAGGAATTTCTTCTTTTTTTATTGATTTGAAGGGATCCTCCAAGCCCTACCATACTCTTGAAATACCCCGAGTGGGTGTTTTGCGGGATACTCTTACTATCAAAAGAATTCAAGTGACTAACAAACAACTTTTTCAACAACCTTTACATTTCAGAAAGAAAGTAATTAGAATATTAAGGAAGATGAATGACAAAACAAGTGATATTTTTTTATAGCATCTGAATTCTTTAGCATGCTTCTCTTGGGTCTTCTTCAATTTATTTATTTTTTTCATAGTGTTCATTAATCATCTCTGCAATTATCTTATTAGCTTTCTTATATGCATAAAATCAAGACTGAATTTCAGGTGATTGCTAGTTTATCTTATTGGGGAAGTTCAAGACTGTGGAAAAGAGGCCACAATATGTTTTTGCAATAGTCATTGTAATATTGTAATATTGGTAAAACTGTTATGCACTGCCTTTCTATCAAGCTTTACTATGTTGAAAAGAGGTCAGCCTCATCTGGAACAATAGTGCCAGCCCAACCAATCCAGTTGGCTTCTACCTCTCATGCCTAACAGATTTGCTACAGATAGAACTACAAGTTGAGGAAATAGTTCTCCACTGGTATCATGTAGATGACTATAACTTTTAAAAAATGTCATTTGACAACTTTTTTATTACTGGAGCACTAAAAACAACATGCGTGCTGCTGACATGCATTCCCCTGGCACCTTCTTGATACAACAGGTGTGCACTTTTGGTAATAGTACCAGGTGTATCAATCATGTTGTCCACCATAACAGCAATGCTTCTCTTGACATCACTAATAAAATTCATAACCTCTGCAATATTGTGTCCATCACACCTTTTATCGACAATAGCTAAAAGGTGCATCCAATAATTCTTTGGCAAAGCATTTGCCCTGGCTATGCCTCCAACAACCGGAGCATTTGTCTGCAAGTATCTGTTTGCTGGATACTTTATTCATTGCATTTTGCATCTCCTAGCCATAATCATTCAAGTATGCTCATTGTGGTGGAGGTAGAAAGAGAGAAAAGCATGTCCAACCCATTACGGCATTATCCATAAAAGGGATTTGAGAAAAAAAATATAACGTGCTTACTGCTACAATTCAACCTTCTGTGGAACTTGATTATAGCAGGGTGTTGTCACAATCATAATGGGCTGCAGCTGCATTCTCCATGCTGGGAAATTGTGCAAACATCTTTTAGAGCTTTGGCAGAAAAGTAATGCATATTAGTTTTTCCTTCATGAGTAGATTGTTCATTACTATTACAATGGCTCTTGCAATAACATATTGTGACATCTTTTCCTCTATCCTGGATTTTCCCAAGAAGATAAACTAGCAACCACCAGAAGTTAAAGTCTCAGTTTACTCCATCGCAAAAACCACTTCAAGTCTTCAACAACCTCAACCAGAATTGTGATTTCTCCACACTGGGGAATTGTTGTTCTTCCCTCTGGAACTGTTGCAAAAGGAAGAGATGCAATGCTGATATGCCTAAAAATGTTGCACAGTGTGGTTCAATTTTTTACTGCATGCACAACAGTGTTTGCATGTCTATTATGCAGGATGCACAGTAAATATTCTTGTTACCATAGGTGCAATAGTGTTATGCGTGTCCACTGTGCAGAATGCACAGTACCATATCAAGATTGAAAGACCAATTCTCATGTTTCTGTGTCCAAGGTATTTGGGCCTAGGGTTTTCTATGCTGAAGGTCAAGATTGACTGACCAGTGCCCCAAGTCTTATACTTACATCTGCAAGCCTAGCCTGTGGCAGTACTATCAAAAGAAGTTCAACTGTATGCTTGTCTAATCAAGATTGACTAACTCTAACAGAATGCCTAGACTCCAGAACAATCATAGGATTGCATCTTAGAATTTTTACTGCTGATGGAAGCTAGTTATTTTACAATGCTTTTATTTTTTTCGAAGTGAGCTGAAAGAGCATCTCCATGAACAACATAAGCATTTCCTTTGTTCATAAATCTTTCTCCTGTTTACTTTTGTGAACTGAAGCTTCCGCCACGAAGCTTGCCAAGCTGTAAACTATAGCATTTTTTGTTCTTTATTGGCGTACATAATGGGTGTGTGATAGCAGGGGTTGGTGCACAATAGGTGCTCTCTATCTCTTTCAAGGGTTCGCAACCCTTACTCACACACTAACTCCCCAACGGTTTTCCTTTTCTAGTGTATTGCTTTGATATCATGTTGCAGAATAAAAACTAAAATTCATTCAACTTCATAAAAATAACATATATGAAAAGTTTTTATATAGAGAACAAATTGTTTGGGGTAAGCCACAAGTTGTGTGCTTTCATTAAAACATAATCAAAGAAAATAAATAAATAAATATATAAAGCTATAAATTTAAACATAAAATTAAAAATATTAATAAGTATGTGATTATTTTTATAATATATATCCAAACAGTTAAACAACTAACAAAAATTTTTACGAAGATTTTGAAGAGTATTTATCTTATTTTTTTATGTAGGTTTGATATTTTGTATTGTATTTGTGTGCACTTGCTTAATGAGAGGTGCTGTAATTTGAAGCTATATTTTTTATTTATTTTTATTTTATTATTTATGTAATTATTGATGAGAATATCCAACATTATAAGTTATTCCAATTCATTGACATATTATATAAGAGCATTACTTTTACATTATTTTTTATTGAGTTTTATATATGTCTTTATGAGTTTTTAACTTGTAGTTTATTAGTTGCAATGTATTTTTGGATGTGATCATACCTGATTTAACCAACATAGTATGTTGTTATCTTGGATGTCTAAGTGCTTTCAAAAGAGTATTAGGGATCTTGTAACTATTAAAATATTTTATAAAATAATAAAAAAAAGTTTCAAAATGAGAAATTGAGAGTAAATATGATAATAATAGCGAGTTATAATTTCAAATCGAATTAATTGATATGACAGAAGGCTTATCTAGAAATAATTATGAATGTATCCATCTAGTATATTATTTTAGGTTGTGAGCATCTTGTTTTCCAATTTTTAACTCTCATTCTTACGAAGAACTCTAACTCATGTCTAATAATACACTCACATTTGACTTATCTTCCAAACAAATAATTTCAAGAAAAATTTTACTATTGTTAGGAAGAAGAGTCTCACAATGCTCCTTTAAATCAATAATGCTAATTTAATAAAGTGAAGAGGCAAAAATAGGAGAAGTCATTGTTCTATGAGAATTAATAACTAGACATGGGAATGATCCAGTCACTATGATATTGGAATTTTTATTCTCTTGGAGCAACTGCTTATAGGACATTTGCTCAAAGCATTTTATTTTCACATGCATAATTATGCTTATCATCTTTTGTGGGTAATATGTCTATATTCTTTTTGAGTACTATAGTTACCAATGAATGTGAAAAGAGCAATTATTTTTTTTTATATCTGGAGAAAGATATTCAACAAAACGAGCACACCTAAAAATTTTTGTTGGAATATTAAAAAAAATATATTTTTTATAAGGAAATGCTAATATATACTATCACATAAGAAAATAGAATATGATGTTTAGTTGATTAGAAAGTAAGATATTTATATTATTTTTTTTTAAATATATAAAAAATTCTCATATATAATAGAAATGTCATTGTCATTTTATTTAAATATCAATTTTTTAGCTATCTAATTATGTGTAAGAGTGCTAGCCAAGATGTCTGGTTAGTTATTTTATACTCTTCAAAAAATAAACAAAAATGGTACAACCTAATTATTTAGTAAAATAACTCTCTTAAAATAAATTATGATAAAATTTTGAAATAAAAATAAGTTTTGTAAAATAAACAAACATTGACAATATCAAAAGTTTTGGACTCCATGAAGAATTAATAAGAGTACAATAACTAGCGAAATTAATATCGGCTCTTAAATCTTTGACTCGAGAGTCAAGAGTAAGGTGATGGGAAAAAAAGGAAATACAATATTAGAGAGTCTCAACTAGAGTTAATAGTATCTAAAAAAGTAAAAAATATTCTTACCGAGTAAACATAACAAGGTCAATAGATGTCAACTTGAAAAATTTAGCCTGAATTGATTGCGTAACTTGCTTTATAGGCCATGAACCATGACATGTTTTTGTCGAGTAAATTGAGGTAACTAAGTTTCAAATATTATTGTATGTTATAAGAACTAAATATATTTGATACATTCAGGTTAACCAACTATCATAAATGTATTAGTCATTGTGCATTGATGTCCAATCACTAATCTTACCCAGTCTGTGGTGACTCATACAACTGGTGCCAAATGTTCTCTTGGCCTAAGAATTAAATTTTCATCTAATTAATATATAATAAATGTGTTTCTACTTTAAATTTTTAGTGAATTGTCTCTAGTGGTCTTGCTCTATTCCATGCCTTCTCTCTAATCAAAGACACTTTAAAGTCCAGAACCCAAACACACACCACTAAAACTAACAATGTACATTTGTTAGATATTCTAATAATAATGGTGAGAGATATAATTTTACAAA
This sequence comes from Sapria himalayana, assembly GCA_029783825.1. Lineage (NCBI taxonomy): Eukaryota > Viridiplantae > Streptophyta > Magnoliopsida > Malpighiales > Rafflesiaceae > Sapria > Sapria himalayana. Next base: position 568,003 of record JAREIK010001216.1, read on the forward strand.
TGTTCCTCTCAGTGTACCACCCAGCAGAATTTATGTGATACAATGTGATACAATTGTTCAACTGAATGATGCATAGCAAGGAAGAGGTGAACTAGGATTTCTATTGTCAAATACTAATAATCACTATTCATTAGAATTTGTATTCAACATATAGAGTAAGAAGAAATTGTTGAGTTCAGAACAGATAGCATTGCCAGAATCATAGTTGAACTGAGGAAACATAACATAACTGTTCCTGCATCATGCATGATCCACCATGGGAATCACCATTGGAACTACCCTGTCTTGCCAAATTACCATGACATCACCATGCATGTCCTCCCCCACCGTCATCTGTTGTCAGAACCGCCGTTGTCTGTTATTGTACCTCTACAGATTTGATTCTACGTCAATCATTGGCGCCACCATCTCAACCTTTGTGTACTGTGTGCTACCAGCTCAGTCATTGTGGCTCACCCCTACGTCATGTAAAAACCAAATTCTTTAGGAATCCAGCAACGGTCAGGAGAGAGAAGAGAAGAGAAGAGAAAAGGACGGAAGATGAAAATGAGAAAAAATAGAATGTTTTCATCTAATATTAAAAGCCAAAAAGCATGTAATGTACGTATAGTTTTGGGTAACTCACATGTTGAGTGCATCGAAAAATGTAACGAAAAAAAAAAGAAAATATAAATAGAAAAATAAACCTACCATCTATATTAAGCAGAATATTTATATATGTTGTCTCAGTGTGCCACCCATATAGTCACCAGACAATTCTTGGCAAGTGGTGGAATGGTCATGAGACTGATTCAGCAAATGATCAAATGATTATGCCAAGCTACTAGTCTGAGTTTGAAAATGTCATGCAACAGTTATGTGGGTCATCCTGGCTAGGGATATTTCTAGTTGGGATTACAAATTTACATAACAGAAAACAGGCTTTGAACCTCAAACTGAGTACCATTCCTAGCTTTGAACCGGAATGTCTAGAATATTCATTTGATTGCTATGTGGCCGGTTAGATCTGGCTGGCATATTTGGCTTGATCTATATATACAATTCTATGTGTGCGTATGAAAATTTGAAAAGATCAATGCATTTTTAGTTGGTTCGCTATTGTGCTCTCCTTGCATATATGTTTTCTAGAATGCACTGTTGCTATTTATTTTTCAGGCTTCTGAACTTGTCAAAACCGGGTGTTTCGACTGGGGTTGTCCCTACTGCAGCAGCAGCAGCAGCAGCTTTATTATCTGATGGGGGTGGCTCATTGGTATGGGGAGCTCTGTAATTCTGTTCTGTATTAGTTTTTTATAATGATAACCATGGAAAACAGCTTCATTTATTCAGGTTGAAATCATTGATGCATGAGGGGCTGCAATATAAACATATTCATGACTGGATGCTTTGTTCGTTTGTAGAAGGTTTTAAAATTTTAACTTGCATTATCCATATAAAGGTTTCTCATGAGATGAAATGGTGTTTCCATGGTTGGTCAAGTTGCTAATCTATTGAAATAACACTTAGAAATACCATGCATTATGTAGATGAGATATGATTATGGAATGAAATATATGCTGTCAGGGTATTATTTTGCACACTTATAGTGGTTTTGACTTTGAGGTTGTAATTGACTATTAACACTCACAAATGAACATTATTTTGGTCAATCATATAGAATAATTTTGATTTAGGATTGGTACATATTAGAATTTGAAGCTGGATCACTGAACTTATCCCTAAGACACGTGTAAGTATATGTCAGCTTGGTAGAAGTTTTATCAAATTGAACAAGGGCATCCTACAACTTGTGTATTCCAATCACTATTGGTATGGTTATTACCTTTTTATTGCCTCATCCAAAATGCGACACACACACCACATACTTTCTATTCTTTTCTCAATGTCCATTCTTGTTCTGGATAACATATGCAATATCAGGAACATGAATTCGGAGTAGTGTCATGTCCATTTTTTCTTTAAAAATGCGTATGTCAAAGGATCACTACTGCTTTGTTTACCGTCCAAATGCCAATCTCATTGTTAAACACCTTAACAAGGGCCTTGTTCATAGAGGTATCAATTGAGATATTAACAGCATATTATATATTTTCTTTGTACCATGTATTGGAATGCTCATGAATTATAAGAGTACCCCATCTAATTTCTAATTCTATATTTATATTGTACAATGACTTGCATGTATTATAGTAGAATTTACATATTATTTGTTTACTTTATTTGTTTTGTTGTTTTAACATGGAATTAGAATTGTAAAATATTGATTTGTTTCTCTTTATTATTATTATTTTATTTTCTGTTTTATTATTGTAGAAAATTCAAGTAAGAAATAAACTTAATAATCTTAATTAATGAAAACAAACATACTAAATCATTATATAATAGACAAATGTTATTTGGATAATCCACATGTCGGGCATTCTTTTCAATAATATAATAAAAGATAAAAAGAAACCAGCAAGATTATAAAGTTGTAAAAAATTTAATACCACTTGTAAAGCTTGTACATAGATTTTCAAAATATAAAGCTTGGTTAAAAGAAATTATTGAATCTGGTTAAAGTCACATTTTTTAAAAGTACTTCTAAACACTCATCTTAAATAAGAATATTATAGCTATCTCAATAAGATGTATATTTTTTCTTTCAATAATTTTATTTTGTGAGTGCACCGATATAAGAAGTTTGATATATTATCTTATGATCCAAATAGTAAATACTAAATTTGACTCTTATGTATTATAATATATTATTATTTTTTATATTTTTGTAATATATCCAAATATATGAAATATATGAAATATCTAAAAATTAGAAATATTTGTGATTTATCCAAAAAAAATATTAACGTATATTATGAGCAATCATCAATAAAGGTAATTAATTACTTAAAGTATTTTCTGATTATATTTTTACTAGGTCTCTATATATTTAAATATAATAGATTGAATGAGTTCTTATTCATATATAATTGGTTGGCAAGATATGTAACTCTTATATGTTTTTCTAATTGACATATTTGATGCTGTATGATAGAGATACCATTAAGCCTAGAGTATATTGTTCTCAACTTGATCAGTGGTAGATGACCAAGTTGAGAATGAAAAAGTAAAAAGTTTCATGTATTAAAAAATATAGAAGGAAATCATATAGTTGTAGACAATATATAATATTTATTTTGTTCAATCACAAATAGAGTATTTCTCAAAGTATTTTGTTCATATAAATAAAATCAGTAAATAAAAAAATAATGTTAGAATTAAGTATTATTGAAGAAAATTTAATCAAAATATATTGATGGAATAATTAGGAATAATCATAATATGATAAAGAAATAAGTAATCAGTCTAAATACTGATATATTAATGATTTTAAAGATTCTGTCTTTGACTATAATAATATTTTTAGAATAAGAAAAATAAAAATTAATAGGCAATGATTACCTATTAAATGAGTATTGGCTGGCTTCTGTACCGACAATTAAGGAGTTTGGATAGTGAGTACGAGCAACAAGACTAGTAGTTCCTAAAGAAAAGAAAGTATCTGGTACAAGTTTAGATAAGTTTTTGTATATTCTTTTTTAGTAAATATCATGATTAATGAATTTTATAGACTCATAGATAACTCTGACAATCAGCTAGTTTCTATGGGGTACTTTCGACTCTCTCTTGTAATAATATCTAATAACTATCTCGAGTGTGACTCAGCCTCCTATTATATGTATATTGAAATGAACTCCTCATTATCTATCTTTATTATGATAATCTTATTTCATACTTAATAAGACATTGATATTAGGTTTTTTAAAAATAATATTAAAATTGGATAAATTTATTTTCATTGAGAATAATAAATCCTAGTGTGGAAGGTTTATTTGTTTTTTTTGAAATAACCTTAACTTGCATGAAAACTTTAATTTTTAGGGTACAGTTGTCAAAAAACTATCCTGCACCCCCAAAGCCTACACAAAAAGCTCGTTGATACCTTGCTCATGCCATCCACACTCATGTACTCACTATTATTGAAATCATATGATTTACGATTTAATGGGTAGATGATCCGACTCTTTTAAAGATTCAAAAATATGCATAAATCGAAGATTGAATTGCTGAATCGCGAATCGATTCATATGAATTGATTTAATACTGATTCTCAAGTTATTAATATTTTCAAAAAGTCATAAAAATAAAAATACCAAAAAAATTATCAACTATAGGAATTAACATGAAAAAAAATAGCTTCTGCATTTGATATTATGAATTTTACATGAAAAAGTAACAAAATACCAAAAGAGTAATAAAATACCAAAAAAGTCAAAAATAAAAACTAAAATATAAAAAAAAATTACAAATTGTAGGAAATAAGAAATTTATGTGAAAAAAAGTCATAAAAAATTTGATTTATGATTCGACTTGATTCTTAATTTATTACTCAAGTATTTTAATTTTCTATTTGAATATCGATTTAACAACCATGCATGCACTTGCTACTTTACTCATGTAAACGACCATGCATGTTTGCTGGCTTTTTCATGTGAACATTATGCATGCATGCTTTTTTGGATGTAAAGTACTATGTTGCATACAATGGGCGATGAATATACTAAGTGGCATACAATAACAATGCATTCTTTTAGAACACACATGTTTGTATTATGCTAGTACAATGCACATAATTATGTACTTAGAGTTTGTAATATGTATATCCACACACATCATAAAGCTTTTTTTTTATAAGGTATAGCTCCAATTCAATGTAGAAAACTTTAATAGAGAAATAACATCAATAATGATAAAGAATGAAAATGAACAAATGAAGCTCATATATAAATAGAGTTGTCAATCTGGTTGTGCCGGGTTGACATGATCCAAAATTTGGTGGCACAGTCAGAACACCATGCCATATTGGACATGATACAATGTATGTATCTTTGTCTTGCCATGCTGGCACGACAACATAGGAGGAGGCTCGGCATGACATAATTGCTAGACTTTCTCAATAATGTGTTCCATGTCGTTTCTGGGTTAGTCATGAACCAAGCCACCCATGACTTGGCTTGGCATTGGCCATGACACTAGTGGGCTCTGCCATTAACTATAATTAAAATTTTAGTCAGTGGCCATTGGGATTGGGAGCCCCGTGCTCTGACTTTGTCAGGCAAAGTTAGCCTTCAAAATAAAGTTTTAATTTTTAAAAATTAAATATTAAAATTGAACTGATCTATAGATGAAAATGAAAAAAAGTCATAATTCAATAAAAAAATACATTTATTATTTATATGATCTCAGTTTTATTATGATATTAAAAATAATAATAAATTGAAAAATTATAAAAGTACAATAATCAATATTAGTTAGTAACAACAATAATATGCTAGTTCTTTAATACTCATGATTAATCTCCATGATTAGAATTGTCATATCTCAAGCTTGTAGTCGTAGTCTTGATATTCTTGATGCTATGTGAGTTATCATTTAATAGTAGTTTTTTTATTTGATCTTGAAAATTCATTCGTAAATCCTTCTTGTTCTTTAAACATGATAATGTTTCTATGATATCTAGTCACAATGTTGATCTCCTAAGTAAAATAATATTTATTGTTATAGAAAAAATTGACTAATGCTATACTCATTTCTATTTGAGAGATTAATATATCATGTATCATCTAAGATCATATATAATATATTTATTCACATGATTTCCACTAATCTAATATATCCAAATGCTTATTGTTATCATATGAGAGGATGAAACAATAATTAGTATTTAATTATCAAGATAACTTGTTTCTATTTGATGGAACTTTTCATTATTTGTCTTAGTTAATTTAATAAAAAAGTTATTATTTTTAAACATATAATTCATATTCATACTTGGAGACTCGCTAAAATTATTATACATAGTATCCTAATATTTAAATATGTCACTTAATTATTTGTGAATCTTACAATTTTCTTTTTTATGTAGTTCATGCAAATGAATATATATTTCAGTATGTTTTATACTTTTTTCATTTTAATTTGATATTCATACATGCAGTTAAATAATAAAGAGATAAAATAAACAACTAATATTTTAAATACTTATTTTTCAACTCAATAGTCTTGATACTAAAATTAGCGTGTCTTTTATATTTATTAAATATATTATCAATATTGCATATGCACCCAAATATAATATATATGGTGAGAGTGTACATAGATAAATATATATTTGTCATATCATAAAAAAATTTTAGGAATTTTTAAAATAAAATTTATCTTTTATTTTGAATTATTAATATAAATGTGCCATTTTTATTATTAATGTAGTTAAATATCATGTATTATAGTTAATATATGAATCTAATATCAAATAGGCATAATTCCAATGGTATTTAATGTTTATTTGATTTTTTTTTTCTTTTTTAGGCCTTTTGATGAATATTGAGTGTAAAACTCTTATTATCTAATAAGTATCTTTAAATATTTTAATAAATTTTATGTTTTCTAATGTAGTAGTACTATTGATTAATTATATGCCATATATACTTAATGTGTAAAATTTTATCTCGATATTATTATTTGAAATATTATCGAATATAATACAAAAAATTTTATTTTAAATATCTTATTTCTTAAAGATTCTTAATAGATACTCATATATAAAAGATAAATCACAAGGATGAATGATCTCATTAAATCAAAAAATTTTTATTTTAATTTTTATTTAGAATTTATATATTTGGTGGTGACACATTCAAATACAATATCGTTGTGACTAATTTATATATTAGAATTCATAAAAATTATTTCATTGTATTTCTTAAGTTTGTTGATTATTAATTATTTTTTTAATTTAAAATATTTTATTATGTTATTCCTACTGATTGACCTAAAAATTTAATGATAAGTGAGTTGATAGTAAGTTTACATAATATAAACCTGTCTAGGATTATTCGAAATACTAATCTAAGACATATGCTAAAAAGTTAATTTTTCCATGTCTTTTATTCCAATTTTAGTAATAATTAAGTGAAGTCAATGAATTTAAATTTAATCTAATTTCAAAAATTCTGTCATCTAGTTGAGTTTACTTGATTTCAAATATATTATATTTTTTAGTATATTAATTAATGTCATTTAAGATAATTTGTGCTATTAGTACTTACTTCAATATATATATTTTTTATAATATATTTATTATATTGAATTTTTTTTTTGATTTTTATATAATTTTTATTTTTAATTATATTAAAGTGTGTCTACACTAAAGTTTGCTTATTTTTATGCTTTTTAAGTTCATGGGTTGATATCATACAAGAAAACTAAATTTTGATTTCAGATCTTTTAATCAGGTTGTGATTATGATATATATCTAGGTTTAATTCATTTTCATGATTTTCACAATTTGTTTTTTTTTTTAAAATTTATGGCTAAGAGACCAAAAGTAGAAGATGGAGAATAATGTTTTTATAATTTTATTTATTATAAATTATTTATTTATTTATTAAAAAAATGAATAAAATAAAATATATACAATGCAATATATACCTTTACTTTTGTGGGTAGTATATATATATATATTTTACTTTATCTTGTTTGCTCATATCTTGAAATTGTAGCTTATCATCAAAATCATTTTGACACTCTAAAATTAAAGTACAAATTTAAAAAAAAATTGTGGCTGCTATGATACTTTTAGAAATTTATAAATAATGGGAAGAGTCAATAGATAATTAAAGATTACAAATGAATTATAAAAAAATAAAATATGTCAATATGATATTTATAGATTTGTTAAAATTAAATAATAATTTATTAATTTTTCTAGGCTAGAAATTTAGTAATTTTTGGATTTTACTCATTCAATTATTGAATTAAATGCAATAGTTGAAAAAATTAAAATTTTTTATTAATTTTTTTGTTTAACAAAACAATGACATGCATTGTCTTGTTGACTATAATGCCTATAAGTAGCCATTTTAAAATGATACATTTTTGAAATTTGGCCCATGCCACATTTAATGCCTATCGTGCCAAGCATACGGTTATGGGGCCCCAATGTGAGTGAGTCTCTTTGGCCCCAACACAACGCCCTTGTGACCCCAACACGATGCCCTTGTGATCTCAACATGGCACAATAGGAGTTGTACCACCAGCTGCCTTGAGTTTGGGCAATGCACAGTTTTGGTCCGTGTCATGTTGGGCCTTACATGACTGAATCGTGCCATGTCGGGCCTGGTATGCCTAAATCATGTCGTGTCATGGGCATTGCTTTGACCATTTGATACCTTTATATATAATGGATAAATTTAATTGAACCAACTCACATGTTAGGTACTCCCATCAATAATGCAATATGTTGTTTTTTTATTATTTTTATTTTTTTCATTTTTGATGAGAGCACTCAACATTTTGATTGATTCATTTAAATTTACGTATTGTATAAGGATAATTGATATATGATTTTTTTAGATTATTATTACATGTATATTTTTAATATTATTTTGTTGTAATATAGTATCAGAACTTAATTAAAAAAATAGATTTTTTTTCAGCAGTAGGGGTGTGTAGCAGTGACCGCAAAGTGGCCATGGTTGTGGCATTAGAGGTGTGTGCAATTATCTCTCATTTATATTCCATGGATCTCAAACTTTAGTGCTCTATCTATAACCTTAGGCTAGATTTTTTTTTTCAATTATTTAAGTTAGCCTATCCTTGTTTTTCACAAGAGTCGCTCCTATAAGATCCTACACACAAACTTAGTAATTGAGATAAACACTTAGCGAGAAAAAATATATTACAATTGAAACCTTGATATAATAATAAGAGAAATTTTTTATACAGTAAGAGTTTCCCTTTATCAATGACTTATATTACATTACAAGTTATAATCTCTGTACATGAAAATTCTTAGAATATTTTAGAACAAGTCATGATCTTGAAGTATTTATAACTTTCTGGAATTCTTCTGGAATATCTTAAATATCATTTCAGAAGTTATCAAAAGTCAATCCCATGATTTGATATTTTCTATTAATTTTTTAGGCTGTGACGTTTTCACTCATCAATCATGGTGATGCATTCATCGAAACATCATTGTGAAAATTTATAATATTTTTTTGGAATTATCATAATATATCATTGCGTTCTCAATTGGCTTAAATGTATTATAATCTCTTTTATTTCACAAAATATTATTGACTTGGTATGTAATTCTTTTACCTCAAATTATTTTTTTAATAGTTTCTATGATCTTTTCATAGGAGATATTTACTCTTATTGATGCTCGGTGTGACTTGGACCATGTCAGATCACCTTGATCATCATGTAATGGCCTATGTATGCTCATATGAAATGCTGGATGTATTTTAATTTTTTGAGATAAATCAAGTTGGTATGCGACATTACCAACTCTTATAAGAAATATGATAAGCCACCTCATACCTTGCACTAGTTTTCTGTGTATTCCTCAATGTGATCATTACCAAGTGAAGTTTTATCAATACTAAGTCACTTATTTGATAGTGAATATCTCTTTATTTTCTTTTAGTCCAATTCTTTGAATGCTTAATTATTTTGTGCAATTCATTTCGAGTTAAGTCAAATTATTCTTGTCACTCATTGACAAAATGATAAGTTAGATTTTATTTTGTAAATTCTATTTGAATGGTATTTGGAGTATGTGGTTGTTATCTAATCACAGTTTCAAATAAAATATTTCTCCTTGTTTATTCCCATTGCATATTTCAAAAAATTATGTAATATCAAATAGTTTTGACCAATCTCTTTATGAAATATTTATAAAGTGTTGTAGAAATGTTTTTAATAAAATATTCACTCTTTTTGTTTTCCAATTAGTTTGAGGTAAGTATTTATTGAAAATTTAGATTTGATCATATTGATTTAAATAGTTCTGTCAAAATTATCTTACGTATCATCCATCTTGATTATTGACTTTGGATTAGGGGAATACTCAAATTCTTTACAATATTTATTTAGAATCAATTTTGTTGTTTCCTTCTTAAGATATTTTTTTATTGTAGGGATGAAAAAAATATATTTTGAGAATCGATCAATTATATCATAATATTTTCAAAGACATCAACTTTAGGAAGTCCTATAATAAATTTCATGAAGACACTTTTGCATAGTCATTTTGAATTTTGTAATTGTTGTAAAAGACCCACTATAATTTTTTTTCTCTTCCTTATCTTATCATAAAATTAGATAATTTTTCACATAAGTTTTCATGTTATTTTTCATGTGAGATTAATAGTATCATTCCTCCATAAGTGCTAGGGTGTAATACATACTTGAATTTCACTCCACTTATAATCTTGACATTCAATCAGAATTTCTTTGTGTAACTTCCCAAATGAGGGGACATGCTTTCTCTTCCTGAAGATTAAATCATTTTCTACATAATTTTTTTTATCTTTCTTTCAATATCATATTCAATAAGAGATCTAGTCATTGACTTTTTGAATAATTTTTTTTTAAATATGATCTTTCAAATATCCATGTAATTATCTAATTGCTGCAAGTTATATTTCAGTTTAATGAATCTGATATCACATTGGTTCTACTTGGTTTGTATTTAAATGTGTAATCAAATTAGAAAATAACTTTTTTCATTATGCTTATTTGCTAATTAATTTCTTTTATGTTTGGAAATAACTGATAGTTACATTATTCGTTTTTACTCAAATTGAGATCCCAAAATATAATATTTTTATACTTGTCAATAATAAATTATCATTGTCATTTCTTTTTCATAGATTGTGTATTGCCGTTCGATTTTATTTAGTTTTTGACTTTTAAATATAATTAGATGGCGTTCTTAGATAAATACTCATTCAATTGAAAAACCTAAAGCATCCTTGTGTATTTTTCATGATTTGGAATAATTTAGTAAGATTAAAGATAAACTATTTTGTAATAATTTGTTTCAAACAATCCAAAGTTTCTAGACAAATTTTGTTTGACTTTCAATTTTTTTACTTTTGGAATATATTAGTTAATGATATGACATTATAAGAATATATCTGAATGAAATATTAATAATATACATTTTGTCGTTGTACGTTCGTGTCACTCAATTTTGCTCAATATTATTTAAAAATAAAATTTGTAATTGAATAAAAGAATAAATCTACTTTTGACATACAATTCATTTTCTCGCTAGGTATGAAATATTTGCCTCAATTGATTAACATTCATTTTTAATGAAATACTATATACACCAATATAATCTAATACATTACACGAAAATAATAAACAAATGGCTGCAATACTTTATTCATTAGGATAAAAAATAAGGATGATACATTTGTAAGTCCAAATGATAGTACCAAGGATTTATGTCTCATGTCTCGTGATACATGGCATCTTTAGTTTGTCACATTTAATTATGCGTGCTTGTTAATACTCTAATCTCAAATCAAGTTTAAAAAATTATCTCACATCACTAAATTGGTTGAATAAGTCATTAATCAAAGAAATTAAATATTTATTCTTTATCATGAATTTGTTGAAGGCTCGATAGTTAAAGCATAATTGTAATGATTTTTTTTTGTTTTTGTTTTAAATAAAACTTGAGCACTATATGAAATATTTAAAGGTCAAACATTATTAGCTATGTTGCACGGATACGCCTAGGAACTGCCGTGTCGTCGTGTCCGACCCGTGTCGCCGTGTCCACGTGTCGGACACGTGAACACGGTGACACGGGTCGGACACGGGTCGGATACGTGTCCGATACACCACGTGGCGTATTGGATACGCGTCAGAGACATATCCGACGCGTTGTTCGGAAACAATCATCATTAACAACAGACGTGTCGTTTATCTACAGACGCGTCGTTTACCAACTGATGCGTTTTAATGATTCTAACGCGTCGGAAATACACTATATATTAATTATTACTCCTATATCTCCAACAAATTGAGGAGCACACCGCCGACAATGAGTTGCCGACAAGCCGATTGCGAGAAATAGTTGTCAATTGTCATTGCGTCAAACGGGGAGGGGAGGAGCACACCGCCGAGGCGCCAACAATACCTAAGGTAACCTAATTCTATAAAGGGAAGGGGGGGTTTTGGAATCTGTTTCGGGAGGGGGGAGAGTTTGAAAATCAAAACTGTAAAGGGAGGGTGGTGGGGGGGTGTTAGAGGGTTTAATTTTTTTTTACATTATTTTAAAATACAGAATTTTAAATTATTTTAAAATACAGAATTTTAAATTATTTTAAGATACTTAATATTTATAATTAATAATTTTTATTTTTAATTTTATTTTTTTTATCATGACGTATCCTAGTCGTATCCGTATCCTAGTTTTTTAGAATTTGTTGTGTCCCCGTATCCTGCCGTGTTGTATCTCCGTGTCCGTATTCGTGTCCGTGCAACATAGATTATTAGTATTTATTAATTCTTATAGTTTCTTTTTTAGCTCTTTGAGTTATGTGAGAGTCACTTGACAGGGTGTATTATTTGTTGGAAGGTCATTTGGCGTCAATTCAATATGGTGGTCCATATATTTCTTCAGAGATAATTTTTTTGGCAACTCAACAGACATGATTCTTAAAAGGAGTTGATAAGTTTCAATACTTTTATAGGAGTTTCACTAATAGTCTTTATTTGGCATCAACCCTTGATGATTTGTAGATAGGGTGTTGCACGGACTGTTGTTATATTGAAACTTTTGGCAACGACAAGATTAAAGTGTTATAACAGAAGCATGGTGAACCCATAACTCATAGGGTGGCAGATCAACTTCCTCTAATATTATTTGATATTGATTACAAAACTTAATGCTATATGTTTGATCTTAGGTTAATTTTTTTTTCTCTCGAATTGTCTAAGCCAATTATTGTCTCTCACAAGAATTATATTTGCAATATGTCACACAAGTTTAGCAAGAATAAATTGACTTAGAGAGAGAAAATATAGTACAAATAAAAACTTGAATAAGTATAATAATTAGAGAGCTCTCTTATATAGTAAGCGTTCTCTTTTACTGATGATTCAAATTATATAATGTCATAATCTAGTTATACATGAAATTCTTAGAATATTTTAGAATGAGTCATGAAATATATATACTCTTAGAATTTTTCTGAAATCACTTCAAGATAATTTTGGAGGTGTTCAAAATTCTAACCCATAATCTAATATTTTTTAAAATTTTATTGGATTGTAATACATGGTAGTTGTTTTTGACATGCACTATGGTGGTAGTAGATTTAAGTGTGGTTGTGGTCATAGTTATGTGTGGTTGTGGTCATAGTTGTGCGTGGTGGTTGTAGTAGGCACACATGTTATTTGAGATAGCATGCACATTCAATGGTAGGGACATAGTGGTTGTACGTGGTGGTACATAGTTGTGTCATGCAATAGTATTTTTGAGCTACAACCCTATGTGGTGCATAGTTGTGCATGCTTATGTTTTTTGGGCATAAACCTTTATTAGAGTTTAATAGATTTGTAAAAAAAATAGAATTAGGTTTGCAAAAAAATTTATCTGAGAGTAGTTTTTATCTTATTTGGAGAAATCATAATTTTCTGATATAGTATAAAGAGAGATTACTGATAATAAATATTGAGAGAAATAGATAGATTATTTAAGTTGTCTAGGAGCCCCATAGAATTTATTCATTATGATACTACTTACTAGAGAGAAGTATAAATAAATCTTGTCTAAAGTAGTAATAAATTTTTTTTTAGATATTACTGATTATTTTACTCATTCTCTTAATGCAAACTCTTAGATTATTGATATATAATTTAATATTTATATTATTGATAATCATTCCATATTTTTTATATTTTTTATAATTTTTAAAATATTATAATAGCTAATACAAATATTTGATAATTATTGGATATAATAATACATGGTTTAATCTTTGTTATTTTTTCATATTTTTTATTTTGATTATTATGCTAGTTTACTATATGTGGGTTTTTAAAAAAAAAATGAATTATCACTTTTTTTTTTACTTTTATATATATTTATTTGCATGGTCGATAGATTTAGAAAAAAATTTTATTTGAGATCGAATAGAGTGAATTATATGTTTTCTTCAACAATAATATTTTCTTCTAAATATTTGAATGTCTCAGACTCTATATTTATACATTATCAATGATAAAATTATACTTTTATAATATGAGATATATTAATTAGATATGCTTACCAAAACTATATATCTTGTATGTCAATGTGACTTAATTAGAGACTTATTTGAACAAATATATTTACATATCTTATAATCTAGTAGAGATTCTACAAAGAGAAATTTAGGTATTTGATTTCTTTTATTGATGAATGCTCGAGATATTCATGGTTATTTTTTTTTTGAGATAGGTCATAATAATTTTTTTATTATTTGGATTTTTCATAAAATGATAAAATATAATTTAATAAAAAAATTAAAAAATTAAGAAGTTATAATGTATTAAAATTTATATTTGGTCAATTTAACATATATTGTATGATTAATGATATTATATATTAGACTTCTTGTATTGACAAATCCTAATAGAAATTGATTATTGAGATGTCTAAACATCTGTTTGAGATAACTCATATACTCCTTGAGATGAATATTCCTAAATATTTTTGTTGAGATATGATTTTAATTGGAATATACCTTATCAATTAGTTATTTTCAATAATTCTTTCTCAATATATTTTCTTTTATATCTTATATCATAGAGAGAAGTTATTTAACTTGTTTTATAATTTTTTTTGTATTTATTTATTATTGTTCTCGATTATTTTTCAGGATGAGATAAATTAGTATTTAGTGCTTAGAGTTGTATTTTTCTGGAATATTTCAGTACCAGAGATAATTCAAATATTTTTTATCAGAGACTTAGAATTTTAGTAAGTGTGAATGTTTTTTTTAATTAGGACTCATTTTTTAATAACTATACAAAAAGTTTGAATCTAATTATTGTATCTGCTTTAATTATTCATTCTCATATATGTAATATTGTTTGGATTATCAGTTAGTTTAGAGAGTCAACTTCGGCAAATATGAGCATGTTGCTACTCGTAATGTTATTATTTTCATAGAGTGATTATATATACCAATACATTTATAACATAATAATTTTATAGAATAATATTTTTTAGTCTTCACTAGAGGTGTCAAACGGGATGTGTTGGGCTGGCCTGGTCCGTTTTTAGCCGGCCCGACTGAGCTTCTGTGCCGGGCCAGACACGACATAGTATGGTAACCGTGTTGTGCCTGGCCCGACACTATTCTGTGGAGGTTAGCCCAGCACGAGTCCGAGGCACTAATCCGTCCTGTTCGGCTCGGTCGGGCCGAACCCTAATTTTAAAAAAAATTAGGGTTCGGCGGCACGCCGCCGCGCCACTCTTTCGCCGTGATTCTTCACTATTGGGGGTCGGCGAGTTTCACCCATCGGGCTCAACTTCTGTTGCTGGGGAGATTTCTTGGCTCGTGCCGAGATACCGTGTTAACGGGCCACGATATCGTGCCGGGCCAGGCATGGCACCAGGCTCGTTTGGCCTCGGCACGGCAAGACACGGTTGGTGCTGTGGACAGGCACGACATGGGCATGGGCACGGGAAATTCTTGTGACGGCCTGGCCCAGACACGGCTGAATCATGCCGTGCCTCGTGCCGGACCGGGCCGGGCCAACATAGTTGACATCTCTAGTCTTCACGAGTATTGACCTATATTGAGTTAGTAATTAAGAAACTTGATTACTTATGAATTATAATCTATATTAAGAGAGAGTAACATATCCAGAATGCTTATACTAGAGATGAATCTACCAAAGAGCCAAATAATTTTATTAGTATTTCTTTGAATTTGACTTTTTGATCTTTCTTTAGAAGGGACAATAACATTGTTTTAAGAACTCGATTTCAAAGGTTTTTATTGAACTCTTGCATATTCATTCTTTTGCCTTTTTATTAATCTTGACAGAACTAAGGTATTTAAGTTTTTTTTTCTGAGGTATTATCTTATTCGGGGTAATGCTATGTTATGATGACAAGTTGCATGTCATTCACTCTAATATGATTTGGGAACTAGTACCATGATTTTTAGGCAATGTTGTTATTGGTTGTAGGTGAGTTTTTATTGTAAAAATAAGTCTAGATGAGAAGATATATCACCTTAAGGCAAGGCTTGTTGATAGTGGATTTATTTAGACATTTGATGTGAATTACTAGGATAATTACTCTCTAATAGCAAATATGATTTTAATATAATTTCTTTTTTTTCTTGCAGTATCTTATAGCTAGAGGATATATCAGTCAAACATAAATAATATATTTATTCATGGATACTTTGACGATGAGATGTATATGAATCATTTACTTAGGTTTAGAGCACAATAGTTATATATAATTTATAGATTTTGAAATATATTTTATAACTTAAAATAGTTATCGAGAATCTGATTTGTGATATTTTTATATGTACTAGTCTCATTTGAATTACATAAGTACATCATGATGGATGATATTCTGATTATGAGAAATAGCGAGTTGGAGATCACACAACTTAAAGAGTGTCTTCCAATATAATATTAGATAAAAAGATTTTGAAAGATAAGATACTTTCTCGGTACAAAAATACTTATTTTATGAGTGGTATAATCTTGTAAAGAAAGAAATTTACATTTAATATTATTGTAAAAGTTGATCTTTTGAGTTGTTTTCTAATTAATTTTTTTATTGATCAAAACATTGATTTTATTGATAATATGATCATTGCAGCTAACTCTATTATTTATAAGAAAATTGTAAAAATATGAATTATATTATGTAAATAAGTTGAGTTTTTTTATTATTTTTACTTAATTTTTTTTTATTTTTTTTTCTCTTCTTTTAGTTTATGTTTTAGATAGGAGCATCAAATCTGTGGGCTATCCCAATCAGTTTGACCTATATATAAGGCCCCTTTGTATAAGATGTTAGTAAGATATTGTATTGGAGTTAATTATTCTCAAATTATCTTTTTATTTATAACCTTAACACACTTTTAGATGAGATTTTCTAGGCCTTAGTTATTCTTTGGAAGTGACTTTCAAATTCAAGCCAACTCCTATGGTTTTCACCAATCCCAATTCTTTTCTATACCTTGTAATTAATCACAAATTGAATGGCCAAAATTTTTTGCAATGATCTTAATTTGTATTCATGTTTGTGTGTGACAGAGGCAATGATTGACATCTCATCGGTGAAACTGTTCTTCATAGGTAATGGATCCAAAATTCAGTTAATGAAGACTGATGATTATTTCGTGATGTCATGCTTAATAAATTCTAGGATCATTAAAGTTGGCGAAAATTTTCTGCTTCACAGGATAACCAAAGAGATATGAAAGGTTGTTCATGTGACTTATTCTAGCACAGAGAACTCAAAATTGTTTGAGCTTGAGACAATGCTCTACAATTTGAAGCATGGAAATATGAATGTGACACAATACTTCAATATGCTCACTCATTGTTGGTTGCAGTTGAACTTGAATGAGATCCATCTATGGAAGTGTTCCAATGATTCATCAATCTATCATAGATCTTTGAATAAAAA
Organism: Sapria himalayana; assembly: GCA_029783825.1. Lineage (NCBI taxonomy): Eukaryota > Viridiplantae > Streptophyta > Magnoliopsida > Malpighiales > Rafflesiaceae > Sapria > Sapria himalayana. The sequence goes on from JAREIK010001216.1 coordinate 585,563, forward strand.
CAGACTATAAAGTTTTTCTTGGCTTGAACAAAGACCTAGATGAAGTTAGAGGAAGAGTTATGGGAATTAAATCATTTCCCACTATTCGGAAAACTTTTGTAGAGGTCCAAAGGGAGGTGGTCAAAGAGAAGAAAATATTGTCGAAGCCAACATCACTCCTGCAATAGGAGGTTCCACCTTAATACTCAGTTATTCATGGAACAATAAGACTGGTAAGGACCCTCCTAGGTGTGATCATTGCAAAAGACATGGAGATATGTGAAGGAAACTTGTTGGTAGTTGCATGACAAACATACTGATTGGAAGTCTTCTAATCATTAGGAAATATATTTTTGTGCTAATACTAATACTTCAACAAAAATTAGTGTGGTAGTTAATTTACAAGGGAGTAATTTAAGACACTATAAAAGATATTTAGTTGTGGTAAATAAACTTTATGATCACTAAAATTGGAGAGAATTCTTTGTTTCACAAGACATCATAAGAAATATTGGGAGGTTGCTCGTGAAACTTATTCTAGCACAGAGAACTCTTCATAATTGTTTTTGGTTGAGATTTGAATGTGATTTAGTACTTCAATATGCTTACTTATTATTGGTTGTAGCTGAACTTGTATGAGACCTATCTGTGGAAGTGTTCTGATGATTCATCAGTCTATTGGCAAAACAATTTGCCAATAGACTTCTAGCACACCAAGACAACTTGTTGTTCCATGGTAGTCATGAGGGTTAAAATATTTCTCACTATTCGGGAAGTTTTTGCAGAGATTGGAAGGGAGGAGAGCCAGAAGAAGTTAATATTGCCAGAAGCCAATATCACCTCTGCAATAGAAGGTTCAATCTTATTTACTCAGTTCCATGGTATGATCATTGCAAGAGACATGGATACGTGAAGACAACTTGTTGGAAGTTGCATGACAAACTTGCTGATAAAAAGCCTTCTAATCACTTGGACATAAATTATAATGACAGTGCTGTTACTTCAACAAAAATTAATGTAGAAAATACTTCATTTACAAGTGAGCAAATTGAGACACTACTAAAAGATGTTTAATTAGGTTTTTAGTTTTATCCATATATCTTCATCTCATGCCGAGCAACATACTAGGCTTCTAGCACATCAAGATACACCATCTCTAATTTTTAGTGTTCAAAATAATCAACCAGGTCATGGATAGATGATTTGGGAGCCCCAGATCATATGATTGAAGATTTTAATATTCTAATGGATTTTTAGTCTTGCTCTAGTCAATTGAGAGTCAGAATTGCATATAGCATAATCTTCCCAGTTGTAGGCACCAACTCTATTTATATAACAGATAATTTATATCTTTTATTTGTTCTTCATGTTCTAAATTTGAACTGTAATTTAATCGGTCAAATCATTCGGGATCTCAATTGTCTCACGAAATTTTATTTTAATATTTATGTTTTATAGATAGTGGATTCTGGAAAGATGATTGATAGTGTTGATATACATGAAGGATTTTATTTGGTCAAACAAAAGAACTTCATATACATGGAGGATTTTATTTGGTCAAACAAAAAAAGTTTCCAAGTAAACAAGTTCATCAATCATATCCTATTTTAGAATGTGTTAAGTTGATAGTCAAGTCATGTTGTGACATTATCATTTTGGTCACTCAAAATTTTTTTATATTGAGAAATTATTTTTTTAGTTCATAAATAAAAATTTACATTTTTGTTAGTATAAAATTTATTAATTAGTAAAATTACATGACATGCATGCTCAAATTTATAATACAAACTAGAGGTGTCAACCGGGCCAGGCCGGCCTGGGCCGGCACGAGGCACGACACGGTAATTTCCCGTGCCCGGGCTCGTGCCGTGCCGGGCCGGGCCGAGGCCAACTGGGCCTCGTGCCGTGCTTGGCCCGGCACGGTACAGTGCTTGGCCCGGCACGGTACCGTGCTTAAATTTTTTTTTTAAAAAAATTAGGGTTACTGGGTGCCGAAACCCTAATTTTTTTTAAAATTAAGGTTTCGGGCACGCTCAATTCCTAATTTTTTTTAGAATTAGGGTTTCAGGTGCGCCGAAATCCTGATTTTTTTTATTAGGGTTCGGCGAGATGGTGCGCGCCGAAACCCTAATTTTTTTTTAATTTAGGGTTCGGCCCGACTGGGCCAAATCCGGCGAATCGTGCCGCGGGCCCGTGCCGGGCTGAACCCCCAAAAAACTGTGCCGGGACAGGCACGGCACGGTTACTATTCTGTGCCGTGCCTGACCTGGCATGAAATCCCTGTTGGGCCTGGAAAAAACGTGCCGGCCCGGCCCGGCACGGCCCGTTTGACACCTCTAATACAATCTATCACATCATTTTTTAGTGATTCATATTAATATTTGGGGGCCATCACATGTAAAAAATATCGATGAGACTCAATGGTATGTCACATTTATTGATGATTACACTAGAACTAGTATTTTTTATGAAAGAACAATATGAAATAATCATAATTTTTTAATTTTCTATATCGTGATATCAATCTGTTTAAAAGTCAAATTAAGGTTTTTAAAATTGATAATGCAAAATATTATTTCAATTCTATTTCTAACTCTTATTAAAACATGGTATTGTTAATATTAGTTCTTGTATTAATATTTCACAACAAAATAAAATGGTTGAAAAGAATAAATGACTTGCTTAAAGTAGCATGTGCAAATATGTTTGCCAATGACATACCTAAACACTTTTGAGGGGAAATTATACATACAGTCACATATCTCATCAACATGATGCTAAGTTGTATTTCAAAATTTTAAACACCTTGTAAAATTTTAATCATAATACATACTCTTAGGTGTATTAATGTATTTTAGTAATTTTTTTTATATTTTTTAATGTGAGAGAAATAATTTTTACTTTTACTTGTATTTTTAAGTTAATTATATGACACATATATCTAATGTGAAAATAAAAATTAATGATCTATCTCTATTGGTTCTGATAAATATGTTAAAATGATGATACTGTTATTTAAAGTATTATTAAATGTAATATTAAAAATTTTATTTTGAATATTATATTCTATAAAAATCTTTGTCAGAAATTCATATATGGCGGAATTATCATAAAGATGAATGATCTTAAAAAATTTTATTTTTTTATAAAGTTTCTACTTAAAATCATCATAATGGGTAGGGAGACATGTGAATGAAATGTTATTATTACTAGTCTTGATAGCAAACATAATGAATATCATTTTACTATGTTTATTAAGTTTGTTAATTTATTAATTATTTTTAATTTAAAATATTTTATTATGTTATTCCTACTGATAGACCTATAAATTTTATGATAACTAGGTTGGAAATAAATTTGTATTATATTAATTATTTTAGGTTCTAAAAATTTAATCGAAAGATTCATATTACTTATCAATTTTATCATGTATTTCCTCTTAAATTCATTATGATAAATGAAGGGAATCAATAATTCTGAAATTGATCTAAATTTTAAAATATTATCATTAAGTTGAGTTTATTTGGTATGCAGTCTATCATGTTTTTTTATATTGATCGGTATGTCTTTTAAGGTGGCTAGTACTACCTATACTTCACATGTATATATTTTTTATAATATATATGTTGTCCTAAATATTTTTTGATATTCATAATATTTTTATTTTTAATTATGTTCAAGTATATCTAGATTAGAGGTGTCAAGCAAGTTGGCCCGACCTAGTTTTAGGTGGCTCAACCGGGCTACCGTGCCGTGCCAGACATGACACAGTATAGTAACTGTGTCATGACTGGCCTGGCACGACACGGTATAGTAATCGTGCTATGCTTGGCCCGTCACAGCTTCATCATAGTAGGCTAGATGCGACTCGTCAGTTTGGCTGTGATGAAATCGTGCTTGGTCGGGCCAGAACTGGCCCGCCCGAGCCGGGTAGGATTTTTTTTGCTCATTGAGCCTGATTTGGGTCTACTTCGGGCCAATTTTTAATTTTTTAATTATTTTAATTCAGAATATAAAAAATATTATAAATTTTAAAATTAATTATTTAATTATATACTTAAATAGTTTTTTGTTAATAGATAATAGTTAATTGTTAAATTAAAATAAATAATTAATTTTTTAAATTTTATTTTATAAAATTTAATAAAATATTATGTTTATTATAAATAACAACTAAAATTTAAAAATTAAACTAATTGTGTATGAATTAATAAAACTTAATTATTAATACAAATGCAAACCAATGCAAATCATAAAAAATTAATATTTAAGCATTAAACCTCAAACTAAAATTGTCTAAAACTCAAAGTAATATAAAAAAAAAAACAAAGACAATGTAAATGGATAAATCAAATATCAGACATTAGTGTTTCTATCCATCAATAATCAATATTATCAATCGTCAATTTGTCATAAATATCAATATTACACGGATCATCATTAGTAATTAACTCATCCGTTTTTGCTGCAGTCACATCATAATTCTAGATGTCAAAGCTCGAATTTTTTCAATTCTTCATGCATGTTAATACCTCAACAATATGTGGCTGTAATCTGGATTTTTTATCTGAAATCATATTCACTAAAATAAAATAAAGCAGACTTTGATGCTACACTCCATACACGGGGGATTAGTATATTTTTTGTCATTTTAGATTATACGAGATAGATGGACTCATATAATTTTCATCACAATAATATATTAAGATTTTTATTATCAAAATATGATAGAATTGAGCAATAATCAGTATCTAAGTACCGAGAAAGTTCTTTCCTATTTGACAGTCTATTATGTTATTTTTTCTTCACTACCTGTATTAAAAAGTCATCATATCTAAATATGGTATCCATGTCTGTACTTGGAGTCTCACTACTACTACTACTACTACTATCACCATACCTAGTATAGTCATATGTAAAGAGCTCAATTAATTTTTCGTGAATGAATCTTTTAGGTGGGTCTTTCTGGTTCATGCACAAGGATATGTATGTCAAAATATTTTTTGTTTCGTTCACCTTAACCCTATGGTCCATGCAAGTAGTCAGATAATAAAGTGATGAAGTGATGGACCAGTACTTTAAGTAGTTGGTTTTCATCCATACAACTATATCGCTAAGTGTCGGGTCATCTCAAAATTCTAAACATGCTACTAATATTGCATATGCACTTGAGTGCAATGCAAGTCGTTGGAGTATAAATTGACTAACACATGTTCGTCACATTATAAAAAATTTTTAGGATTTTCATAAATGAAATTCTTGTAGCTCAGTTAGTATCATCAATAATAAGTTCATCATTCTTACTGATTGACGTAGTCAGATATCATATGTTTGTAACTAACACATGAATCCAAAATAAGGTATGTGTAATTCCTACGGTATCTCACATCTAATTATAATTTTTTCTTCTTTAGATTTGTAGATAAATAGAGACTATCAAATTTCTGTTGTCTACGAGACGTGTGAATATATTTTAGTGAATTACGTATATTTTCTAAAGTGAGGGCTCATACATTCATTCCCGCTTGTACAATCAGGTTAATGACATGGTACATGTATTTGAAATGAAAAATCTCTCCAAATGGTCAATCTCTAATATCCCTAATAAATATGTTAATTACTACTCTATAATTTGATGCATTATCGGATATGATGTTAAATATTTTATTTTGAATTTTATATTCTCTAAAAATTTTTATCATGCACTCAAAAATGGCCGGGTCATCATGAGGATTGAGAATCTCAGAGAATCCTAATATTTATTTTATTTAGTGTCTTTAAAATTTACATAATAGACGGTGATGTATGCATAAGATACATCGTCATGACTAGTCCAGATATCAGACATCACGAACACTATTCCATTATATTCCCTAAATTTAAAAATTATTATTATTTTTTCTAATTTATAATATTTTAGTATGTTGTTCCTACAATGTGAACATAAAAATCTTATGATATACAGGCTGAAAATATTTTATTATTAATCGGAAGATTTATCATGGTGATTAATTTGATAATGTCTTCACTCTTTAACTCGTGATATATGAAGAGGATAAACGTTGAGATTGAATTGGATTCAGCCTCAAAAAATCCACCACTGAGTTAAGTTTGCCTATGATCAAATGCATCATATTTTTTGATGCATAGTTTGGTATGCCTTTTAAGGTGTTTAGTCTCACACATACCCTTACAATTTAAATTTTTTTTTGTAATATTTGTACTATATCGATTTTTCTTCGGTACCTCTAATATTTTTTTATTTTATTATATTACAGTGAGTCTAAATTATAATTATTCTTCTAGATTTTTGTTTTTTAGATGTTAGGTCAATAACCGGAGAAATCAAAATTTTGGTAGCCTCGGATCTTTCGTAAGATTTTCATTATTTAAATTATAATTAATTTTATTTTTATTATTTAAATTATTATTTTTTTTTATTTTTTAGATTTGATTTCAGAGTAGGAATTAGGACTATGAGAGAGAGAGAGAGAGACTAGAGAGAAGAAAATTTTAATTTTAGATTTAAAACTAATAAAAAAATACTCATAAATCATAATGCATAATTGTTGGTTTTTTATTATCCCCATCGTACGTGCATCACAATCCACACCACACCTGAGTTTTTAAAGGATAATTGTCGAAAGTCTGAAATCAAAATCAAAAACCCATGAGAGAGAAAGAAAATTAGAGTGAGATATTTATATTTTGAAAATATAAATCTTAGGATGGGGGGGGGGGGGGGGGGTAATAGATCAAGAAAGCATAATTTAAAAAAAATATTTTTTTGATTTATTTTTTAATTAAAAAATGGGCAGATTTCATAGGACTGTCGGATACTACCCCATAGCAGTTGAAGATGAAATCCAGTAGCTTAGATCTGAATTTCTAAATTACAATTGGGTAGGTTCCACCATAGAATTGATCCGAACGGTCCAAAATTTCAGAAGCTTTGGCTTCTGGAACAATTGGGCTTGATCTGGGCTCTAGGGGTTGCGGATAATTAATCGTGGGTCTGATCACTTGCCGCAATGGAAATTCAGATCCGTTTGGCATCTAGCTTTGGGCTGGGTCGGGACTTGGGGCACTGCTTGGTTTGTCCTGAGATTGCGTGTCCACATGCCATGATACTGGGCCATGCCTGGTCCGGCACATGAGCCGGTTGGCCTAGGCACGGGACGGGACAAGTCATCTTGTGAACAGCTTGACACGGGCACAAGCATGAGTCTTTACCGTGCCTGGCCTGGCATGACTGGGTTGGGCCGTGTCTCAGGCTGGGCCTGAGCTGCTCAGCTCGTTTGATATATCTAATCTAGATTATTGAAATTTACATATTTTTAGGGGTTTTAAGCAAATGGGTAGAGACAATGAGACCGTAAGAGAATTTAGTTTTGATCTCAGATATTTTGGTTGGATTATTATTATTATTTGTGTCTATATTTAATTTATTTTATTAAATTTATTATTTTTTATGTTTGAGAGACTAGGAGAAAAAGGGAAGTAATTTTTAATGATATATATATATTTTTAATTTATTTATTAATTTAAAAATTACTAATAAAATTAATTAATTTAAACATAACAAAATTATTTCAATGTTCTGACTTTTATCTCGTGTTTTCTTGTCTAGGAGTCATACCTTGTCATGAAACTTACACAGGTGCTCTGTTAATTTTAAAATACAAATTTATTTAAAAATATTGGCACAAGATACTATTATTTTCAAAGTGAGAAGATGAGATGTGATGAGAGAAGTTCATAATTTAACTGCAAAAAAAAAATCAATAAGGCATTTATAGAATTTTTTTCCTATTAAAAAAATATATTTTTTATTTTTTAAAAGTTTGTGGTTCAGAAATCTGATAGTAATTGTATTTTTTTTGCAAATGAAACATCTAATGAAATCCATCAACTCAACAATGTAATAAAAAATATTTTTTTTAAAGTCAACAGGACATTGACAATCACTGTCTTATTAATTATTGTTTTTTTCCTATAATGTGCAAAAATAAATAAGCTAATAAATTTTTAAAAGATAGCTGTGCTATGGGCTGTGCCGGCTTTCCAGGCTTGCGGGCTGTGCCTGGCATGACAAAAGGTATGTTCGACCCTGATCTAGCATGATGTGAGCTGTTATTTATCTCTATTCAACAATTATTTCTGAATACTATTCAATAATTATTATGTAAATCTTTCAGTCTTATCACTGGAAATACTATTCAACAATTATTTTGTGTCATCATTCTGCAGTGTGTATAATGAATTCAGACTCTGTTATTTATCTCTATTGTGATACTTATTCATCATATATTAATTGAAATTATAGTTTTTTCAATCCGAAATCTAAAAAACATAGATTTTATCTAATAAATGAAGGTTTAATAAATATTAAATCCTAATTTTTTTTTTCTGGAATCTTAAAATTGAGATAGATTGCCTTGAAACCCTATTTTTTTGGGGCACAAATTCTTTAACATAAATCACACATTGCCACTCTATACTGCACACATTGCTACTGCCTAACCACCGCACAGCCATGCCTCTATGACCATGTGATCACAGTACAAAAAACCATGCAGCATCAATGCAATTATTGTGCAACCATTGCATGACCACTATGTACTCCGTATTGACAATGCACAAGCGAAAAGTTTAATATACTCAAATATCTAAAATAAAATTTTAATTTTGAATAGAACATATAATATATTTTGGTATATATCTCTCTCTTTCACTCACACGCACACTCTCTTTCTTTATGCTAGCTTTTAAAGGTGAATTCTGCTCAAAATCTAATTTTTAATAAATGATTTCTTTGAAGTGAATAAGATAATCATATGAAATATATAAATGTCGAATATACTCAACATCAATCAATTCTTTTAGTTGATAAATTAGTTTTTCAAGTTTTGAGATAATTATTTGATAATGTGTATTGACTATTAGAAAGATATTTGATATCAATTCAATTTGATGCTAAACATTTCATTGATACTATTCATCATGAATTGCAACTTTTAGTATTGTACGTGTAGCCTTAAGTTAGAAAATTTTCATTCATAATTACCTAAGTCTGTTTTCTTTAATCTTCATATGAGTTACACATAATATTTCATACGTAAGTTTAACTAGATAGATATTTGAAAGAACATATGTTATAAATGAAATCTAAAACTTTGAGGGAATTAGAGGTGTCAAATCGGACGTGCAGGGTTGGCTCGGCCCATTTTTTTTGAGCACGCCCGTGCTTTCTTGCCCGGCCAGACACGACATGGTTACTATTCCGTGCCGTGCCTAGCCTGGCACGATTTATCAAAGCCAGGCCCGACACGGTCCACTGGTCCGGTGGTAAAAGTGCCGTGTCGGGCCAGGCTCGTAAGAGTCTGGTTAAATAATTTTTTTAAAAAATTATAAAGTATTGTATTAAATTTTATATAAAATATATATTATATTATATATAAATAATGTATAAAATATTAAATTTATAACATAAAAATTGTTAAAAATTTAATAAATTATAAAGTTTAAATTTTTTTATTAAAAATTTAATAAATTACAAAGTTTAAAATTTAAATTGGTAACTTAAATTATTAAAAATTTATAACTTGAAAATATTAATAAAGTTTAATTTTTTTTATTAATTTTTAATAAATTTAAATTATAATTTATTAGAATTAAATCATAGAGTTTTAATTTTTAAATGAAAATTTTAAACAAAAAAATAAATTAAATAAAAAATTTTGGTAAAAAAAAAATACTAAGTCACAAAAACAAAAGCAAACCAAATGTCCAATCAACTAATATATACCGAATCAAAATAAATATAAGATACAACGTAATGTAAAAAAAACATACAATCAATAAAAAATAAAATATCGAAATCAAAAAGCAGAATCAAGAATAAATCACAAAAATCAACTGTGTCCATGACCGTGAGACATTAAAAATCAAAATCAAGTAACAATGACAAATGAAATGTGGCGTGGCGTACTAGCGTGGCGTGGCAATAGCAACTGGTGTTGGTCTGGCAATGGGCAAGGGAAATCGGCAATTACGTTAATCGTCAATCAGCATATCATGAGTATCATCAACCATAATATCAAGATTACTATCATATGGATCATCATCATCAGCAATCAAATCCTTCACTTTCGCAGCGGATGCAGTCATTATCCCAGCTTCAGCACGATCCTGAATGCTAAACGTCGAATCCTCCTAATCCTTCAAACAAGTCAAAGTCTCAATAATATCTGAACGTAATCTCGATCTCCTATCTGAAATCACGTTCACTACAATAGAAAAAGTAGACTCCGATGCTACGGTCGACATCGGAGGAGTCAGTAGATCCCGTGCCATCCTAGATAGCACGAGAAAAGTAGACTCGTATAATTTTCACCACTGTAATATATCAAAATTCTTTGTATCAAAATATGATAGGATTGAGCAGTAATCGGTATCTAAATACCGAGAAAGCTCGCTCCTATGTGATGGTTCACCCCGTCATTTTTTTCTCGTTAACTGAATGAAAAAATTGTCATCTCCGAAGAAGGTATCCATGTCCGTAATCACAGTCTAACTACTACTATAAACATACTTAGTATCGTGGTATGTGAACATGTCAGTCAATTTATTGTGAATGAACTATTCAGGTGGGTCTTCTAGGTTCATGCACGAGGAAATATAAGTCAGAGTGTTATCTATCCTTTCCACCTTAATCCTAGGGTACATGCATGCAGTGAGACAATAAAGATATGGAATGGCGGACCAGTACTTTAAGTACTTGATTTTCATCTCTGCAACCATATGGCTAAGTGTCTGGTCAGCTCGATACTTCCTAAACATGCTACTAATGTTGCATATGCACCTGAGTGCAATGCAAGTCGTGAGAGTATAAACCGACGAACACATGTTCGTCGTGTCATAAAAAATCTTCAGGAATTTCATAAATGAAATTCATAAAGCCTAGTCAGTATCGTCAATAATAAGTTCATCACTCTTGCTATTGACGTAGTCGAATATCACGTGTTCGTATCTAATACATGACTCCAAAATCAGGTACGTGTAATTCCAACGGTGTCTCACATCCGATTAGAATTTATTCTTCTTGAGATTCGCTGACAAACATAGACTACCAAATTTTTGTTGTCTGCGATGAGTATGAATATATTTTAGTATATTACGTATATTATTCAACGCAGGGAAACACACCTTAATACCCACTTGTATAATCAGGTTAATCACGTGACACATGCATTTGACATGAAATATCTTTCCTAATGGTACGTCTCTAATATTTTAAATAAACATGTTAATCATTACTCTATTATTAGATGCGTTATTGAATGTGATACTAAAAATTTTATTTTGAATTTTATATTCTCTAAAGATTTTCATCATACACTCAAAAATAGTCAGACCATCATGAAGATGAAGAATCTCAGAGAATCCTAAAATTTTTTTATTTATTGTTCAGTTAGAATCTATATTAATTATTTTTTGTTTTTCTAACTTATACAATTTTAGTATATCATTCCTTGATGTGGACCTAGGAATCCTACGATAAACAGGCTAAAAATATGTCTGCATGATGCGTACTCCCCTTGGATCTTCTGAAAATCTGATCAGAAGACCCATCAATGTGATAAGTCTAGCCATACATTTCCTACCCAACTCGCTGTGGTATATGAATGGAGTAAAACTAAGACTGAATTGGATCCAGTCTCAAAAAATACAGTGCTAAGTTGAGTTTGCCTAGGATCTAATGCACCATATTTTTTGGTGCATAATTCGGCATACCTCTTTAGGTGCCCAGTCCCAAACGAACTCTTACAAGATAAATTTCTCATAAAATATTTGTACTGTGTCATTTCTTCTTCCTCACCACTAATATTTTTTTGTTTTATTATATTAAAATGAGTCCATACTATAGAAATCTTCCTAATTTTTTATTTTTTAGAAGTTTTGGTTGAGATAAATGGAGAAACTAAAGTTTCAGCAGCCTCTGACCTTTTTATAAGATTTTTATTTTCTAAATTTAAATTTGTTTTATTAGTATTAGTTATATTTTAGGATTTTTGTTAAACATGCGGTAGAGACTAGATAATAGATTTCAAATATTAGGATTAGAGAGAGAGATTAGAGAGAGAGAGGGAAAGTAAACAAAAAAACTTAAAATATCCTGTAAAGCAGTGAGGTAGATCACGTGCACGGTGAGAATAAATGTTTTGAGAGAGTGAGAAGAGAAGCTGAGCTGAATGACGAAATCCTGAGTCCTAGGAGAGAGAAGAGCAAGAGTTTTGAGAGAGAGAATGTGAGATTTGAGAATAAATATTTATGAAAAATATAAATGTTATAGAGAGGTGGGGGAGATTTTATAGATTAAAGGAAATAATTTTTTTTAAAAAAAGTATTTTAAAACCACAGTCTAGTTCAAAATTTCAAACCTAATTTGAGAGTCCCGAAAAGCGGAGCCGAATGACGAAATTCCGAGTCCTAGGAGAGAGAAGAGCAAGAGTTTTGAGAAAGTGAGATTTGAGAATAAATGTTTATGAAAAACATAAATATTATAGAGAGGTAGGGGAGATTTTATAGATAAAAGGAAATAATTTTTTTTAAAAAAGTATTTTTTATGTTTATTTTAATTTTTTATAGAATTTTAGGGGGTAGAATCATGAGAGCCATCGGATTCTGCCCCCTAGTCGCTGGAGGCGAAATTCAATGGTTATTTTTCAATTTTTTTAATCGTTGGGGGGGGGATACGGGTCGGGCGGGACCACGGATCGGGTCGGATTGGATTCATATCCCGTGCCCATGCATTTTCACTTTTCCCTTTCTGCACCCTGGTGTGGGTGTGTGGCGTTGGCGTGGTGATGGGGTGGGGACTCGGGTGTGGACTAGGGACTTGGGTCATGTGGTGCGGGTCTGCGGGACATGACCCGTGCTGGTGGGCCGTGCCACGTGCCACAAAACCATGCCGAGTAAGGCACGGTGCGAGGCCCGAGTGACCTCGGCACTAGCACGACCGAATTGTGATGTGCCTCTGGCCGGCCCAGCCTAGTTGACACCTTTATGCCAGGGTGTGGAAAGGGAAAATTGAAAATGCACGGGCACGAAAGACGGGTCCAATCCCACCCGCGGTCCCGCCCGACCCGAATCCCCCCCTCTCCCCCCCCAATAGTTAAAAAAAATTGAAAAATAGCCGTTGGATTTCCCCTCCAACGGCCAGGGGGCAGAAATTGACGGCCCTCATGATTCTGCTCCCTAAAATTTATAAAAAAATAAAAAAAAAATAAAAAATACTTTTTAAAAAAATTATTTTTTTTAATCTATAAAATCTCTCCCACCTCTCTATAATATTTATGTTTTTCATAAATATTTATTCTCAAATCTCACATTCTCAATCTCTCAAAACTATTGATCTTCTTTCTCTCGAGACTAATGATTTCGTCATTCGGCTCGGCTTTTCGGGATTCTCAACTCGGGTTTGGAATTTTGAACTAGACTGTGGTGCACCGTGCACGTGATCTATCTCATTGCTTTATCAGGTATTCTAAGTTTTTTTGTTTACTTTCTCTCTCTCTCTAATCTCTCTCATATCCTAAAATCTAAAATCTATCATCTAGTCTCTATCTCATGTTTAACAAAAATCTTAAAAAATGACTAATACTAATGAAACATATTTAAATTTAAAAAATAGTCTTACACATAGGTCTAAGGTTGCTGAAACTTTGGTTTCTCCAGTCATCTCAACCCAAACTTCTAAAAAACAAAAAACTAGGACTTTTGTAGTTTGGACTCATTTTAATATAATAAAATAAAAAAATATTAGGGGTGAGGAAGAAGAAATATCACAGTATAAATATTGTAAGAGAAATTTAACTTGTAAGAGTTCGTTTGGGACTGAACACATTAAGAGACATGCCGAATTATGTACCAAAAAATATGGTGCATTAGATCGTTGACAAATCCAACTTAGTACTGCATTTTTTGAGACTGAATCCAGTTCAGTCTTAAAGTTTACTCTCATCATATATCGCAACGAGTTAGGTAGGAAAGACATGGTCGACTTATCACATTGATGGGTCTTCCGATCAGATTTTCGAAAGATCCATGAGTAGTGCGCATCATGTAGACATATTTTCAGCATGATTATCGTAGGATTCCTAGGTCCACATCTAGGAATGACATACTAAAATTGTATAAGTTAGAAAAATAAAAAATAATTAATGAATTATGGCATATAATGGAGTGGTGTCCATGATGTCCGATATCTGGATAAGTCATGATTAATCACCTTATGCATGTCTCATCGGCCACTATGTAGATTCTAACTTGACAATGAATAAAAAAATTTTAGGATTCTCTGAGATTCTTCATCCTTATGATGACCCGATCATAATTGAGTGTATGATGAAAATCTTTAGAGAATATAAAATTCATAATAAAATTTTTAGTATCGCATTCGATAATGCATCTAATAATGAAGTAGTGATTAACATGTTTGTTAGGAATATTAGAGACGTACCATTAGGAGAGATCTTTCATGTCAGATATATGTGTCACGTGATTAACCTGATTATACGAGCGGGTATGAAGGTGTGTTCTTCCGTATTGGATAATATACGTAATGTACTAAAATATATTCGCATTCTTCGTAGATAATAGGAGTTTGGTAGTATTTGTTTGTCAGTGAATTTTAAGAAAAAAAAATTCTAATCGGATGTGAGACACCGTTGGAATTACACGTACTTGATGTTAGAGTCATGTGTTGGATACGAATAGGTGATATCTGACTATGTCAATAGTGAGAATGACAAACTTATTATTGACGACACTGACTAGGCTTCAGGAATTTCATTTATGAAATTCTTGAAGATTTTTTATGATACGATGAACATGTATTCGTCGGTTCATATTCTCACGATTTGCATTGCACTTAGGTGCATATGCAATATTAGTAACATATTTATGAAGTATCAAGCTGACCTGACACTTAGCCATATGGTTGCAGAGATAAAAATCAAGTACTTAAAGTACTGGTCCATCGTTTTATATCTTTATTGTCTCACTGCATGCATGTGCCATAGGGTTAAGGTGGAAATGGTAGATAACACTCTGACTTACATTTCCTCGTGCATGAATCTAGAAGACTCACCTGAAGGGTTCATTCATTAGAAGTTGACTAACCTGTTCACATACTGTAATACTAAGTATGGTGGTAGTAGTAGTGAGGCTGTGATTACAGACATGGATACCATCTTCGGAGATGATGATTTTTCTATTCAGTTAGTGAGGGAGAAACGACGAGGTGGACAATCACATAGGAGTGTGCTTTCTCGGTATTTAGATACCGATTACTTCATCATATCATATTCTGATACTAAAAATCTTGATATATTACAGTGGTAAAAATCATATGAGTCCACCTTTTCTGTGCCATCCTAGATCGCACGGGATCTACTGACTCTTCCGTTGTCGAGCGTAGCATCGGAGTTTATTTTTGTTGTTGTAGTGAACATGATTTTGGATACGAGATCAAGATTACGTCCAGATATTATTGAGGCATTGGCTTGTTTGAAGGATTGAGAGGATCCGAGGTTTAACATCCATGATTGTACTGGAGTTGGGACAAGGACTGTATCCGCTGCGAAAGTGGAAGAGTTGATTGCTAATGATGATGATCCACATGATAGTGATATTGATGTTGTAGTTGATGATGCTCATGATATGCTGATTGACAATTGACGTGGTTGTCAATTTGTCCTGCCCATTGCAAGACCGACACCAGCTGCCAATATCACGCCACGCCAGTACGCCACGCCACATTTTATTTGTCATTATCACTTGATTTTGATTTTTGATACCTCATGGTCACGAATATAGTTGATTTTTGTAATTTATTCTTGATTCTGCTTTTTGATTTTGATGTTTTGTTTTTTATTGATTGTACATTTTTTTATGTTACGTTGTAACTTGTATTTGTTTTGGTTCAGTATCTATTGGCCGATTGGATATTTGGCTTACTTTTGTTTTTGTGACTTAGTAATTTTTTTAACGAAATTTTTTGTTTAATTTAATTTTGTGTTTAAAATTTTCATTTAAAAATTAAAACTATATAATTTAATTCTAATAAATTATAATCTAAATTTATTATAAATTAATAAAAAAAATTTAAACTTTATTAATATTTTCAAGTTACAAAATTTTAATAAATTTTAAGTTACTAATTTAAATTTTAAACTATGTAATTTATTAAAATTTTATTTAAAAAATTAAAACTTTATAATTTATTAATTTTTTAATAATGTTCATGTTACAAATTTAATATTTTATACATTATCTATATATAATATAAAATATATTTTATATAAAGTTTAATTCAATACTTTTAAATTTTAAAAAAAATTATTTTTTATTTAACCATGCCTGTACAAGCCTGACCCAGCACGGCAATTTTACCACCGGGCCGATGCGTCGTGCTGGGCCTGGCTTTGATAAATCGTGCCGGGACAGGCACAGCACGGTACAGTAACTGTGCCATTTTGGCACGCCACGAAAGCACGAGCATGCTCAAAAAAAATGGCCCGGCTCAGCTCGGCACGGTACAATAACTGTGCCGTTTTGGCACGGCACGAAAGCACGAACGTGCTCAAAAAAATAGGCCAGCCCGACTTGACACGTCACTTTTGACACCTCTACCCTAGCGTGGGCGCATGGCGCAGGTGTGGTAATGGGGTGGGGACTCGGGTGTGGACTGAGGTCGTGGGGTGTGGGTCCGTGGGACATGACCCGTGCTGGCGGGCCATGCCACGGGCCACCAAACCATGCCGGGTCAGGAATGGCACGAGGCCCGGTTGGCCTCGGCACGGCATGGGCCCGTGTATCGGAAATTCCTGTGCTGGGCCGGCCCAGGCACAGCCGAATCGTGCCGTGCCTCGTGCAGGACTGGGCTTGCCCTGCCCGGTCGACACCTCTAGAGTGAATATAATAATATGGAAGTCTCATTTATGCAATATGACCTCTCATTTACCAAGAATCAATATCATGTCACATGTAACAATTTTAGTATAATAGGAATTTTAGAATATTTTATAATGGGAGAGATGCTTTTAGTCTTCTAGAATTATATTGAAAATTTCTGAAATTATTTTAAATTCTTTGAAATATTTCAAACTTTTCAAGGTCACATTATAAGTTTTCATATAATTGTTTTGCATTCTGATATTTTTGAAAATTTCATGGGGCCTTGATATTATCATGACTCTATTTGGGCCAACTCTAAAGACTAACACGTTGCCAGAAAATCCAAGATAACATTTCCATTAAGCCGGCATCAATTTGGTCCTAATGGAAACCCAATAAAAAATTCCTGAAATTGTTATGAAATCAATATTCTATGTAGAAACAAATGATTTTTAGAAATTATGCTCTAGATGATGTGGCTTTGGAAAATAAAGATTGCTGTTGATGACAACCAATGGTTAATGTTCATTGCTGGTGTTAAATAGATAATAGTGGTTTTACTTTTATCAGGTAATCATTTTTTTAAAGTGGCACGTGACTGAGGAAAATTTTATCTTCCCATATTTTGGTCATATATTTTATGAAAGGAATTTTTGAATGTGTTCCAATCAAATGGATTGGAGGAGTGACATGTGAAGATGTAAGTCTAATAGCATTAAAATATAAAGCAATTTTAAGTCCCTTATTTATTGTCTACCTAATGGTTTTTTAGATGTGTATGCAAATGTGTTAATCTTATGTGTCAAAATGTATTGTGTGGCACCAAAACTTACACAAGTTTTGGTCATATTTTATGACTATGTTCTAGCAAGGAGACATGACAAGGGGTAAAACAATTTTATGACCCTTAAAAAATTTGGGCAAAATGGTTTTTAGATGTGTAAATCCAATGTAGTAAAATAAAAAAATAAGTAGGGTGTGCAGTTGAAATGTACAAGACTTGAGTGTGAATGGTGTTGAAGTGCGTGAAAGTGTAATCCTGGTGGTATCCACAATTTCCAAGTGTGAGTATGAGCTTGAAAAGCCTTGAATTGGATTGGCTCACTGTGCGTATTGGTGTGTGTGTGTGCAAACCAACTAAATGAATGAGAACTGAGAAACTAACACATCCTTGAAAGAGGGTTTTCAGGTTTGGTGTTAAGAAAATGGGAGGTGTGTTTGCCTATGACCCAAATAATATAAAATAATTTCTTTTTCAAAAATGTGCAAATATTTTCAATAAAAAATATATATATTTTTAGTTGGTTTGAGAAGGAAATAAAGTACATAATTTTCTAGAAATGTGTAATTATAATTAGGCTGGGTTGGGTTCATAGGTGGTAATTTTTTTTTTAAATATAGTGAAGCACATACAAGTAGACAAGACAATGGAAAAGTATGTTGTCGAATCAAAGGAGTTCCAAAGCCTGTAAGTTGTCCTAGGGCTAGTGAAAAGATTGAGATGTGTATGAATGGTAAATAATAAGATGTATTAAGATGCATTAGAATTTGTAGCTTTAGGGTAATAAATTATGCACATAAAAATTTAAAGTTGGCATACACATAAATATGAAAATGGGCGCAATGAGAAAATAATTTGGACGTATGTTGTTTTCTTTTTTTTATTACATTAAAGGACCCTTTGTTACTTTTTGTGACTTGGAGAGACTAGAGATGTTAAATAGGTTGTGTCATGCTGGCATGTTGGGTCATGTTGGGTTATGTCAAATCGTGTCAGGCCTTCTTGGCTAGCCTAGTTTCAGTCTAAGCTAGCTTGTGTTAGGTCAGACTAGCATGATTCATTCCTAGCTAGCTTTGGTTAGGTTAGACTAGCTTGAATCATTTTCGGGTAGCTTGAGTCAGGCCAAACTAGTCTACTTCATTCTTGTTAGTATGAGTTTAGTCCAGGCTAGCCTATTTGGCTAGCCTGGCTGAAACTAATGTGTATGTTTCATCATGCTGGGTCATGCCGTGTTGTGTCTATTATACCAGAAACTTTGATCCGATACGGCCCAAGCTATATCATGGGTTGGCCCGTGGTACTTATATCCATGATTTTGAATTGGGTCATGCCGTGCTAGACACTGTTGAACTGTGTTATGCCCGGACCACCCGACTCAGTTGACACCTCTAAGAGAGACTCATTCAAACATTTTAATACTTTCAATCCTAATCATCTATCTTGTAATCAAGCTTAAACTAGAATCAATTTCGTCATGATAGATTTGTCCCTAGAAAAAAATTGAAGCTAACATGTTTTATTTTAAAAAACAATGCCTATGATTGTATTTTCTAGGCCATGTTTAGAGGGAAATTCTTCAAAATGCAGGCTTTATGATTGCTAAAAAATAGTCTTAGTATTTTGGAAACTAGGCAATCTAGACCATTTATAAATAAATAATCTTTTTTAATGTATAACTTTATTCGAGTAAAGAATATTTTGGTAATGCATTGGGAGATCAAAGTCACCTCTCTATAGTTCTTTTCCCACTAATTTAATGAAAAAATGTTTTTTAACTAATGGTAGAACACAACCATTGTACTTGGCTTTGATATGTGAATTATCCATTTTGTTGAGTTCATAACTTGGTGCAAAGCTAATGTTTATTAGCTTTGAACCAAGTTCTCATTCAAAGCTAGTTAGGAACAATCTCCTTCTAGGTTAGTTAAAAACATACCTACTATTAATAATAAAAATTTATGTATGGCTAGGAGAACTTAAGAGTTTGAAAAATATCTTTATTTATTATTAATTATCTATTGAAAATTTTATCAATGAAAAAGAATATTTGACTTTAAAGGTCCTTAATCCTTGATCTAGCAAAATCATATTTATATTTGTTATTTTGAATTCATTCCAACAAAGAAAGCCACAAATAAATCAAAAATGTACTTCATCCCAACAATGATGTAGTTATTTTTCAAATACTGCATAAATATAAATGAAATGCTAAATCTTGTTACATGTCTGGAACAAATCAGTAAAAAGGTCTTTCTCTTGGTTTCATATATTAAAGAAACATTCCCTTATATCGTATTATAAGTCATTTGCTATATGCTACACACAAAGCAAAGTGCCACAAATACCATTTGTCAAAGATCCAATTGTTACCTAATGTCGTCTTGTTATAGGTCATTGAAGGCGCTCTCATGAGCTTGGTTGGAATGATTGGGAATGAATTATAGGGTATTGTCTCTTGGTTGTGAATCTTACTTTCAAACAACTGTGACTATCCTAGAGGTAGAATTATGTGGACGGCCCATCTTTCAATGAAGTTAGTCATGGTGCATACTAGTAGGCCTAGACTAATGAAGATACTCACAATTACAAAAAATATATATATATATATAACGACAATCGAAGAAAAGATGTTTGTAAAATTGATAATTCATGATGTAACATGTAAAAGTATACTTGTAATAGTAATTACAGACAATTTCATTAACATTGAACTTTTGTACTGGAAATAAATATCATGAAGTTTCTTGTGATTATGTGAGTAAATGTGAATGAAAGAAAAATTGAATCATTATGCAAGAATGCAAATGCAAGGGTTTGGTCTTGTTCATGATGGATAACATAACTCAAATATGTTTGGATGTTCTCTATCTTAGAGAAAATTGTTGATGTATAGTACTTTACATAAGTAAGCTGCATATGTTGGGTAAAAGTAAAACTAGACTTGTTGATCTATTTTGATTTCCATAATTTGCTTAAAAATACAAAGAAGTTAATTATATATAATAATTATGAATGTAGGTTACACTTGCCACCACTGCTAGTTAAATATCTTGAGTATTTATAGAAAAGATATGTCGAATATTATACCCAAAAATATGGTATAACAGATCCTAAACAATCCTAATTGAGTTTAACTGAAATTGAATCAAGTTTATTATCAATAATCTCTTTTTGATGCAAAAAATAATTCATAAGATAAATTTTAGTTTGAATGTTTAGCTAGCATGATGTTTCTACTAAATTTTAGAGATTATCCTAAATTTGTATATGTTTTGCAGAATTTTAGCCAACAATCTTATCATAAAATTTCTTAGACAACGTATTGTAATGAAGTAATCAAATATCATAAAAATTAATAATAATTAATAATTAAAAATTTTTAAATCATAGTGATATTATATTTGTGACCTTAGACATATAAATTTATCAAAGTAAAATATTTTGTGGATGTGTGACTCTCCATTATGTTAATTCAAATAATTGACATTAAGAAAGAATATTAAATATTAATCAAATATTTTATCCTCGTGATGAATATATTATATATATATTTGATAAATATTTTTAGAAAATATTACATATATTTATTCTTTATAGAAGAGAATCTTTGAGCAGGTTTATAGAACTTACAATTGAAAGTAAGAAAACTCACTAGCGATACTATTTAATGATGCCTTTGTGCCAAGATGGGTATTCTCAAGCTCATGTTTTTGGATCACAACACTTAGTCGGAGGCAAAATGAGGATGACTTTATCATAACTCCTTGAATATCTGAGACGTGACTATTTAGTTTCGTGTGTGTATGCATGTGTGTGTATGCATGTGTGTCTTTTGTACTTCTTTAAGCTATCGACATTTAGTTAGTGACCATTCAATCTTCAAATTAAATAATACAAAATGGGCACTATATCTCATCTTGCATTTAATTTGTGTGTGTGTATGCATGTGTGTGTTTTGTACTTCTTTAAGCTATCAACATTT
The DNA here is from genome assembly GCA_029783825.1 of Sapria himalayana. NCBI lineage: Eukaryota > Viridiplantae > Streptophyta > Magnoliopsida > Malpighiales > Rafflesiaceae > Sapria > Sapria himalayana. Next base: position 607,267 of record JAREIK010001216.1, read on the forward strand.
AGTTAGTGACCATTCAATCTTCAAATTAAATAATACAAAAAATTCATACCTTGAACCAAACATAAACCTTTATAAGCATCAAAGAGTTGGTTTGAAACTTGATCTTTTACAAAAATAATAACATGCACCATGATAAATCAAATTATATCAAATAAGCATCTTCCTTGGTAACTAGCCAAAACTTGAATAACTTGGAATTCAGCTTCTAGTGTTAAAGTTAAGATTTGATGGGTATGGCGTCAATATAAGTAAGTAAATCGACGTTAATAATTATTAGATGACTGAGATTAAATTATAAAAAAACAAACAATAGCAAACATATAAGTGGACCAACTAAGAAGAATGATGGATACGTTTCTTGGACTAGTTATTCTATTTTCATGTACATTTCACATATTGGTCTTCACATAGAGATATGCTTTAAAAATGAAAAGTGCAACTCAAGCAAGATAATGTTAACTCATAATAATAGCACATGGAATGACTCATGATCAAGACAATTAATGCCTCACCTAATGAAAATTATCTTTCGATTTCCACATACAATTAACTAGGTTCATCAAGAACTATCTTAACATAGGGGCAACACATCTAGTAGAATATCATGTTACTCTAATCTTATATGGATTTAAGCAACACATAGAATACAAGTATTTCTCAAGCTCAGAAATTGTATTTTTTTTCTTGATTCTTTACATAACCTTTCCTCCTAGCCCAATTTTCTCAATAATTACTAATAAACAAACATTAAAAATAAGAAAAACAATTAACTTCATGCATTTTCAATTAAAC
>JAREIK010001216.1:623058-625558 GCA_029783825.1 Sapria himalayana
CTTTCACAGGAGGTTCCTTTAGATTTCAAAATGCTTGGTATTTGCATCATGGTTTTTTGAATATGGTAAAAGACTCCTGGAATAGAGAGGCACCAGGAAATTCTATTCAAATATTGAATCACAAACTCAGTAGGCTAAAAATAGACATGAAATAATGGAATAAGGAAGTATTTGAAAATATAAACAAAAATGTAAAAGAAGCTGAAGATTTAGTTTCTAAAAAAGAATTAGAATTTGAATCAGATCAAAATGCTAACAATAGAAGAGCTTTAAGCAAAGCACAAGCAGAATTGAAACTTAAATTATTAATGGAAGAAGTATTTTGGAAACAAAAATCTAAATTAAAATGGTTAAAAGAAGGAGATAAGAACACAAAACTTTTTCAAAGAATAGCTAAGTTTAAACAACAGAAACATAGAATTAGTGGTATAAAAAATAATGAGGAAGCATGGGTGCATGATGATTTAGATATTCAAAATTACTTTACAAAGTTTTTTCAAAAAGCAATTAAGTGAAAAAAATGAGCTTAAAGGATATACATTATTACAAAAAATTGAAAATAAAATTACAGCTGAAGATAATAATATGTTAATTAATTTCTCTGATGAGGATAAAATTAAAACAGTCATTTTTAGTATGAACAAGGATAGCGCAGTAGGTCCTGATGGATGGAATGGTGGTTTTTTTCAGTTTTGTTGGGATATAATCAAAAAAGATATAGAAAAAGCCATAAATAGCATTTTTTGTGGAGCTGAAATAGGAAAAAAAATGGGGTAGCTTTCATATTGTCCTTATTCCAAAAATAGAAAATCCACAAACAGGGGAGGACTTTAGACCTATCAGTTTATGTAACTCAATATATAAAATTTTAGCAAAAATCATGTAAAATAGACTCTCTCACATGCTACCTAAAATTATTTCAATAGAACAATCAGGTTTCATGAAAAATAGATTGATAATGGAAAATATAAGTTTAGCTAAAGAATTGTGTAAAAAATAAGAGCAAAAAAAGAGGGCATAATGTAATAATAAAACTAGATCTATCCAAAGCTTTCGATAGAGTCGAATGGAGCATTCTTTGTTTCATCATAAGAAAAATGGGATTCTCGGAAACATGGATAGATCTAGTTTACAGATGCATCTCTAATACTTGGGTTAGGATTATTACGAATGGAAAAGTAGGAGAAGAAATTAAACCAATCAGAGGCCTAAGACAAGGAGACCCTCTTTCACCAGCTTTATTCAATATATATCTAGAACTTCTAATAGTTAATCTTAAAGACAAGATGGTAAAAGGTTCGATAGGTACATTCAGGCAACCAAGAAATACTCCACTAGTGAGTTGCCTAGCGTATGCAGATGATGTGATGATCTTCACTAATGGAGGGTATAGATCTTTACAAAATCTGATGAACTTGTTAATTTGTTTAGAAGATGAAACATGTCAAAAACTTAATAAAAGAAAATGCCAATACATGATATCATATAAAGCTCCTATAGCATTAGCTAATAGGATTAAAAAAGACACTAGTTTTTCTCAAAAAAAGGGGAAATGATATATCTAGGATGTCCAGTATATGAAGGCAAACTCAAGGCCGAGTATTTGGATTTTTTAATAGATAAATTAAAAAAGAAAATTGTGGGATGGAAGGAAGAATTTTTGAGTATGGGGGGAAGAATAACATTAATAAAACATGTCTTAGAAAGCTCATTAATGTATAATATCATGATTATGAAATTACCAAGTAAAATAATTAAAAAGAATGAAAAGGAATTCGCTAATTTCTTATTGGGGAAAAAAGAGGGAAAACATAAATTGTATTGGAAAAAATGGAATGATTTATGTTTCCATGTTCAAGAATCTGGATTGGGATTCATCGATCTCTCAGATTTAGCTAAATCATGGGCTAGCAAGAGATGGTGGAGATTGAAAGTAAATAATAGTTTATGGGCAAAATTTATGCGTGCAAAGTATTGTTTAAAAGATGATATCCATAAAGAGAAAAATAAAAGTAAGAGTTCGCAGGTTTGGGTTCAAATGCTTAAACAAAGAGATCTAGTGGAGAATTATTCTAAACTCACTAAAAAAGGATGGAAATGGACATTAACATCAGAAAGAACATTTTCACTTAAATCTCTCAAGAACGTAATAAGAAAAAGGCAAGTAGAGCAAAATTTATTTAAATGGGCTTGGGAAAATGAAACTCCTCAAAAAATTAAAACTTTCATGTGGAAAGATCTATTTAATATTGTTCCATTAGATAATAACTTAATAAAGAAAGGTATTCAGTTAGTCTCAAGATGCGAATGCTATACTAACGAAATAGAAACACTGGATCATCTCTTCTCAAATAGAAAAGTAGCAATAGAAATATGGAGAAAACTAGGAATAGAGTTGAATATAAAATATGAACAGCACACAATAAAAGCTAGACTTCAAAAATGGAGTAACATAAAAGTTTTAAATCCTGCACAGTAATGGATTAAATGTAATGTTCCT
>JAREIK010001216.1:630558-633068 GCA_029783825.1 Sapria himalayana
CGAGCCAATGGTAATGCAAGACCAATTAATTAAATATAGTGAAATTTTAGGGTTTAAAAATGCGTATGCTAACTCAAATAACAAACTTTGGATTCTATGACACAATAAGCTGTAAATCGAAATATTAAAAGATACTGAACAAATCGTACACCTAAAATTAGATAAGAACACAGATCGAATACTATCAGCAGTGTATGCAAAAAATGATAAACAATCTAGGTTGGCTTTATGGGAGGAGATGAAAGATATAGCAAGCAGAAACTCTCCTTGGATAATAGGAGGGGACTTTAATATAATTAGAAGTCCTCTAGAGAAGAAAGGAGGTAAACCTCCGGATAAGGTAGCCATAAATCAATTTAATGATACAATAGCCACTACCAATCTAATAGAAATAGATTTTACAGGCTCGAGATACACCTGGTGTAATAATTGGCGAAAAAGGGAAGCTATCTGGGCTTGCCTAGATAGGATTATGTGTAATACAAAGTGGATCTCCTCACAAGGGACTAAGGGGGTAAGACACTTAAATTGAACTTGCTCTGATCACAGCCCACTGCTTATCACTATACAAAGGAATCAGGGAAACACGTCTAATTTTAAATTCCAAAATATGTGGGTAAAGCATGCAGGCTATGAAAGTCTCGTCAAAGAGTCTTGGAAAGAGCCAGCGGGGGCAAGCCGATGCAAGCTCTAACAATTAAGCTTCTGAGACTAAAAGCTTGCTTAAAAACATGGAACAAAGAGGTTTTCGGAAATTTAAATCAGGAGTTAAAAAAAGTGGAAGAAAAAGTAGCCAAGTTGGAACAAGATTTTGACACCATTAATAATAATGAAACTCGGTTAGAACTAAGTAAGGCTAAAGGAGAACTAAGATTGAAATTGTACATGGAAGAAATTTATTGGAAACAACGTGCAAAGATTAAATGGTTAAAAGATGGTGAGGGTGACCGTAATACTAAATTCTTTTATAATATGACTAAAATAAAATCCCAAAAGAATAAAATTAAAGGAGTAAAAAATGAAGAATGAAAATGGGTAGAAGAAGAAAAGGAAATAGGAACTCTTTTTAAAAACTTTTTTGAAAACCAATTATGCAGTCAGTCACATAGGGCAGACAATTCTCTAATGCATGAGATTAGGGCAACCATTACGAAAGCTCAAAACCATTTAATGCAATTGATCCCGGAAGAACCAGAAGTAAAAGAGACAGTTTTCAACCTCGACAAAGAGAGTGCTGCAGGACCGGACGGTTGGAATAACTATTTTTTCCAGTCAAACTGGCACACGATTAAAACTGAGCTAGTCCACGCAATTGCTAGTTTTTTTTGTAGGGGTGGAAATCCCATAATCATGGGCAAAATCTTTTATAGTATTAATTCCAAAAAAAGAATCGCCACAGAAATGCGAGGATTATAGACCTATAAGTTTATGTAATGCTATTTATAAAATTTTAGCAAAAATATTACAAAATAGACTAAGCTTAATATTACCATCAATAATATCTCAGGAACAAACGGGGTTCGTCAAAAACAGATTAATGATTGAAAATATAAAACTTGCATCAGAAATGATGAAATAAATAGGAGGTAAAACAAGAGGAAACAATTTAGTGGTTAAGCTGGATCTATCGAAAGCCTTCGATAGAGTAGAATGGGATACCCTTTGTTTTGTGTTGAGAAGGTTCGGATTCTCTGAGCTTACAATAGATCTAATATATAGATGCATTTCAAGTACTTGGGTAAGAGTGATTGTAAATGGAAAGATAAGTGAGGAATTTAAACCAAATAAAAGTATAAGGCAAGGGGACCCGTTATCCCCTCTTCTTTTTGATATCTACTTAGAATTATTAATTCGAAACTTGAATAAGAGAATGTCAAAAGGTAAAATAATATCATTCAGACAACCAAAGAATACACCTAGAATAGGCTGTTTAGCTTATACGGACGACCTTATAATTTTTACAAATGCTAGTACAAAGTCATTAAGGAATCTTACGGATCTTCTTCAAATATTTGAGAAAGAAACAGGTCAAATCGTAAATAAAAGCAAATGTCAGTTTATGCTCGCTAAAAATGCAAAATTAAAGTTAGTAAATAAAATTAAAAATATCACAGGTTTCTCAGAATTTAAAGGGGCATTAATGCATTTAGGTTGTCTGATATATGAGGGGAGGTTGAAGGAAGAATATCTAACTTACCTCCAAGATAAGCTAAGAAAGAAAATAGCAGGATGGAAAGAAGAGCTCCTGGGATTTGGGGGGAGGATAACGCTGCTCTCACATGTTTTACAAAGCACACTAACACATATTTTATGGTTATTCATCCCCCCTAAAAAAATTTATAAAAAACTTGAATCGGAAATGACAAATTTCTATGGGGTAAAAAAGAAGGGAGAAATAAATTACACTAGAAGGACGGGAAGCCATTTGTTCCCAAAAGAGGAAGCATGATTAGGTTAATGAGCCTACAGGACTCGGCCACTGCCTGGGATTGCAAAAGGTGGTGGAGACT
>JAREIK010001216.1:637697-640197 GCA_029783825.1 Sapria himalayana
TTGGAAATGAAACAAAACTAATTGAATACAATAAAATGAATGTAGAAGAAGAGAGGGCAGTAGCTAACCTAGAAGATACAAGAAGGGCAGAATTGATAAAGAAAATATCAGATTTAAATAGAAGAACAAGAGTTTATATGAAAAACAATCAAACAAAAAATAAAGCTTGGGCAGTACCTATAATTGATTATTCAGAGGAAGATTTAGAATTAAGAAGTTTGACTTCCCTCTATACGATAGAGAGGAAGAAGAGCAAAAGTTAGAATGCAAAGAGATGATATAAACTTAGAAAAACTAAAACATAACATGGGTAATAAGGAGTGGGCTATTGAGGAGTTAAAAATAATGGCTATTCAAATGGGTCGAGAATGGAAAGGAGAAAGAGGAGGGGATTTAAGTTCTTTAAAAAAACCAAGGAACATGAAAAAATACTTAAATAAAACATACGAAACTAAGTGCACCACTAGAGCGCAAGCTAAGTCATTAAATAATGTATAATTACATCTACTGGAACATAAGGGGAATTGCTAATCTCCCTCTAGAAATAGATTGAAAAAATTAATATATATGCATAAGATTAATCTTATTGCTATAGCTGAACCCATGGTGGACAGGGCACAAATAGGTCATTACAAAAATATATTAGGCTTTGATCATGCATATGCTAACAATAATGGCAAAATCTGGATAATGTGGAAAAATAATTTGAACATAAAAATTATAAAAGAAACGAATCAATTAATAAATATTAGTTTTAGTCATAATGAAAAAGAAATTATCACTATAGTGTATGCTAAAAATAAAAAAGAGGAAAGAAAAGAATTATGGGAAGATATGGAAAAAACATCTATGGAGAAAAAACCTTGGATTATAGGAGGAGATTTCAACTCACTTAGAAGTTTTAAAGAAAAAAAGGGAGGAAAAGCTCCAAATAAAAAAGCCATGTCTCACTTTAATGATATTGTAAACAAAACTAATTTAATAGAAGCTAAATTTTTGGGTTCCCCCTTTACATGGTGTAATAACTGGAAAAAGAAGGGTACAATTTGGGCTAGATTAGACAGAGTTCTATTTAATTTTTTATGGCTTGAGCATTTCGGTGCGACAGAAGTAAAACATTTAAATAAGACCTGTTCTGATCACATCCCACTTTAATCACCATTAAAAACCCTACTTATTCAGGAGGATCCTTTAGATTTCAAAATGCTTGGTGTTTGCATCATGGCTTTTTGAATATGGTAAAAGATTCCTGGAATAGAGAGGCATCAGGAAATTCAATTCAAATATTGAATCACAAACTCAGTAGACTAAAAATAGACATAAAACAATGGAATAAGGAAGTATTTGGAAATATAAACAAAAATGTAAAAGTAGCAGAAGATTTAGTTTCTAAAAATGAACTAGAATTTGAGTTAGATCAAAATGCTAACAACAGAAGAGCATTAAGCAAAGCACAAGCGGAATTGAAACTTAAATTATTAATGGAAGAAGTCTATTGGAAACAAAAATCTAAATTAAAATGGTTAAAAGAAGGAGACAAAAACACGAAATTTTTTCAAAGAATAGCTAAGTTTAAACAACAGAAACATAGAATTAGTGGTATAAAAAATAATGAGGATGTATGGTTGCAAGATGATATAGATATTCAAAATTTCTTTACAAAGTTTTTCAAAAATCAATTAAGTGAAAAAAATGAGCTTAGAGGACATTCATTATTACAAAAAATTGAAAATAAAATTACATCTGAAGACAATAATAGGTTAACCAACTTCCCGGATGAAGAAGAAATTAAAACAGCTATTTTTAGTATGAACAAAGATAGTGCAGCAGGTCCTGACGGATGGAATGCTTGTTTTTTCCAGTTTTGTTGGGATATAATCAAAAAAGATATAGAAAAAGCCATAAATAACATATTTTGTGGAGCTGAAATAGGAAAAAAATGGGGTAGCTTTCATATTGTCCTCATTCCAAAAATAGAAAATCCACAAACAGGGGAGGATTTTAGACCTATCAGTTTATGTAACTCAATTTATAAAATTTTAGCAAAAATTTTGCAAAACAGACTTTCTCACCTTTTACCTAAAATTATTTCAATAGAACAATCAGGCTTCATGAAAAATAGATTGATAATGGAGAATATAAGTTTAGCTAAAGAATTGTGTAGAGAAATAGGAAAAAAAAAGAGGGCATAATGTAATAATAAAACTAGATTTATCCAAAGCATTTGATAGAGTCGAATGGAATATTCTTTGTTTCATCATGAGAAAAATGGGATTCTCGGAAACATGGATAGATCTAGTTTATAGATGCATCTCTAATACTTGGGTTAGGATTATAACAAATGGAAAAGTAGGAGAAGAAATAAAACCGGTCAGAGGTCTAAGACAAGGAGACCCGCTTTCACCAGCATTATTTAACATTTATTTAGAACTATTAATAGTTAATCTTAAAGATAAGATGGCAAAAGGCTTGATAGGTACATTCAGGCAACCAAAAAACA
>JAREIK010001216.1:645197-647697 GCA_029783825.1 Sapria himalayana
TAGAGAAAACATAAGGAGAAAAGAATTGATTAAAAAAATTGAAGAGCTAAATAAAAGAACTAGATTACAAGTAAAAAACAAAAACATTAAAAATAAAAGATGGGCAGTGGAAATAGAGGACTCCTCAGAAGAAGAAATAGAGGTTAGAAGTGCTTCGAATCTAACCTCTATTGGAGAAGATAATGGGCAGAATCTGAAACTCTCCAAAGACGATATAAATATAGAAAAATTCAAAGGAAAAATGGGAAATAGAGTATGGGCAATGGAGGAAATAAAAATCATGGGTATTCAATTGGGAATGGAGTGGAAAGGAGAGAGGGGAAGAGAGATGAATTCACTAAAAAAACCAAGAAATATGAAAAAATATTTAAACAGGACATATGAAACCAAATGGACTACTAGAGCGCAAGCTAAAAACAATAATAATGTTTAATTACATATACTGGAATATAAGGGGTGTCGCAAATCTCCCCTCAAAAAATAGAATAAAAAAATTGGTATATATGTATAAGATTAACCTCATTGTATTAGTTGAACCTATGGTAGATAAAATTCAGATAGAGAATTATAAAATATTATTAGGATTTGATAAGGGGTATGCTAATAATATTGGTAAAATCTGGATTTTTTGGAATAATCATTTAAACATAAATATTTTAAAAGATACTGATCAATTAATTAATTTAAGCTTTAGTCAGAATGTTAAAGAAATAATTACGATAGTTTATGCAAAAAATAAAAAAGAGGAGAGAAAAGAATTATGGGAGGAAATGGAAAAAATATTTAAAGAAAAGAGGCCATGGATTATAGGAGGTGACTTCAATACAGTGAGAAATTCTAAAGAAAAGAAGGGGGGAAAACCTCCGAATAAGATATCTATGTCTCACTTTAATGACATCATAAATAAAACCAACTTAATGGAGGCCAAATTTAAATAAGATATCTAGGCTCTCCTTTTACTTGGTGTAATAACTGGAAAAATAAAGGTATAATATGGGCTAGATTAAATAGAGTTTTATATAATTTTAAATGGATAGGGCAAGTTGGGTTTACAGAAGTGAAACATCTAAATAGAACTTACTCTGATCACAGCCCACTTCTAATTACTATTAAAAATACAGTTTCCTCGGGCAGATTCTTTAGCTTTCAGAATTCCTGGTGTTTACATCATGCTTTCTTGAATAGAGTAAAGGAATCCTGGAATAAAGAAGTAGCAGGAAATCCAATTCAAATATTGAATAATAAACTGTATAGATTAAAAGTGGATTTAAATATATGGAATAAAGAAACTTTTGGAAATATAAATAAGAATATAAAAGATGCTGAAGAACTAGTTTCAAAAAGAGAAATAGAATTTGAATTAGATCAAAATATAAACAATAGGAAAGCTTTGAGCAAGCACAATCGGAATTAAAATTAAAATTATTAATGGAAGAAGTTTTTTGGAAACAAAAATCTAAAATTAAATGGCTTAAAGGAGATAAGAATACTAAATTTTTTCAAAAAGTAGCTAAACTTAAACTTCAGAAGCATAGAATTAGAGCTATAAAAATAATGATGGAAAGTGGATAGACAAGGATATAGATATTCAGAAGTATTTTGCAAATCATTTTGAAAAACAATTAAATGGAGAAAGTGAGATAATAGGAAACACACTTATAAAACATAGAAAATAATGTTACAACTGAAGATAATATTATGTTAACTAAATTCCCAGTAGAAGAAGAAATTAGAGCAGCTATTTTCACTATGGACAAGGATAGTGTGGCAGGCCCTGATGGATGGAATAATTTCTTTTTTTAGGTATGCTGGGAGATAATTAAAAAAGATATAGAAAATGCTTTAAATAGTATTTTTTTGTGGAGCAGAAATAGGTAAGAAGTGGGGAAGCTTTCACATTATTCTTATTCCTAAAATAGAGAATCCACAAATAGGGGAAGATTTTAGACCAATTAGTCTCTGTAATTCGATATATAAGATTTTAGCCAAAATAATACAGAATAGATTATCATTAATTTTACCTAAAATTATTTCTAAAGAACAAACATGTTTTATGAAGAATAGATTAATAATGGAAAATATTTGTTTAGCCAAAGAAATATGTAGAGAAATAGGAACTAAAACAAGAGGACCAATGGCATTATCTCACAAAATTAAATAAAAGAAAATGTTGAAACAGGTCAAAAACTAAATAAAAGAAAATGTCAATATATAATTTCTCACAAAGCCACCATAGAATTATCTCACAAAATTAATAATATTTACAGGTTTCTCTCAAAAAGGGGAGATTATTTATTTGGCTGTCCGGTGTATGAAGGGTAAACTTAAAAATGCATATTTAGAATTTTTAATAGATAAATTAAAAAGGAAAATTTCAGGAAGGAAGGAAGAATTTCTAAATATAAGGGGAGAATACATTAATAAAACATGTTTTAGAAAGCACATTAATGCACAATATCATGGTTACTCAACCACCAATAAAATTTATTAAAAAATTGAA
>JAREIK010001216.1:652697-668441 GCA_029783825.1 Sapria himalayana
TAGATTAAAAAAATTGATTAAAATACATAAAATTTCATTGATTGTAATTGCAGAACCTCTGATTCAACAGGAACAACTAACTAAATATAGTCGAATTTTAGGGTTTAATAACTCATTTTCTAACCTAAATAGTAAACTCTGGATTATGTGGCATAATTATTTAGACGTAGAAATATTAAAAGATACAGAACAAATAGTGCACTTTAAAATATCTGAAGACATAGTATCGGTAGTATATGCTAAAAATGATGAAAACTCTAGATTAGTCTTATGAGAAGAAATGGAAAAAATTGCAGCAAATAATGTTCCCTGGCTGATAGGAGGAGACTTTAATGTTACAAGAATTGCCTCGGAAAAGAAGGGGGGGGGGGGAACTCCTAACACAACAACAATGTCTCAATTTAATGAGGCGATTTCTAATTCTAACTTGTTAGAAATAGACTTCACAGGCTCAAATTACACTTGGTGTAATAACTGGAAAAAAAGAGGAGCAATTTGGGCCAGGCTGGACAGGGTAATGTGCAATGCGAAGTGGGTAGCCTCACATGGGACTACAGAACTTAGACATTTAAGCAGAACCCGTTTAGACCACTCCTCATATCACTTCACAATAATAAACGAGGTACAAGAAGCTTTAAATTTCAAAACATGTGGGGAAAACATGTCGAGTTTGAAAAACTGGTAAGAGATTCTTGGTCGGATCCTGCATCAGGTAAACTGATGCAAGTTCTAATGATAAAGCTATATAGATTAAAAAAATAGCTAAAATCATGGAATAAAGAGGTTTTCGGAAATATAAATCTACAAATAAAGCAAGCAGAGGAACAAGTGGAAAAACTAGAAAAAGAATATGATAATAAAAATGATAAAGAAATTAGGAAAGTTCTTAAACAAGGCTAAAGCTGAATTGAGTTTAAAGTTACATATGGAGGAGATTTATTGGAAACAATGAGCAAAAATTAAATGGTTAAAAGATGGTGATAAAAATACCAAATTTTTCCATAACATGAGCAAAATAAAAACAAAGAAAAATAAAATTAAAGGTTTAAAAGATAAAGAAGGAAAATGGATAGAAGAAGACAAACAATCATGTGTCCTCTTTGAGGACTTCTTCAAATCTCACCTGTGTGGCCACATTCCTCATGAAGGGAACTCCTTATTACATGAGATCAGGGCCTCCATTACGAAAGATCAAAATCAAATGATGGAAAGGATCCCATAAGAAGAGGAGGTAAAAATTGCAATCTTTAATCTTGATAAAGACAGTGCAGCGGGACCAGATGGCTGGAATAATTATTTTTTTCAGCTAAACTGGCCCATTATTAAAAATGACCTAGTTTTAGCGATTGCTAGTTTCGTTGTTGGGGCAGATATTCCTAAAGCTTGGGCAAACTCATTTATAGTTTTAATCCCTAAAAAAGAAGCTCCTCAGTTATGCAAGGATTTTAGACCAATAAGTTTATGTAATGCGATTTATAAGATTTTAGCCAAAATAATTCAAAATAGACTAAGTAATATCTTGCCATTAATAATATCACCAGAGCAAATATGATTTGTTAAAAACAGACTAATGATAGAAAATATCAGACTAGCCTCAGAAATGATGAAAGAAATTGCAATTAAAACAAGAGACAATAATCTAGTAATCAAGTTGGATTTGTCTAAAGCATTCGATAGAGTTGAATGGGATATACTCTGTCACATTTTAAGAAAATATGGTTTTTCTGAATTAAGCATTGACATAATATACAGATGCATCTCAAGTCATTGGGTTAGAATTATTATAAATGGTAATATAGGTGAAGAATTTAAACCCAGAAGAAGCCTAAGACAGGGGGATCCATTATCCCCCTTACTATTTGATATATACCTATATCTGCTTATTCTTAATCTAAACAAAAGAATGTCGAAAGGTAATATATTACCTTTTAGACAACCTAATAATACTCCAAGAATAGGTTGTTTGGCATATGCTGACGATCTAATAATTTTTACAAATGCAAATAAAAGATCTGTAATAAATCTGATAGAATTATTACAATTATTTGAGTTAGAAACAGGCCAGGTTGTAAACAAAAAGAAGTGTCAGTTCATGTTAGCTAAAAAGACTACAGAGAAAGTGATAAATAAGATTAAAAACATAACTGGATTTACACATAATAACGGAGCTTTAACATATTTAGGCTGTCCAATATATGAAGGTAGACTGAGAGAGGAATATTTAATACCATTACAAGATAAAATCAGGAGGAAAATAGCAGGATGGAAAGAAGACCTATTAGGGTTCGGGGGACGGATCACATTGATCTCTCATGTGTTACAAAGCACATTAGTGCATATCTTATCTGTAATATATCCTCCGAAGAAAATTTTGAACAAATTAGAATCAGAAATGTCAAATTTTTTATGGGGTAAAAAAGATGGGAAGCAAAAAATTCACTGGAAAAACTGGAGGGATATATGCTACCCAAAAGCAGAAGAAGGACTAGGAATAATTACTTTACAGGATATGGCCACCGCCTAGGATTGTAAAGGATGGTGGAGGCTGATCGAGAATGATAGCCTTTGGGCAAAAATATGAAGGCTAAATATTTAGAACAAAGCAAACAAAGGCTTAAACAGGCTTCAAATGATTGGAAAGCTCTGGAAAAATAAAAAGATATAGTAGAATCACACTCAATATTAAAAAAGAGTGGTTGGAAATGGACTCTCACACCACAAGGTAATTTCACACTAAAATCGGTTAAGGAGTTGATTAGGAGAAAAAAACCCACTCAACCCATATTTAAATGGGTCTGGAAAGCAGGTATCCCACAGAAAATGTGTTCGCTAGCATGTAAAGCAATAGTAAATGCATTACATGTGGATACCAATGTGCAAAGAAAGGGCATAAAAATAGTGTGCAGATGTGAGTGTTGTTTTGTTGAAGTAGAATCAATGGACCACCTATTCTCGAAAGGGAAAATTGCAAAAGAAGTTTGGAAGAAACTTGAAGGAAATGAACAAATTAGTAATATAGAGGAAAGTCTAATAGAAAGAATTAAAAAATGGGAAAATGCTATTTCTGCCAACCTTTCTAGAAATTGGCTCTATAAGAATTTATCTCATTTAGTAATATGGTGTTTATGGCAAGCTCGTAATAGGAGTAGATTTGAAGGAAAGATGATGGATTCAAAAGATATATTACAAAAAATTAAGCAGGAAATAAGTAACATATCATATATTAAGCCCAATATAGTAGATAAACTAGTTATAGATAAGAAAGTAGAAAGAGAATGGGGTCTTAGTATAAAAATAGTTAAACAATATTGGGCAAAAAGTATAAGTTGGGCTAGGCCCCCTGAAGGAAAATTTTCTCTAAACACGGATGGAAGCTTCAATAAAGATACTGGAATAGCGGGGGGAGGTGGGTTAATAAGGGATTCCAAAGGCACAGTTATGAAAGCTTTTACATCGGTTAGTGTAGCAGACTCGGCTCTACAATCAGAAATTAGGGCGTTAAGAATAGGTTTAAATGTATGCAAAAAATTAGAATATAAAAGTATTCAAATACAGGTGGACTCGATGTTATTATTTAATTTAGTAACAAGAAAAATTTTTATTTGGAAATATGAAGAAGAACTAGAAATAATAATGAAGCTTAAAGATGAATTAAATGCATCAATAATGCATATATACAGAGAGGCAAACACTCCAGCAAATAATCTCACGAGGATAGGCTCGGAAAAAGGAGAAATATAATTCGATGAGGATTGTATGCCGAAAAAATTAAAAGGTTTAGTGAGATTAGATAAGATGACCTTTTCTTATGTAAGAGTTAGGAAGGGTGGAGGCCAGGTTAGTTTAAAATAAAATTTAGACCATAGTTTAGAATAAATAATCTAAAATAGAAGCAAGTAGGTTAACTCTAGCATGAGATTCTTGGATAAGCATAGGCCTTTATTTTTTCAGCAACGCAGCTCCATACAAAGTGGCAGAAATCTCAGCTTTGATTGTTGGGTTGTGCACACGTATAGATATGTATCTGGTTCATGTTTTATATTTGCAGGATGAAGAGGTTACGATGGAGCTTTTTGGTTTTAAATGGTTAACTTTGCGAATATTTTATAGGTTAAACAATGTTGTACATAGATATATTCCCCTTGATACGATCATATAATTATAAGTTGCTTTTCACTAGATTATTTGACTGCTGCTCGAGTTGTTTAGTCGATATCGACTAATTCACTAGGTCCTATGGGTGATCATCAGGTGTGCAGTTTACACACATTTGGAGGTGGTTTTTTTTGGCTAAGTTATCTGTTATAATCTGGTTGAACAAGTTTATATCTCCTGAGAGTTATGCAGAAAGTCTTAAGACTTGCTACAGCTCATGAAAAGCCGTATGGACAACTCCAATTAAAAGGTACGGCAAAGAGAATGGGAGTGAACGAAGAAATGATAAATGCTGTATAAGTAGAACAAGGGACAAGGGGAATAGGGTAGACATTTGTAGGCGCGCTCGTTTTCTTTGTATATTGTAGGTACATGAGCGTATAAAAGAAGAGGCAGGACGGTTGGAAACATTCGGGAATGACGTGAACAATAGGGCTTCAGACACCGGGAAGATGAGAGACACACGCTGAATACAGGATACGGCCGAGTAATTCAAGAATTTAAATGAAAAGTTGGGCCGAAAAGTTGGTCCGAATGGATAAATGGGCTGAAAATTAGATGAACTAGAGCAAAGCCTCAAGCTTACTCTAGTTTAATAATAGAATGAAAATGTTTATTTGAGAAAGTTTTTTTTTAAATTCTACATGCTAGCTAATAGGCTTAAGGTTAAGATGGATGTAAGAGGGCTACGGGTAGATTAGGTTGTAAAAATGGTATTCCTCCCCCGAAAGAGAGGGTTATTAATAATGAAACGAATTTTTTTTAAAAAGAAGAAGAAGAAGAAGAAGAAGAAGAGGAAGAAGAAGAAGAAGAAGAAGAAGAGGAAGAAGAAGAAGAAGAAGAAGAGGAAGAAGAAGAAGAAGAAGAAGAGGAAGAAGAAGAAGAAGAAGAAGAAGAAGAGGAAGAAGAAGAAGAAGAAGAAGAAGAAGAGGAAGAAGAAGAAGAAGAAGAAGAAGAAGGAGAAGGAGAAGAAGAAGAAGAAGAAGGAGAAGGAGAAGAAGAAGAAGAAGATGAGGAAGAAGAAGAAGAAGAAGAAGAGGAAGAAGAGGAAGAAGAAGAAGAAAAAAAGGGAATGGATTACTTAGAGAATAAGAAATCCTTCTCCTATATCATTAAAAAGACCGCGCCTACAGTGTCATCTCCTTCAGGTTTTGACGCAAAAAATTTTGAGAATCCTTCGATTATGTCCTCGGCAGAGGACCTTCGAAAGCTCACGGAACCTCACAAATATACCTTGGTGGGCAAATTCTCATACGGTCGACCACGAATTGATGAAGTGCGCGCATTTTTCAACTCTCTGAATTTGGAAGCGATGATAAAGATTGGCCTCATCGACGATAAACACTTTCGACTTCAACTATTCTATGAAGAAGATTATCATCACACATGGCTGAAATGTGCTTGGTACATCATGGGATATCCCATGAGGATGTTCAAGTGGTCGCCTAACTTCTCCACTAAGGAGGAATCCTCTATAGCTCCGGCATGGCTTCAACTACCTATGTTACCGATTCATTTTATTGATAATTTGCTCTATATCATATTGCTTGCACACTGGGTTCTCCTCTTCTTCTCGATGGTGCTACTGCTACACTTTCAAGACCCAGTGTTGCCCGTATTTGTGTTGCAGTGGACCTCCAGAAACCATTACCTAGCCGAATATGGATAGGTCTCCCTGATGGAGAAGGTTTCTGGCAGCAGGTAGTCCCAGAGAACCTTCCAGGATATTGCAAATGCTATAAGAAAATGAGACATGATATTGAGAGATGCATTGTGAATAAGAGAAGGGCAAATTATGATCAGAAGGTTGAGGAAAGAAGAGTGGAGGTTGGGAAAGGAAAAGAGGTAGTAAGATATCAAAAAAAAAACATACGCTAGAAGAACAAAATATTGAGCTCCCCATAACACAGAATAATGAACAAGATGAAAATAAACTTATTGTATACAAGAAAAACAATGAGGAAGAGAAGAATATAATGGAAGTTAATAGATCAGATTGTTTAAAAAAATAGCAGCTTTGAATAGGAGAACAAGAATGCAAATAAAAAACAAACAACAAAAAAACAAGGCTTGGGCAGCAGGTATAGAAGATTTCTCGGAGGAAGAAATGGAGGTAAGAAGCTCAACTTCTCTATATACGAATGAAGATGAAAATGAGCAGAATTTAAAATTCACTAAGGATGATATAAACATAGAAAAATTTAGGCAGAATATGGGAAACAAAGAATGGGCAATTGAAGAAATTAAAATAATGTCAATTCAATTGGGTAGGGATTGGAAAGGAGAGAAAGGTAGAGATTTAAGTTCATTAAAAAAATATAGAAATATGAAAAAATATCTAAACAAAACATATGACACAAAATGTGTAACTAGAGCGCAAGCTAAATCGACAAACAATGTTTAATTGTATTTACTGGAATATCAGGGGAGTTGCAAATCTTCCCTCAAGAAATAGAATAAAAAAATTGATATACACACATAAAATAAATCTCATTATGTTAGCGGAACCAATGATTGGTGAAGATCAACTAGAAGAATATAAAAAAATTTTAGGATTTGAGAATGGTTTTGTAAATAAAAATGGTAAAATTTGGGTTTTATGGAAAAATTCATTAAACATAAAAATCTTAAAGCAAACTGAGCAATATATAAATTTCTGTCTAAACCAAGAGGAGAATGAAATAATTACAGTAATCTATGCTAAAAATAAAAGAGAAGAGAGGAAAGAATTATGAGAAGAAATGGAGAGAATAGCAATAGAAAATAAACTATGGATTATTGGTGGAGATTTTAATATAATTAGAAGCTTCAAAGAAAAAAAGGGAGGCATACCTCCAAACAAGAGTGCTGTCTCTCAGTTTAATGAAATTATAAATAAAGCTAACTTAATGGAGGCTAACTTTTTAGGCTCTCAATTTACTTGGTGTAATAATCGGAAAAACAAGGGTACTATATGGGCTAGACTAGACAGAGTGCTATATAGCTTTAAATGGTTAGAACAATTTGGTTCGATTAAAGTTAAACATCTCAATAAGACATGCTCTTATCATAGTCCTTTATTGATCACAATTAAAAATATTGCTTTATCAAATAGTTCATTTAGATTTCAAAATGCTTGGTGCTTGCATCAAAATTTTTTAAATATTGTAAAGGAATCATGGAAAATAGAATTTTCTGGAAATCCTGTTCAAGTTATAAATAATAAACTAAAAAGATTAAAAGAAGTGTTAAAAAAATGGAATAAAGAAGAATTTGGGAATATAAATAAAAACATAAAACAGGCAGAGGATTTAGTTTTAGAAAAGGAGCTACAGTATGAAAATAATCAAAGTGCAAATGAAAGAAGTGAATTAAATAAGACACAAGTTGAATTAAAACTAAAATTGTTAATGGAAGAAGTCTTTTGGAAACAAAAAGCAAAATTAAAATGGCTTAAAGAAGGAGATAAAAATACTAAATTTTTTCAGAGAATAGCTAAAGTTAAAAATCAGAAACATAGAATCATGGGCATAAAAAATGATGAAAATGTATGGGTGGATAAAGAGATAGAGATACAACATTATTTTACTAAGCTGTTTGAAAAGCAATTATGCGGTAAAAGTAACCTTATAGGAAATACACTTATACAAAACCTAGATAAGAAAATTAATTCAGAGCAAAATAATATGTTAATAAAATTTCTTGAAGAAGAAGAAATTAAAACAGCAGTGTTTAGCATGAATAAGGATAGTGCAGCTGGCCCGGATGGATGGAATAACTATTTTTATCAAAAATGCTGGCATATAATAAAAGAAGATTTAATAAAAGCTATGATCAGTATCTTTTGTGAGGCTGAAATAGGAAAAAAATCCGGAAGCTTTCATATAGTTCTCATTCCAAAAATAGAAAATCCACAAAAAAGGGGAGGATTTGAGACCAATTAGTCTCTGTAACTCAATATATAAAATACTAGCTAAAATATTACAAAGTAGATTAGCTAATTGTCTTACTAAAATTATCTCAAAAGAGCAAACAGGTTTTATGCAAAATAGATTGATAATGGAAAATTTATGTTTGGCAAAAGAATTGAGTAAAGAAATAGGTACTAAAACAAGAGAAAATAATGTAATTATAAAATTAGATTTATCAAAGGCATTTGATAGGGTGGAATGGGATATCCTTTGTTTTATCATGCGCAAGATGGGTTTTTCTGAAACCTGGATAGATTTAATATATAGATGTTTATCTAACACATGGGTGAGAGTCATTATTAATGGTAAACTAGGAGAAGAAATGAAACCGGTTAGAGGTCTTAGACAAGGAGATCCACTTTCTCCCTCATTATTTAACATTTATCTGAAATTATTATTAGTAAATCTCAAAGATAAAATGCTCAAGGGTAAAATAGGTACTTTTAGACAACCTAATAACACTCATATGGTGGGTTGTTTAGCATATGCGGATGATGTAATGATATTCACAAATGGAGGTAGTAGATCTCTAAATAATCTTATGGATTTATTAAAATGCATGGAAAAAGAAATAGGATAGATTTTAAATAAAAATAAATGTCAATATATGCTTTCTTTCAAATCTTCCATTGCGTTAATTCATAAAATTAAAAATATAACAGGTTTCTCACATAAAAAAGGAGAAATTATATACTTGGGCTGTCCAATCTACGAAGGTAGACTAAAAACTGAATACTTCGAATTTTTGATAAATAAATTAAAAAAGAAAATATCTGGCTAGAAGGAAGAATATCTAAACATGGGGGGGGGGGGGGGGGGGGGGGAGAATAACTTTAATAAAGCATGTTTTAGAAAGTTCTTTAATGCATAATATTAAGATAGTTCAGCCACCGAATAAGTTTATTAAGAGGATTGAAAAGGAATTTGCTAATTTTTTGTGGGGAAAAAAAGAAGGGTAACATAAATTACATCGGAAAAAATGGAGGGATTTATGTTCCCCGGTTCAGGAAGCAGGCTTAGGCTTTATCAATTTAAATGATTTAGCCAAAGCATGGGCAAGTAAAATATGGTGGAAACTGAAAGAAAATGACAGCTTGTGGTCAGAATTTATGCGGGCAAAATATTGTATAAATAATGATATTAATAAAGTAAAAGAGACAAGGAGGAATACACAAGTCTGGACACAAATGCTTAAGCTAAGAGACTTAGTTGAAAAACATTCAAAGCAAACCAAAAAAGGATGGAGATGGAATCTAAGCTCAGAAGGAACATTTTCTCTTAAGTCGGTCAAAAATGTGATTAGAAAAAAACATGATGAAAAAATATTGTTTAAATGGATATGGAATAATGACAATCCACAAAAAATTAAAATGATTATGTGGAAAGTCTTGTCGAATATTATACCAACTGACAATAATTTAAAAAAGAAAGGAATTCGATTAGCATCTAGATGTGATTGTTGCGGAGAAGAAATGGAAACTCTGGATCATCTCTTCTCATATGGCAAGGTAGCAGCAGAAATTTGGCATAGACTAGGAACTGAATTTCTAATAAAATATGAAAATCTTTTTCTAGAATGCAGATAAAAAAAATGGATTAATTTGAAGGTTACAAATTCAGCACAAAAATGGATTAAATACAATATTCCGTTAATAGCTATCTGGTGCATCTGGAAAGCCAGAAACAAAAGTAGATTTGAGGGGCAAGATATGTCAATTGAAAACATATGGAAAGATATTAAAGAGGAAAGCAGTAGAATTTCTGAATTAGCTTCGATAAAAATAATAGATAAATGTTTAGATAATGACACGATAAAATTTTGGAATTTAAAAACTCTACATCAAAAATGGTTTAAAATAATAAAAACAATATGGGAAAAACCTTCTAAAGAAAGACTAGTTTTAAATACGGATGGTATCTTTAATAGAAATATGGGAATAGCAGGAGGGGGCGGGGCAATAAGAAACTCAGAAGGAGGGCTAATATTAGCTTTCACAAGGAAATTCCAAGCATCTTCGAATTTGCAGGCAGAGATTCTTACGCTAAGAGAAGGATTAAGAATATGTATAGAGAAAGGTATAAAAAAGATAGATGTTCAATTAGACTCAATAATTGTAGTGAATTTAATTAATAATAAAACAATAATGTGGAAATATGAGGATGAAATAGAAGATATACTGAAAGATATAAATAAACTGGACTTTACTGTTAGACATATTTACAGGGAAACTAATGCATTAGCGGATAAACTTTCAAAAGAAGGTAAAAACAAAGGACATCAAAACTATAATAAAGATAATATACCGCAAATATATAGAGGAATAATAAAGTTAGATAGTGAGGAATTTCCATATATAAGGAAAATTAAAGAATAAGATCTCTGGAATTTTTTAATATTTCATATGCATGTTCATGGGATAATCTGTTTCGCCTCGGTCCTGTGGGGTGTTTCAAAAAACAGATCAGAATACATAAGGTATGAATTCTCGGCAAGGTTGTTTCTGGTATTTTCTATCTTTTTCGGTTTTTTTTTTCTGGTTTTTCTGTTTTTCTGGTTTCTCTCTATTTTTCTCCCCTTTTCGCTAACAGTTCTAACAGGTATACTATTAATATTAGAGTTGATCAGCTCAGCATCAAAAGAGTAAGAAGAAGGGGCACTGAGCAGTAATAGAATATATATGAATGCAGTTTTTTTATAAGTTTTTTTCTGCAGGCAGAATCAACAAGGTTTAAGCAAGTAGAAATGTAGCTTTGTGGCTGTGGATTTTATTTTTTTTCAGGGTCTGGAGTCTGTGTTACTTGGCAGTCTGTGTTATAGTTAAGGTTGTCTTGTTGACGTTGGTATAATTTGGCAGTCTGTGTTATATATTCAGTAATCATGTAACATAGTGTCTAGTATTAGATGGCTATGTCTATGGTGGACATCAAAGCTGGAACAAGGTACAAAGATCAGAGCAAAGTTGAGCAATAGAAACACATATTAAAGGAAGGAGCATTGGGAGAAAGTTAAAGAAAAGAAGATGTAGAAAGATTGTGGAGGAAGCTGTCTTTCCAAGATCATCGAAGGGAGGACATTCACCATAAGGCATAAAGCTCCAAAAGAAGTCACAAATACTCATCAAGTGGGCAGAAAATAAAACTCGATATTCTTAAATAGGTGAGAGGTGAACACAAATGACTACCGAAAGACATAGAAAAGGTTAACGGGAGCAACACAAAGATATATATGAAATCTTAGCATCAACAGAAATACAGCTTATAGATAAATAATTCAAAAAATAATGTGAATTTCTAAATTGCAATACTTGTTTATTAGATAGAGGTATATAGGCGGTTAGATGGGTGTAAGGGGCTTTGGGTAGCAAGTAAGTAGGTTGTAAAAAAGGTATTCATCCGCCAAAAGAGAGAGTTAATTTTAATAAAACAACCTTTAAAAAGAAGAAGAAGAAGAAAAAATTTTTTAATGACAAGAAGAGAGACTTTTTTTTTTGCGGTTTTTTAAGTGCTCTCGAATTTTAGAGAGAAAAAATAATTTTCTAGAGAGAGAAAATGCAAATTTGGAGGAGGAAGAAGCTGTTTTTAACCAATTTTGATGGAAATGGATTACATAGTTAATAAGAAAATTTTCACATTGTTTATTAAAAAGACCGCGCCTCTATTGTTGTCTCCTTCGGAAAATTTCGCAAAAAAAAAAACGAGGATCCCTCGATACTGTTTTCGCCCGAAGATTTACAGAGGCTAATGGAGCCTCACAAACACACTATGGTGGGCAAGTTCTCACACGGAAGACCACGTGTTGATGATATTCAGGCATTTTTTGATACTTTGAAGTTAAAATCCCTGATAAAAATCGGCCTCATTGATGAGAAGCATGTTTTGATTCAGCTGTATTCCGAGGAGGATTATCATCGATTATGGCTCCAAGGAATATGGCATATCATGGGCTACCCCATGAGAACGTTTCAAATGGACGCCCAATTTCTCCACAAAGGAGGAAACTGCCATGGCGCCGATATGGTTCTTACTCCCACTGTTACCGATTCATTTCTTCGACAAATATGCATTATATCATATTGCTTGTACTCTTGGCTCTCCTGTTCTTCTTGATGGAGCTACTGCTACATAATAAGAGAAGAACAGAAGGTAGATATGAAGATAAGAAAATGGGGGTTGGAAAGGGGAAAGAGATAATTCAATACCAAATAAAACCTCAAGATTTACGACAAATATAAACAGAATCTCTAGAGAAACAGAAAGAAGATTTAAAGTTAATAGAATACAAAAATGACAATGAGGAACTAGAGCTAACTACTGAAATTAGAGAAAACATAAGGAGAAAAGAATTGATTAAAAAAATTGAAGATCTAAATAAAAGAACTAGATTACAAGTAAAAAACAAAACCATTAAAAATAAAAGAGGGGCAGTGAAAATAGAGGACTCCTCAGAAGAAGAAATAGAGGTTAGAAGTGCTTCAAATCTAACCTCTAATGGAGAAGATAATGGGCAGAATCTGAAACTCTCCAAAGACGATAAAAATATAGAAAAATTCAAAGGAAAAATGGGAAATAGAGTATGGGCAATGGAGGAAATAAAAATCATGGGTATTCAATTGGGAATGGAGTGGAAAGGAGAGAGGGGAGGGAGATGAATTCACAAAAAAAAACCAGAAATATGAAAAAATATTTAAACAGGAGATATGAAACCAAATGCACTATTAGAGCGCAAGCTAAAAACACTAATAATGTTTAATTACATATAGTGGAATATAATGGGTGTCGCAAATCTCCCCTCAAAAAATAGAATAAAAAAATTGGTATATATGTATAAGATTAACCTCATTGTATTAGTTGAACCTATGGTAGATAAAATTCAGATAGAGAATTATAAAATATTATTAGGATTTGATAAGGGGTATGCTAATAATAATGGTAAAATCTGAATATTTTGGAAAAATTATTTTAACATTAATATTTAAAAGATACTGATCAATTAATTAATTTAAGCATTAGTCAGAATGTTAAAAAATAATTACGATAGTTTATGCAAAAAAAAAAGAGGAGAGAAAAGAATTATGGGAGGAAATGGAAAAAATATTAAAGAAAAGAGGCCATGGATTATAAAAGGTGACTTCAACACAGTGAGAAATTCTAAAGAAAAGAAAGGGGGAAGACCTCCGAATAAGATATCTATGTCTCACTTTAATGACATCATAAATAAAACCAACTTAATGGAGGCCAAATTTTTAGGCTCTCCTTTTACTTGGTGTAATAACTGGAAAAATAAAGGTATAATATGGGCTAGATTAGATAGAGTTTTATATAATTTTAAATGGATAGAGCAAGTTGGGTTTAAAGAAGTGAAACACCTAAATAGAACTTGCTCTGATTGAAGCCCACTTCTAATTACTATTAAAAATATAGTTTCCTCGGGCAGATTCTTTAGCTTTCAGAATTCATGGTGTTTACATCATGACTTCTTGAATAGAGTAAAGGAATCCTGGAATAAAGAAGTAGCAGGAAATCCAATTCAAATACTGAATAATAAGCTGTATAGATTAAAAGTGGATTTAAATATTTGGAATAAAGAAACTTTTGGAAATATAAATAAGAATATAAAAGATGCTGAAGAACTAGTTTTTAAAAGGGAAATAGAATTTGAATTAGATAAAAATATAAATAATAGGAAAGCTTTGAGGAAAGCACAAGCGGAATTATAATTAAAATTATTAATGGAAGAAGTTTTTTGGAAACAAAAATCTAAAATTAAATGGCTTAAAGAAGGAGATAAGAATACAAAATTCTTTTCAAAAAGTAGCCAAACTTAAACTTCAGAAGCATAGAATTAGAGCTATAAAAAATAATGAAGGAAAGTGGATGGACAAGGATATAGATATTCAGAAGTATTTTGCAAATCATTTTGAAAAACAATTAAATGGAGAAAGTGAGATTATAGGAAACACACTTATACAAAACATAGAAAATAATGTTACAACTGAAGATAATATTATGTTAACTAAATTCCCAGTAGAAGAAGAAATTAGAGCAGCTATTTTCACTATGGACAAGGATAGTGTGGCAGGCCCTGATGGATGGAATACCTACTTTTTTCAGGTATGCTTGGAGATAATTAAAAAAGATATAGAAAATGCTTTAAATAGTATTTTTTGGGGAGCAGAAATAGGTAAGAAGTGGGGAAGCTTTCACATTATTCTTATTCCTAAAATAAAGAATCCACAGATAGGGGAAGATTTTAGACCAATTAGTCTCTGTAATTCGATATATAAGATTTTAGCCAAAATATTACAGAATAGATTATCATTAATTTTACCTAAAATATTTCTAAAGAACAAACAAGTTTTATGAAGAATAGATTAATAATGGAGAATATTTGTTTAGCCAAAGAAATGTGTAGAGAATAGGAACTAAAACAGAGGACATAATGTAATAATAAAACTAGACTTATCCAAGGCATTTGACAAAGTGGAATGGCACATTCTATGTTTCATCATGCGTAAAATGGGATTTTCTGAAAAATGGATAGATTTAATATATAGATGTATATCTAACACATGGGTTAAGATTATTACAAATGGAAAGTAGAAGAAGAAATAACACGATTAGAGTCTTACGACAATGAGATCCGCTTTCTCCTTTATTATTTAATATCTATCTGGAAATTCTGATAGTAAATCTTAAAAAATAGAATGAAGAAAGGTATCTTTGATACATTTAGACAACCAAAAAAATACTCCATTGATTAGTTGTCTTGCATATGCAGATGATGTTATGATCTTCACCAATGGAGGTAGTAGATCCTTACATAATCTGATGAATTTGTTAAAATGTTTAGAAAATGAAACAGGTCAAAAACTAAATAAAAGAAAATGCCAATATATAATTTCTCACAAATCACCAATGGCATTATCTCATAGAATTAATAATATTATAGGTTTCTCTCAAAAAAAGGGGAGATTATTTATTTGGGCTGTCCGGTGTATGAAGGTAAACTTAAAATCAAATATTTAGAATTATTAATAGATAAATTAAAAAGGAAAATTTCAGGATGGAAGGAAGAATTTCTAAATATGGGGGGGAGAATAACATTAATAAAACATGTTTTAGAAAGCACATTAATGCACAATATCATGGTTACTCAACCATCAATAAAATTTATTAAAAAAATTGAAAAAGTGTTTGCAAATTTTTTGTGGGGTAAAAAAGATGACAAATATAAAGTTTATTGGAAAAAATGGAAAGATTTATGTTATCCTGTTTAAGAAGCTGGTTTGGGATTTGTTAATCTCATTGATCTAGCTAAAGCATGGGCAAGCAAAAGATGATGGAGATTAAAAGAAAATGATCGCTTATGGTCAGAATTCATGAGAGCAAAGTACTGTATTAAAAATGATACTAATAGGGAAAAAAGGGTAAGCAATAGCTCTCAAGTTTGGATTCATATGCTTAAACAAAGAGAGCTAGTTGAGAATCATTCTAAACTCACAAATAAAGGATGGAGATGGACCTTGACGTCAGAAGGAACATTCTCTATTAATTCAGTCAAAATGTCATAAGGAAAAAGCAAGAAGAAAAATTATTATTCAAATAGATCTAGAACAATGATAATCCGCAAAAAATTAAA
>JAREIK010001217.1:0-65632 GCA_029783825.1 Sapria himalayana
AAATAGACATATTTATAGACGTGATGACACTAATCCGACAAATAGATAAATATATGATATATAGATAAATAAATAATACAGAGATAGATACACAAAATTAGATAACTAATAGATAGATTGTTAGAAAGAACAAAATAATTAGAAAGATAGATAGATTGATGATGATTGATTGACACATAGGTTGAAAATTGATAAAAAGATATATAGACACATAGTAGAAAAATCAAAAATAGATATTTAGACAAATAGATATCAAAATAGATAGAAAGTCTGATAGATCATAGATAGTTGATAGATGGATGATAGAATATAGATAGATGACAAATAGATAACTCAGACATATAGATAGACAATATTTAAAATAGTCATATAGATATACATATTGATAGAAAATTAATATAATATTAATAGATAGATTGATAGGCAGATTAATAGATAGATGATAGATAGATTAATAGACAGATTAATGACATATTGATAGACAAAAACATATATTTGATATATATGTACATAGATAGATAGATAGATATCAAATTATTAGATTGATTGATAGCTATATTGATAGAAAGATCGATAGACAGATTGATATACAGATGATAGACAAATCAGATAGATAGATATTAGATAGAGATTTTTAAGAGATAATAGATTTTTAAATAGATAGATAGATAGACAGACAGACATATAGATAATATAGATAGATAGATAAATAGATTGATAGATAGTTAGCAAAATAGACAATAGATAAGAGATATATCAGATAGATAGTTAGTTAGTCAGGAAAGATAGATAGATAGAAAGACAGACAGATAGATAGACATATAGATATATAAAAAATAAATCGATAGATAAATAGAAACCTATATTGATAGATATACAATATGTAGACAGATAGATAGACAGATTTGAAAAAATATAGATAATTTATAGAAAGATAGATGTCAAATAGACATACAATAGATAGATATATATAACATAAGATAGACATATAAATGATAGGGAAACAATTTTATAGATAAGAGATATATGATAAATAGATAAATAAAAGATCGATAGATAGATAGTAGGTATAAATACAAATAGATATATAGAAATATTGACAACATATAGATAAATAAATAGATATATAGATTGAAAGGGATAAACACACAAATAGATAGATTGATTGATAGATATATAGAAATAGATTTGCATATAGATAGACCGATAGATAATAGATAATATAGTAGATAGATTAACAGATAGATAGATAGATAAATAGACAGAAAGGAAAATAGATATATAGACATATTATAGATGGATAGAGAAAATTGATATTGATTGATTGACAGATTGAAATATAGATAGATAGATAGTTAGATAAACAAATACATAGATAGATACATAAACAAATACATAGATAGATAGATTAACAAATAGATAGGCAGATTATTAGATTGATAGATAGATTTATAGACAGGTCGATAGACAGAGAGAAAGATAAAAAGATAGATTAAATGACAGATATATAGACATATATGATATTATACAGATAAAGAGATAGATAGATCAATGGATAGATAGATTGATTGATAGATTGACATATGGTAGGTTAGATTAATAAATATATTGATAGATAGATATATATATATATAGACAATTAGATGATTGATTGATTTATTTATTTATTTTTATTATTGAAATATTGTTAGACTGATATTAAAAAAATAAATATACAGATTTAAATATAGTTACATTGACAGAATGTTAGATTATAAATAGATAGATTATGAAGATAGGTAGATAAATAGACAAATACATAGACTAATAGATAAAAAATATAGATAAACATATAGATACACATAAATAGACAGATCAATAAATACACATTGATAGATAGATACAGAGATAATTAGATAGATAAAAGATGGTTAGATTGATATATAGATAAATAAATATATAATTATAATAATCTGATATATGGAATGATAAAAGAATAAAATAGTCAGATAGATAGATAGATAGTTAGATAGTAAAATAAACAAATAGATACACAAATAGATAGTCAAATTGATATTCTAATTTATAATCAAATTGCTAATTAGATTTATTGATATAATAGATAGATTGATTGACAGATATATAGAGAAATATATAGAGAGATAAACATAGATAGATAGATTGATAGATATATAGTAATTAAATAGATATATTTCTAGATAGATTGATAGATAGATAGTTAGATGGTTATATAAATAGATCCATAGATATATAGAGAGATATATAAATACTGATAGATAGTTAGATAGATGGGCAAATAGTTGGATAGATAAATAGATAGATAGATAAATAGATAAATATATAGATAGATAGTTAATTAGAAAGATAGATAGACATAGAGATAGATAAATCAATAGACAGATAACTAGACAGATAAATAGAGAGATAGATAGATAGACAAACAGATAGATGGATAGATAGATGAATAGATAGATAAAATGATAGACAGATAGATAAATAGTTAGATAGATAGTCATATAGACATAAAGATAGGCAGATAAATAGACAAATAAATAGATATATAGATAGACAAATAGGTAACATATAAATAGATAGAAAGATAGTTAGATTGATATATTGATTTATAGACAGATTGATATATAGATTGATAGTCATATTGATTGATAGATGATTGATAGATTTAAAGATAGATTTATAGATTAATTATTTTACAGATTTATAAGTAGTTTGATAGATTCATTAATAGATAGATAGATTGATAGATTGATAAAAGAATAATAGGCCCAGAGATTTAGAGATTGATATACATATATATACATAGACAAATAGATAGATAGATATATAGACATATAGATAAATTGTTAGATTGACTGATAGATAGATTTTTAGATAGATAGGGAGATAAATATATATAGATTGATTGATTGATAAATAGATAAATAGACACAAAGATAGATAGATGCATAGACATATCGATAGAAATAAAGATAAATAGATAGATAGACATGTAAATATTAGATAAATATATGAATATATAGATAGTTAGACAAATATATAAAATAGATAAATGATAAATAGATAGAGAGAAAAACAAATAGACAGAGATATAGACAAATAGATAAATATGGAGAAAAAGACAGATAGATAGACAGATAGATATCCATATAGATATAGATATATAGACAAATAGATAGACAGACATATAGGCAGTTAGATAAATAGAAAGATAGATAGACATATAAACAGACATATAGATAGATAGATAAATAAATAGATAGATAGATAGAAAGTCAGATAGACAGACATATAGATAGATAGATAGATAAACATAGAAATATTTAGATAGATAGAAAGATAGATATACATACATACATATAGATAGATATATAAATTGATGGATAGATTAAAAGATAGAGAGAGAGAGATAGAAAGATACATAGACAAATAGGTAGATTGATAGATAGATAGATATATAGATTGATGGATAGATAGATAGATAGATAAATAGATAGATTGATAGATAGGTTGATAGATAGATTGACAAATAGTTAGATAGATAAGCAGATTGATTTAAGATAGATAGATGATATACATAGAAAGATAGATACATAAATTTTTATAGATAGATACAAAAATAGACAGAAAGATAGATAGATAAATAATAGACACTTAGACAAATAGATAGATAGACATATATATAGACTGATAAATTGGAAAAATGACAGAAATATAGATAGATATATAGATAGACAAATATACAGGCATGTAGATAGATATAATAGAATGATAGATATACAGAATGATAGAAAATAAAGAAAAAGATTGATTGTCATATAGATATAGATAAATAGACAGACAGACAGCATATATCAATAGATAGATAGATATAGATAGATAGACAGATAGACAAAATATATATAGATAGATATATATATATATATATACACAAATAGATAGACTTATAGAAAGATAGAAAGATAGATAAATATACAGACAAATAGACAGACAAATAAATACATAAATAGAAATACAAATAGAAAGATACATAGATAGTGATATAGATGGATATATATATAATAGATTTTTGTATAGATATAAAAATAGATAGATGGATCGAAAAATCAATAGATAAATAGATAATAATCATCGGATAGGTAAATGGACTGATATAAGTATAGATTGATTGATAAATAGACTGAAATTGACAGATATATACACTGATAGATAGATGGACAGATAAACTTATAGATATACTATAGATAAACAAATCAATAGAAGATAGATAGATAGACATATAGATATATAGTTCGATAGATATACAATTTGATAACAAATTGATAGACAAATAGATAAAGATATAGATATATAATTAGACAGATAGATAGTCAGATAGATAGTCATAGATGACAGATCAATAATAAGTAGTTAGATAGATAAATAGACAAAAAAATAGACATATAGTTAGACAGATATATAAACAAATTGATAGACTGATCATTAGACATATACTTAGATAGATAGATAAATAGATAGATAGACACATAGATAGATAGATAAATAAAAAAATAAAAAATAAAGATAGACATTATAAAAAGATCGTTAGAAAAATAGATAGACATATATATAAAAAATATATATATACAGATACATAGATAGATAAATAGATAGATAAAAGATAGATAGATAGATACACTTATATATATAGATAGAAATAGATATTAAGATTATTAGACAAATATATATATATAATTAGATAGATATATAGATAAAAAGATATTAGATAATAGATAGACTAATAGATAGACTAATAGATAAACAAATAGTTACATACTACAAGAAAAATCATAAATTGCAAGAAATTTTCTAGCTTTTTAGGCTTTTCCATCGCTAAAATAGAATAATGACGAATTAATTGGGAATTATCCCAAGCTAATGTGCTCATCACAAAATATTAACAATAAAAAAAATTTTTAGCAAATTTTATAATGATGAAATTTCCTAGCTAATTATATTTTTTCGTTGCTAATTTTAATCTTAATTAAGAATTAATAATTTTTAACTAAATAGGCATAGAATCATACTTTGCAAAATTAGTAAGGGAAAAATCCTTAGCTATTTTCATTCCAAATCTATTTTCACAATTTTATTTTGTACATAAAATTTCATTACATATTTTTAATATTTTATATTAAATTAAATTAAAACATATACTGTGAACCATTTTTTATAATTAATAAAAACCAAAAACAATTCATAAATAATTATGATACAAAAGATATTTGGTTAAAACAAAAACTTACATAGGTATATAATCATTTAAAACTAAATCATCATCTTCATCATTAGCTTGTTAATTTGTGCATGACTCTCCTACATGGGTACTCTGCTTGATTTTGGTGTGCTATCTTTCTCTTCAAGGCTGCTAACTGTGACTCCATATAGGTCATCTACTATTGCATTGATTCTTCATTTCTTTCATCTCATCATTTACTTCTTTAATTTTCTTGCATATACATCAATTTAAACTTAAATGATACGAAGGATGGCACTAAATAATTTAGCAAAAATTATAGATATGACCATCACTTATATAGCATTTACCAATATGCATGATGAATTGTGACTGAGAGAATTATGGAATTTTGGTACATATATAGCATTTACCAATCATTGTGCATAATTTCATCCATAAACAAATATTGGCGACAATAATATTGATGCTATCTGATATGTCTTTTCTTCCTACAATATCAACATTATATAAATAATATTTTTATTTA
The DNA here is from genome assembly GCA_029783825.1 of Sapria himalayana. Taxonomy (NCBI): domain Eukaryota; kingdom Viridiplantae; phylum Streptophyta; class Magnoliopsida; order Malpighiales; family Rafflesiaceae; genus Sapria; species Sapria himalayana. Next base: position 5,781 of record JAREIK010001217.1, read on the forward strand.
CATATTCATAAGATACCAAAACTCTCCTAATTGACACCAAGAGTAGACCAGTGTCACTCACAAATATACACCAAACTTTCTGTAAACTTTTTTAGCTTCTCCTCCTTTTATGCTATTGTGCATGCCTAGTTTGCACAGTATGAGTTAGGATTTGGTACAGAGTAAGGGGCAAAAAATTGCTAATTTAAGCAACCCTCAATTGAAATGAAACAACTAGTGATACTAGGCACAATGGGCACCTTTATTTTTTCAAAAAAAAGTTACAGTAGCTAGCACCAAAGGCAGTGCACATGTGCACTATGCTGTTTTAGTGCACATGTAGACTACGTTGTTATAGAGTACATGTTCTATCTCTAAAAACATTCAAAAATACTCACAAAAATAAAAGATTTTGTAGATTATACGATGGATCAATTACAGCAAAAAAAGGCATAACTAACTTCCAGATTTTCTGTAATGGGAGAAACATGTAGATGGCTATGAAGCCATTTTTTATGTCATGTGCTGCAAACGGTTGATTGACCCACTTTTGATTAAATCCCCTTGCTTTAAATCTTCACTTATAGTTCAGGCCTAACAATCTAGAAAGGGAATCTCACTTCATTCATATACATGTATGTGTATATATGAATATGTATATGTCTATATTTATATATATACATATCTATGTGTACATATGTATATATGCCTACCTATATATGTGTGTGTGGAATGACTATTAAGACATTTCTAGTGATCATCTATATATATGTATGCATGTATGTACATGTGTATCTGTGAATTTGTAGATGTGCATCTGTATATATGATATGTCCACAAAAACACACAATATACATATGTATCTTAGTGAGTATAAATGTATTTATCTATGCATGTCAAACACATACATGTGTGTGTGCAAGTGTATGTAAATTCGTATACATGCACACATGCATGTGTATTGGTGTTAGGATATCTAAAATAGTAATAAAATAGTATTGTAAGTAGTACAAACAAGTTTAAGAAATCAAACAAATAAAATAAGAATCTACAAACATCATCATCAATAGCAAAAACTCAGTTTCAACATTAATGGCAACAACTATATAAATTTCATGAAACTTAAGTTCTTGTTGTTGGGAATATTATTGCTCATTGTGTTTTCTTCGACAATTTATTTGTAGATTCCCACATGATGATTATAAACAAGATATTGAGAAATTATTTATAATCAAAAAAAAACTCCATGATTCTCTTTCTTGCATTGTCTCCCTTGTTCTTATCCTCTACAACCCTAATTTTAGCACTATTTAATGTATACTCAAGATGAGTTGGTCTTGCTCATAATCTCGAGTCTACCATTGCTATTACTGGACTAATTCTAGATGAAATCTTTATTTTACTTTCAAACCAATATGTAGGATGAATACTAATAGAGAGAATTATGGAGTTTTGCAGCATATATATAGCATTTACCAATCATTCTGCAAAATTTCATCTATGCAACAAATATTGTATTTCCAACAGACTATTTTAGAACATGGAAGAAATAAAATAATTACCCAGTAGCTGTTGGAATCATCAACCAGAGAGAATCCAATAACCACTGCCAGAGCCATATGGCACATCATGAGAATGAAGCCTGTATTTCGTCTGGGCATGGAGCCCACCTAGGCACTGGAGCGTGGCACCACGATGAGCACTTACACTGACCCCAACATCACCATCAGCTATTAGCCCTCTGCTCAACTTTCATCCAGCTTCAATTATGAATAGCTACAGCTCATACTTCATTAACAAGATATCAAAATGACATAATCTGGAAGTAAAGTGAACTCGCCATAGCTCATATTGATGAGATTACATTTATGCTGCATAAATAAGGTGGCAGTGTGGCATGTGCCATGTGACAATGTGTGCAATGGGTGTGTGTGGAAAGGTAGTGGGCAGTTATATGCATGTAGTGTGGCATGCTTTGTGAGGCAGTGTGGGAAGTGAATGCATGTAGTGTGTTATGGTAGTGTGCAAAATAAATATAGTGCTGAAAAATTTTTAAAAAGAATAATAATTATTTAGTGTGTGTATTATATTTTGGCTGATATATATTTTGGCTGCACTTTGTGTTGGCTCGCACTAAAGGAAGTAACCTGGCTTTCTTCTAGTCACATCTGGCTCTCCTCTTTTCAGGTGCTCAAACTGCATCAATTTTAAGGCTTAAACAGCACAACACAAACACAAAAACTTTCATTTCGTAGTTGAAACATTCAAAAAAAAAATCAAAATCAAAATCAAAAACCAAAACCTGCATGAACATTTGACACTCAAGTCGTCAACTTCCAAAAAAATCTCTTGCAAAGAACAAAACCAGAATCAAAAAAAATGATGCCTCCAAAAAAATCTCTTTTTAGTTTAGCTACACAGGCAAAAATAATGTTCCCGCAAGTTGCTCATTATTCCTTCTTCAAGAAGTGAGGAGATAAGAGCTTTGAGACTGAAAATCTGATGAAAGACTTGCATTGGAGTAGCTCTTTCAACTTATCATCGTATATTATTTTCTACCAATCTAATAGATCCATTTAAAAAACAAGAACATTTAATGATTAATTGAAATGAAGAATAACACCACGATTCTCATTGGGGGAGGGTGAAGACGATGGAAGTTTGCATACCTATAGATTATGTCTTGTTATATAGTCCCACATATTCTTTACATCAGAATGAGATTATGCATCTTCACCTATACTAATAAATTTTATGAGAGCGTCTAAAAGATAAACAGGAAGCCAGAAATCCAAAAGTTCTGAAATAAATAACAAAAACCAAAAACAATTCAGAAATAATTCTGATACAAAAGTTACATGGTTAAACCAAAAACATAACATAGTTTCAATAATATTTAAAACAAAATCATCCTCATAATTAGCTGGTGTATTTGCTACATTACAGATTCCTAGCATTTCAAATATAGACTAATTAAGATACAACGAATTATAGACATCAATTAATACCTAATCAATACAAAGGATGTAAACTAATTAATTTAGCAAAAATTATAGATATGACCATCACTTGTATAATATTTTTGATTAAATATTTAATATAAAGCTACATTATGGCAAGAGTAGCTGGAGAGGTCTTTTTTTCACAATGCCCAAATAGTCTGTGTGACAAAAAAATGGCATTAAATCAAAGTCAAAATTTTGAAAGTCATTAAATGACGTGTTTCATCTTGTTTTATTTTTGTTTTGATTTAGTTGTACAATATTATTTTTGATAATTTCTAATTTTTAGTATATGTGACAAAAAAATGGCATGTTTTTTGTGTACAGAAGAAATTTATCCTAATAATTTAGTAATTTACATAAAGATTATTTACATATACATCAATTCATACCTAAATAATGCGAAGGAAGGAGCTTATTAATTTAGCAAAAATTATAGATATGACCATCACTTATATATTTTTTCCAATTACATATTTTAAAATAAAGCTACATTATGGCAAGAGCAGCCCGAGAGGTCTTTTTTCACAATGCCTAAATAGTCTGCATGACAAACAAATGGCATTAGATCATAGTCAAAATTTGAAAGTCATTATTAAATGACGTGTTTCATCTTGTTTTATTTTTTTTGTTTTCATTTAGTTGTACAATATTATTTTTGATAATTTCTAATTTTTAGTATATGTTACAAACAAAATGGCAAGTTTTTTGTGTACAATAGAAATTTATCCAAATAATTTAGTTATTTACATAAAGATTATTTACATACACATCAATTCATACCTAAATAATACGAAGGAATGGAACTTATTAATTTAGTAAAAATTATAGATATGACTATCACTTATATACTTTTTCCAATTAGATATTAAACTGATAAATTAATTTTTTGTATTGGAAAAGCTATATTCATTTTCTATGATGTTGTTAGATTACATTATATGTTATTTTTAATTTAATATTTTATGAGCAGACATGAACACATTAAAATATTATTTAATACATTAAAAAATAAAAAATAGCTCATTTTGATAAGAGTAGCCCAAGAGGGGTGCTCTTGCCAATTTCTAATTTTTTGTATATGACAAATAAATTGGCAAGTTTTTTGTGTATAGAAGTATAGTACGATGCTTCATTGTAAAAAATTAAAAATATACATGTAAATCAAACATTGACTGCACTAAATAAGCAACTTCACATGCCACACATCTACTACTTAGGATATATATATACTATATGCATATTTTTTAAAAAGAATGGTTTACTCTATTACTAATCAAATTATCTTTCATATTACTTATGTGAACATTATATAATGATGGAATAATTACTTATTATTAATGTATACATGAAATAAGTCACCATGCATGGGCAGTGTGCTTTGAGAATGCATGGTATCTTGTTCTTCTTTGAAATTCAAATATTAAATAAGACATCAAACTAACAATTCACAATCAATTAATTCAAATATTATTTCAGTTGGTACCCACCTTTTTGCTAAAAAAATGATCTACATGATATTTGCCAAAAATAAATACAATTATTATTAAAGATAATAAAGTATCTCAACTTATCTAAACTCTCAACTCAACTATATTCCTAAAAGTCATTGTGAAAATAATTAAAATATTTACTCGTACAAATTTGACATTGAGAATATATAATTCTAAAATATATTTTTTTGTGATAGGTCTCACAATATATCATACAAACATCTCTCAATACTTAGGATTCATATTCTCGATTTGAATAGAAATGAATGACTAAGAAAAAATAATCTCTGATACCACTATCACATACTCACACACACTTCATTGAGGCATCTTTGGATGAAGTTTTTTAAACACAATCTCTGATACCATATAAAAATCTACTAAAAATTAATTCAAACAAAATGTTAGAAAAGAAAAAAATACAAATATACTCAATCAACAACTAAAAAACCTAATGTATATATAAATCAAAAATTTACATGGATAACTCATATTTTGGTTACTTTAACTACTAAGTAAAAAATAATTTAACAAAATAAAATTGTTATAATAATTATTATATATTTACATGAATATATTTAACCTCAAATATTACTTTTTGATACATATTATTTTAAAATACAATTCTACAAAATTTAGACCTTACTTCCTTGAGCATGTGAACGAACCACAAAATTTGTTATACTAGAATATACTTAACCTCGAAATAATATAATTAAAAAGAATAAAAATTTCATTGAACTATTAAAAACTTTTTATAGGAACCAAGTGTTTCATGATAATTTTGAAATATATAATTCTAATTATAAATTACTAGATAAATCATATCTCTGACCAATTAGATATAAATTTTGAAATATATAAATTTCTGAATATTTGAAAGTACCTATTTTGCAAAATAACTTTTGTAGACATGAGTAAAATAATATTTAATATCATTGAGTATGCATTCAATAAATATTTGAGTACTAAAAAAGAAATATTTGTTACTCTCCAATTACAAATATAGACAATAATTAGTGTTAAAGTTATATTCTTTAAGATGATGGGGTTTTAAGATTATATTTTAATTGATAATGTTGATGAACAATTGAAGACTATCCATTGAAAATTAGATATAAAGGCTTTTACCTGTTATCTAAAGAATTGTAGTATTTCCATTCTTAGCATCTTTCAAAGTTATTACATTCACATTATCAAAAATTTTAAATCTTTATAAATTTTTATTTTTTTTCCAATAATATTGTAAGATGTTAAGATATGTACTAATTAAAATGAAGAAATTTCTAATAAAAAAGTTTTTTACCCATCAATTTCTCTCTAGGTATTATTCCTATTCAATCAAATTTATTGAGTTCAAATAGTCATGAAATTCAAGAGCAAGATATCTTTCATATTAAAAAAAATATGATGAGAAAATATCTTATTCAAACCATTAATAAGTCTCTTGTAGAGACTAAATATCATGAAGATGAATTTGTTAAATTTAATTTTACAATTATTCTCTGAATGATATAACAAAGTTATACTAGATATCCTATCAAAGAGATTGTATCTTAATCTAATTTTTTCTATTGAATCAAATTTGGGATACCACAAATTTTTTTTCAACATACCCTTGCATTATGACTAACAACTTATCATGTGAGAAGAAATGCATGATCTTCACTCTATATATATACTATTATTCTAAAGAAGTTATCACAAGTGATTTATTTGTTAATTTTAAATAAAAATAATAATTCTTCTAAAAAACGTGAGAATGAAAAACTCATAAAACAACCACCCAATTTTGATGAAGGTGCCAAAATGGATTTTATTGAGCTAAAGAAGTCTTTAAGAACTTAGTTTTATAATTTTTTTTTCAATTATAACTTATTTTTTGTTACACAAATATATTTCAAACATCTCTCTTTTATTGGAGTTCTCATGTTAGAATTATTTTTTTATTTATTCATATGATCATTATTATAAATAAATGATAATGTGGTAAATAACCACATTAAAAATGTGATGAATGATAAAAATCATATCACTCAATGTCCATTATAAATTTAATCTGTAAGTATATAAACTAACTTTATAAAGATCATTATTAACATCATTATATTTTATCATGTTATTTTATAAATATTATTATTATTACTATATACGAAATAATTTTTTTTCTGATATAATTTCAGATAAAATACCTTGTAAGTCGTAAGTACTTTCTTGAAATTATAATTATAGGTCATCAAAATATACTTTTATTTTGACAATAAAATGTTATAAATATTTTTTCAAAATAAAACTCTTAGATAGTACATTAAATTCACTATCAAACAATTATTATCAAATATATTATATTATCAAAATAATAAGTTATTTTTGAGAGTATTCTCGATAGTTACATATGAACATTATTCTTTAAAAAATTTAAATATTTAATGAAATCTCCAATACTTCATATTTCTTTAGAGATTATACTGATACTCATGAGATTGATTATTCAAATTATAGTTTGATATCAACTGCCAAAGAAAAAAATTATTATAAATTATTATATTTGTTTTATAAATAATTGTATCTCTTAAAAAAATAAAAGATAAAAAATAATTCCATGATCTTGTGCAAAGATACATTGTCATGTCATAAATACTCTAACTTATAAGCTTTTTTGAATTATATATTTGATTAGAAATAGTGAATTTTCAATTTCTTTAAAAAATATATTTTTTATTATGACAATGATGGAATCATACACATAGTTTCCAATGGCATTTTCTACGAAAAAATAAAACATATAGATATTAATTTCAATTCATCAAAAAATACAAAATAAAATAGGTTGAGTATTATTATTCATACTTGTATTCAAGATTAGGCTCAAACAATTTTACTAAGCACAATAATGCTCACCATTTTTTTTGAGTTGAGTATATATAATATATTATATATTCATATACCTGCTTAATAAGGTTCGATGAGATCATGACATGATATTTCTATCATACCATGTGTCAATTATTAAAAAGAGTTTTTATCAATCACATATATTTTTTTAATGATGTCACCCCGAGTTGGTAATTTATTTTGCTTGTCTTTTACCACAGAAAAATGGAGAAACTAATTGGCAATTTTAAATGATCAAGACAGACAACTAGAAAACTGAGTTCATGTTTTTGGGCAAAACTTACATATCAAAGAGCTTTCCACCAATGCCTGTGTTGAAAATTAGAACATAGAAATTGATGCACTGTTCATTAAAGTCATCCAACATATCCAGTCGGAGTATTAACTTGACTTGCTTAGGTGAATGTTTTTGAACTCAACCATGTTTTACCAAAAAAATAGAACAAAAAAATTTTACAGTGAAATTGAAGGCGTAAAACCTGACACCCAGAAATCTAACCTGTTTAGTTATGTTATTCTTGTTAATTTTATAAACATTCTTTTTATATTCCACCTCCGACAAGAGCAAACAAATCAAAGATTTACATTGTGTCCTACTCATTGAATTACCAACAAACACAATCCTCTTATTCCTCAAGCTTTCTAAAATATCTTGCACATCTTACCTTGGAATATGACAGTCTGCAGGTTTCCATCTCCACCTCAGATATTGCCTATCCTTCCTTCCATGTCCCAGACAATTAAATTTCTATATTACAAAAGGGCATTCTGAAGCATTGTGAAGAGGATAGCTATTATCTATGATCCAGTTTCCATTAAAGTGACAATTCCCCAAAGAATCATTATATTTTGAAACCGAAAGCTCATGTTGTCCAAGTGTCAGGCTTGTTAGGACATAAATATATCTCCCACAAATAGCAAGTGAAAAAGAGACAATAGTCCTATCACAACAAGTACACAAAACCTTTGAAAGACCGAACTTGATTGATATTGCACTTTCGAAGTTGTAATGGTCGAAGATTTTTGGCTAAGAATCAATATTCCACTTTGATTGAATGATTTTTTCTTGCCAAAGGTATTCGCCATCTCATTACATGATAGTGCTATTATTTTTCAGGATACACGTACACTGAGAGGAAAAGAATTGAAGATTACTATCAGTAAAGATATCCCAAGTACAAAATTGGTTCGAATCAAAAATGCTTATCTAATCGCAAACAAAAGACATACCAACTTGACGAGATAGATTCAAACAGATTGATCCATTCTAAGACAAAAATTTAAAAAAAGAATTGACGCATTTAACACTTGGAGAAATATTTGATGGTTATCATTTAGGGCACCTTGATAATGGGAAAAACTGGAAGAAACAAGGCACAATCATTGATTGAGAAGGAATTTTTAAGAAGTCACATGTACTCCTGCATATCTATACATGAAGCACAATGGGACGATATCGAAGTGAGTTGTGATAGAGGTGATGGGGAACGAAGAGCCAGGATAATGGAGACCATGATCACCCTTACGACACTGAGGCATTCATAATTAAGAAAACTAGCTTCCAGGCACCAGAATCTAGCACCACAATTCAACAAAATTTACTTTTTTTTTTCAGAATGAATAAGTAAAATAGCTTGAAATTTAAAATATTTAATAAAAAAAAACTCTAATACTATTTAAGTTTTAAAAAATAGCATCAAGAATAAGAATATATTGATATTTTTAAATGAAATTACCATTTTAAAATGTCATGTCAACATTAAAAAATAAAAAAAAAAGAATAGGGAATTGATTATGCCACATATCATATACTATATTCATCATGTTTTGTTATATAAACATTATAAATATGTTTACAAAAATAAAAAAAAATAAAAAAAATAAAAAAATAAAAAATAAAAAAATAAAAAAAATAATAAAATAAAAAAAGTAAAAAAAATAAAATAATAAAAAAAATAAAAAAATATACAAAAATATAAAAAAAATATAAAAAAAAATAGATAAATAAATAGACAAATAAATAGATAGATTGATAGTCAAATAGATAGATAAATAGATATATAAATAGATAGATAGAGAATAGATAGATAGATATAAAGACAGTAGACAGACAAATAGATAGATAGATATACAAATAGATAGAAAGATAGATAGAGAGAAAGATAGACACATATAGATAGAGAGATAGATAAATAGATAGATATATAAATAGATAAATAGAGAAATAGATAGAGAGTTATAAAAATATATAGATAAACAGATAGATAAATAAATGGATTGATAGAGAGAGAGAGAGAGACAAATAGATATACAAAGATATAGACAAATAAATAGATAGATAGATAGATAGACACATAGATAGATAGATTACAGAAAAATAGATATAAATATAGATAGAAAGATATATAGACATATAGATAGACAAATATATAGATAGATATATAGATAGATATGTATATATATATATATATATATAGACAAATAGATAGATAAATAAAGAGATAGATATACAAATAGATAGATAAATATATTGATAGATGGATAGATAGATGGATAGATAGATGGATAGATAGATAGATAGAAAAATAAATAGATAAATGAATAAATAGATAGTTAAATAGATATACAAATAGATAAATAGATAGAAATAGAACAGATTGATAAATTGATAGACAAATAGATATACAGATATAAATACACATAGATAGATAAATAGATAGACAAATAGATAAATAAATAAATAGATATATAGATAGATAGATATTAGACAGATAGATAGATAGATAGACAGACAAATAGATAGATAGATTAACATATAGATAGAAAGTTAGATAGAGATATAGATAGACATATAGATAAATAGATAGATAGATTGACAGATAAATAGGTAGATTGATAGATAGACAAACAGATAGATAGATAGATAGATAGATATATATAGATAGATAAATAGATAGTTAGATAGATATATAGATAGATTAATTGAATGATTGATAGATTGTTTTATAAACAAATTGATTGATAGATTTATAAAAAAATTAATATATAGAGGCTTAGATAGACAGATATATAGATTTATAGATAGATACATAAATAGATAGATAGATAATTAGATAAAGAAATAGATAGATAGATAGATAGATATATAGATAAATAGATAAATAGATAAATAAATAGATTGATAGATATATAGACAAATAGATTGACAGATAAATAGAAAGATAGAAAGATAGAAAGATAGATTGATTGATAGCCAGATAGATAGATAGATAGAAATATAGATAGATACATAGATAGACAGATAGATAGATATATAGACAAATGATAGATAGATAAATAGATACATAGTTATACAAATAGATAGAAAAATAAATAAATAGAGAGATAGACAAAATATATAAATAGATAGATAGATAGTCAAATTGATATATAGATAGATAGACATATAGATATATAGATAGGTAGACACGTGGATATATATATATTGATAGATATATAGATAGACTATTAGATTGGCATATAGATAGACATATAGATAGACAAATAAATAGATATATAAATAAACAAATAGATAGACAGATAGATAAAATATATATAGACAGATATACATGGATTAATAGAAAGAAAGATCGATAGACAGACCGACAGATAGATAGATATACATATAGATCGATAGATAGATAGATAGATTGATTGATTGATAGACAGATTGGTAGATAGATAAATAGTCAAATATATAGAGAGTTAGATATATAGTTATATAGATAAATAGCAAGATAGATAGATAGATAGATATACAAAAAGTGATATAGATAGATAGACACATATATAAATAGATAGATAGATAGATAGTCACTTATATAGACAGACTAATAATATATACATAGATAGATAGATAAATTAATAGATAGACTAATACATACACAAACATATAGGTAAATAGATAGATATGTAGAAAATTAGATAATTAAATAAATAGACATATAAAATGATTGATATACCGAATGATAGATAGCCAGATAGACCCACAGATATACAGATAGATAGACATATAGATAGATAGATAGATATATAGATAAATAGATAGACAAATAGATATAAACAAATATATATATATATATATATACACACACACACACACACCCACACAGATGGATAAATAGATAGATAGATAGATAGACAGACAGATAAATAATCAGATAGATAAAAAGATAGAAAGATAGATAGACAAATAGATAGATAGACTAATAGATTTAAAATAAAAAGGCAGATAGACATGCAAATAGAAAGTTAGATAAAAAGATTGATAGGCAGCTAGATAGATAAATAGAATGATAGATATAAAGTATATAGATTGACACATAGATTGTTGGATTGATAGATGAAAAGATAGTAGGATATATAGACAAATCGATTGATAGATAGATAGATAGATGAATAGATAGATGGATAAATAGTCAATCAGATAGATATATACACAAATAATTAGATAAATAATTAGATAGATAGATAGTTAGATTGATATATATATTCAAAATTAGATTGATAGATAGATTAAAGGCAGATTTAGAGACAATTTCATAAATAGATTGATAGATAAATAGATAAACATTTCGATATATAGATACATATACTGATATATATATATATATATATATATAGACAGATAGATAGATAGATAGTCAGATATATATATATAGAAATATAAATATGTAGAAAGACAAATTGATATATAGAGATAGAAAGATAGATAGATAGATAAACAGATAGATATAAAGATAGATATACAAAAAATAGATAGATAGATAGTTAAAAAGATAGATAGATTAATATATAGATTGATGGATATACAAATAGATAAATTGATATATAGAGTGTTGGAGTGATAGTTAGATAGACAAATAAATAGATAGATAAATAGATAGTCAGATAGATAGATAGATAAATAGATTGTCAGATAGATAGATAGATAGATAAATAGACAAATAGATAGACAGATATATAGATAGATAATTAGATAGATAGATAGATAGATAAATATTTAGATAGTTAGATGGAGAAATAGAAAGATAGATAGATAAAAAAATTGATAGATAGAAAGATAGATAGAAAGATATAGATTGAAAGGTTGACATACATATAGTTAAGTTAGATAGATAGATAGTTAGATATATACATAGATATATAGATAGACAAATAGACTGATAGATAAATATGCATATATATAGATAGATATATACACAAATAGATAGATAGATAGAAAAATAGATAGATAGAGAGATAGATAGATTTATAGATGGACAAATAGACATATTTAGATTGATAAATATTTAGATATAAAGATAAACAAATAGATAGACAGATTGATAGATAGATAGTTAAATATCTACATATACAAATAGATAGTTAAATACATAATTAGATAGATAGATAGGTATATAAATAGATAGATACACATATAGATAAATATTTATATATAAAAGATATAAAAATAGTTATGCAGATAGATAGATAGATAGATAGACAAATGCCACCTATTGCTAGTGCTGCCACTACTGCCACCACTGCCACCACTACCACCGCTGCCACTGCGACCACTACTGCTACTACTGCTACTTCTGTCGATATTATCGCTTCTGTCACTTCTTCCACTTTTGTCGTTGATGCAACCTCTGACTCCATTACCGCTTCCTCCGCACTACCACTTCCACCGCTGCTGCCACCACTACTACCGCTGCTGATAATAAAAGTAAGGTGGGTGATGATGCTCGACTAATGAACTTGAGATTGAGTGAGTTATTGATGAGGCAGCAAGCTACTTCTCCTAAAATATGACCCTATATTTCTCCTGAACCAGAATTACATGACACTACACGAGCATCATCATCAACATCATTCTAAGACCTAGTATAATTAGAACCAATCATCGCAGAATCTAGAGCAACAAAACTTATTTAAGCATATGTTTGCTTTGTACAATGTGATAATTGCATATCAATACTATTACTAAGATTTTTATGACCAACTTCTATCTGCCTGGCTGGCCTGGACTAGAAATATCATCCCACAGCTTTAAGAAAAGTCTAATATCCAATACTTTTATTACCTACATCAGTGAGCAATGCACAATGATGACTAGACCAGCTTGAGCAATTAGATATTCAAAAGTGTGGCTGTGTGTAAATAGGTGTGTACGTATGATAATATATACATGATTACAAATAAATATATGCACCCACTTATGTATATACCCGGTATATACGTATGTATATACTATACTATAAAAGTACATATATACTGAGTATATACGTACATATATACTACAATATAAAAGTACGTATATACCGAGTATATACATACATATATACTATAATATATAAGTCTGTATATACTGAGTATATATGTACAAATATACTCAGTATATATGAACATATATACTTGGTATATACGTACTTATATACTCAGTAATATGTACATTTATACCAAGTATATATGTACATATATACTATAGTATTATATGTACATATATATAATCACATAGCCTTAGATGACACACATAGGTGTACTTAAATGCTAATACACATACCATCAAAGACAAAAGAATAAAATAATATAATACTTAAAAAACATGCATATAGGTCTCTCAGGCATGGTCATCATTTCTAGTTCTTTTTTTTTCTAGTACTCCACACAAATAGAGAATATTATTACACCTACACATGGAGCATAACATACTACATTTACAAACTAATAACCGATAACAAGGAGTCACATATCTGAACTATGATGATGCATATTAGCACAAAATAAGAGTGTCAAGAACATACCTGCATTTGCATGGAATTAATTTTTTTGGTTCATATCACTGCTTCATATAATAAGGTGTTGTTCCCAGCACCATGGAGGCCTCTCCAAGGCTTTTACATACCTATAATAGACTAAAACTCTACTCAAAAATTTCGGGGACACATAGACATATTTACAAATATATAAAAATAGTTATTATAGACATGAAAAAACACAAATTAAAGTTGATTGACATACAACTTCAACTAAAATTTAATTAAATAATTTACTATTTGTATATTAAATTGAATAAAAACAGAAACTATAAATCATAATTTTTAATTAAAAAAATTCATTTAATAACTTATTCTAATAAAGTATTTTATATAACTAAAATAAAAAAATAACAAAATTATATTACATCTTATTAATCAATGTATCTACCGACAGTGCATAAAGTATAATCTATCCATGCATTGACATTGCTTTCGCTCCCTCAACTCCTCCAATCACCAACTTGCTGCTGCAAAAAAGCTGTCCGAGTCATGGTGCGTCAAGCCGTCATGTCTATTAAAAAATCCATTCACTTATACAAGCTTTGTATGTGAAACAATGCGATACCATATCTGTAAGAAATTTAAACCAATAAATCTAATCAAAGTAAATTAAAAAAAAGCTATGTTTTGATAAATATATATTACTGTAGTAAATATGTACATATATACTAGCATTTAACTCATACTTATATTACTGCAGTATATGTACATATAAACTATAGTATTATGTGTACATAAATACTAAGTACATATATACTTAGTATATAAGTACATAAAATATTGTAGTATTATATGTACTTATATACTGACTATATATGTACGTATATATCGCATTTGTTGCTATTGCTGCTGCTCCCATTGCCACTGTCGCTCCTGCCACTACCGCTCCTGCCACTGTCATTGCCACTGCTACTACCGGTGCTACCGGTATTACGGCCGGTGCTGCTGGTGCTTTCGCGACTACCATTGCTGCCGGTGCTACCGCCGCTGCTGCCACTACCACTGATGCCGTCACTGCCACTGCTGCTACTCTATATAAATGCATACAAAGTTATAAACAATTATATAAAATTACATATGTGTATACATACATGTATACATCATTAAAAATAAAGTTATATTTATTTATATAAAGTTTTTTGTAGTTATACAAATATTTATATATAGTTATACACATATAGTTAAACATTATGTTGTATGTTTTTATACATATCATTATAAATATAGTTACATGTGATTATACATACAGTTACATGTATAGGTTACCTTATATTTATACATGTATGTATATATATTTTTTCATATAATTTCATATATTTATACAATAGTTATGTATAGGTATAGATATACTAAAATACATTTTTTATACTGATATATAAAAATATATATTAAATATATATTGTTAATTATATATTTAAATGTAGTTATGTATAAAGTTTTTATAGTTATACATATAGTAAGATTAAATTATTTATAGTTATATGTTATTATACGTATAATATATATAGTTATTTGAAGGGCAAATTAGAGTGAGTATCTCATATTTCGACTACTCGTCCGTAATAAAATTAATAAAAAATAAAAACAAGGTGTGAACTAGAAACAAGCTAAAATTATAATATTTTATTTCATGCTGATGCATAAAGTTCCATGACATGTAGCTTAGATGAAACATGGTGTAAATTAGGAATGTAGATATGTCAAGTGGGTTGGGCGTAGAGGTGTCAAACGGGCCGGCCCAGCACGGCACGGCCTGTTTTTCACGTGCCCAGCCATGCTACCGTGCCGTGCCGGGCACGGCACGGCCCGTGGGCACGGCAAGGCCGTGCCGTGCCGTGCCGGCCTGCTCGGGCACGGGCGCACGGCAAGGCAGGGCAGGCGGGGCGGGGCGGGTCGGGTCTGTTTGGACCCGACCCGCGGTCTTTTTATCGGGGGCGGGGCCCGGTTGGGTCATGAGTCACGACTCAGTGAGTCGTGACCGTGAGTCGTGACTCGTGAGTCGCGACTCACGAGTCACGACGCAGGCATGCGGGCCGGCGTGCCGGGCCAGGCACGACCCGGCACGTGGTTTGTTCGCCCGGGCCCGACACGGGCCCGGGCACGTTATTTTATCGTGCCGGGCCGGCCCAGGCACGGCCGAACAGTGCCGTGCCTCGTGCTGGGCCGGGCCGGCCCGACCCGTTTGACACCTCTAGTTGGGCGACATAAGCACGACATGATTCATCCATGTCTGGCACGGTATGATTCATCCATGTTTGACTTGGTTCATAGTCATGGCGAGCTAGGTGGGCTAACCATGCCTTGTGTAAGGCCTGGCATGGCTCCTGTGCCTGACATTGTAGCATGACCCAACAGCACAGGGTTTTTACAAAAAGTAGTTATTTTGTTTAATGGTTGTTGTTGCCTTGTTAGCTAAAATATTTATACCCATTCTAAGAGAAAATATTTTTTAGCCATTGGATTGCATTTGACCGCTTATTTGTAAAAATTTGATAGCTTTTGACCGCTTATAGGTGAAATAATAAAATATTTTTTAATTAAAAAATTTTTCTATAAATATTTAATTGATATATTTTTATATTTATATTTATATTATATTTTTTTCTCTTTTTGTTATTATTATATTCATATTGTTCCTATTTGTGGTATTTTGTTAAATAATTTATGATTTTATATTGTCTTGTATGTCATGTATGTGTTAGTTTCATGAGTTGTTGACTTTCAGGCACAAAAATATGAGGTACATATCTAAAGTATTTAATACACACAAAAACTTAAGGTATACATTGTGATTATGTTTAAAGAATTAATTTTATTTAGTATATTTTAGATAAATAATTATATTTAAAAAATGTAAATAATTTAAATTTATTAATTATTTTTCTCCTACTTTCAATTCAATCTCATACATAAAAAAATGATAAATTTTGAATAATAACAATAACTTGACTGAATGGTTCATATTTGAAACTAGGCTTTCTCTTATAATTTTCACTCATTTGCCTGAGAAACATAAAAATAAACAAAATTTAGTAATATGTATGTACTTAACAAAATCAAAAAAATAGTTGGAGTGTCAAATAAGATTTTAGGTAAACATAAATGAGCTATAGGATCTTTGAAGTTGGATCAACATCATGTTAATTGACCATCTTCATTTATCGCA
Source organism: Sapria himalayana (assembly GCA_029783825.1). Classification (NCBI taxonomy): domain Eukaryota; kingdom Viridiplantae; phylum Streptophyta; class Magnoliopsida; order Malpighiales; family Rafflesiaceae; genus Sapria; species Sapria himalayana. Next base: position 23,158 of record JAREIK010001217.1, read on the forward strand.
ATGAATTTATGAAAGAAGATGTGATGAAATTGATTATTAACTCGAGTATTCTAGTTAGATTTTTGGAAGATTCTAAAATAATTTCTATTAAGCAAATGTACTTTCGATCTACTTATCATAGAATTCTTAGTCTTATGTCAACTAATAGGAATAACATTATAAAATATTTTAAATTAAAAAAATAATTAGTAATTAAGAACTTAGCAAATATAATGGAGGGTTGTCCATGAAGTTCAACTTCTAGACTAGGCATGAATCATGATGATATTTTATTTGCATGTCTTACCATTATATCAATTTTTATGTATAAAATTAATAATTCTTTTTCAATCCAGTCAGTAGATCAGAAAATTAAGATTAGAGTCGCTGGCCATAAGATTATCTAACTCTTTGGGAGATATTATTTGCTCTAAATAAGCAGCAACTACATTTGTCATTTTCTCCTAGTATAAACTCTAATTCTTAGGCAGTCAAATATCCTAATTTTTGGATCATCATGATCAGGAAATAGAATATATCTACGTGGTCTATTGAATCATCTAAACTCAAAAGTAAATTTTCTTTCCTTGAAAGTTAGACTCTCTTTAGAGTCAATTTGATTTATACTTTTTGATACATATAATGACTCAATCTGAATATTATCATAATTTAAACCAATAAGTTCAGTTGTAGCTAATACATGTCCATGTCACTTAACTAGAGGTCCAATCCAAGTGGGATAATAGAAGAGTAAGTAAAAGTAATGGATCCAAATATGTTTTATGTATTCTTATTCTTCAGACTCGCTAAAAAATAAATATGCTCAAAAAAATAAAGTTAGTACTCACTAATATTATATCAAACTCTTATTATAAAATGTGGATCCTTTTTATATACTAAAGTAACTAAGAAAGATTAAACTCAAAGTCTTTGGTTTCATCTTATGTTTTATGGAGATCTTATGAAAAAATAAATGTTTTTAAAAATTATGAGGAAATTTAAATGTTGTATCTCCATTATGCATGATTTGATAGAGTATAATGTAAGGAATAATATAAGAGGGTAACTATTTGATGAATTAATTTTTGGTTGATTTATAGATTATCTAAAATATTTCAATTAAATATTTATTCTTTCTTTTTAATAATCGTATTTTTGTGAAAGATTGTAACAGGGGAAGTCTAATGTATGATTTTATGATTCAAATAGTAAATGTTATAACTGTTTGATACATATATTTTAATATATGATTATTTTTTAAATATTTGTATTAAATTATTTATTTTACTATTTTATAAAATAATGTTAAAAAGTATGATATAAAGTGAAATGGAAATAAATACTACATGATGCACATGTTTCTTTTTCTTAGTATAAATTCTAAATTATGGGTGGCAAATTATCTAGTTTTCAACTCGTGACTAGGAACTATAGTAAATTATTAGACTATTTATTGTGTCTTCTAGACTCAAGGTAAATTACCTCTCCGTGGAAATCTCACTTTATTCAAAGTTGATATGATTTATATTTGTCAGAGCAAATGATGATCCCATACTCATAGGTGGGTAATCATAATTTGAACCAATAAGTTCATATGTAACTGGTGGTGATCCTCTCTAGTCTCTTATAACTGGAAATTTAAGTGGGGTTATAGGGGAATGAGGAAAAATAATGAGTCTACTTAATTCTTTAGATTATTATTATTCCTGAATTCACTAAAAAATGAGTTTTGCTTTAAAAATATTTCATCACACTCTAATATTATCCTAGACATTATTGAAAAATATTTGTACTTTTTTATATACTAAAATAATCAAGAAAAATAAATAAAATATATACTTTTAGAATCTCTAGAAAACATGCTAAATAATTTTTATATGATTCAAAATTTGAAAGGACACAGTCAAAAATGATCGAAGAATACATAAATACTTACACACATTATCACACACTGTCACATACTTGCGCACACACTATCATACACTATCACACACTTGCGCACACACTATCACACACTTGTGCACACACTATCACACACTTGCACATACACTGTCACACACTTGCACATGAATATGTACATATGCGCATAAAATTGCACACATTGTTACTCTTTGCACTTTGCACCATCTACATTGATGTAGTTGCATCAACGTACATCTCATGCAATGGCCATGCGATGGAGAGATGGGAGGGCACACATTATGTGTGCCTTCTTTGGAAAGAGGTATTGTACACACATGCAATGTTACGCACAGTGCGTCTGTGATTGTGATATTACTATCTACATGCACTTCTCTCTCTACAAAACATAGAATTTGTTCTCTTTAAGGTACTGGCTCTAATAACATGCTGAAAATAAATTCAAAATATCAATACTACCCATGAAAAATAATGTACAATGATGTATCCTTTTATAATGGGCAATATGAATTGGGACTGCTCATATGTCGAGTATTCTTATATGTAATAAAATAAACAACAAAAAAATTTGTAAAACTATAAACAAATGGAAACTATAATAACTATTAAAATAATATATATTAAATAAATAATGTCGATTTTGATTATTTTTTAGATATTTGCTCATGTCTAGTATTAGATCTCTCTTTGAAATATTTTGTAAGATATTTTTTTTGTCCGTCGGATCTATGTGAGCAAGGATTCATTCGATCTGATACATTTAGAAGAAAAATGAAAGCTCACTAGAGATAAAATTAGAAAGAAGTTAGAATATTTTTTCATATTGATTGATAATTATATAGGTTTTACTTGTTTTTTTTTATTTTAAATTACATTTTTTTTATTTTAAATTATATTTTTTTTATTTTCAGTCATTTCATAAAAAGATATAAAATCATCTTAATGAAAATATAAAAAAAATAGTAGAAGTAATAATGTATCAGATAGTTTTCATACTTTATGTATGAATCTTGAGGTTATATACTAGACTTCATGTACGGACACATCATCATGGAATGAGATTTTAAAAAGGATGAATAGATATTTGATTGAGATAACTCAGATTTTTAATCGAAGTATTTTGAAATGGTCTTCCAGAAATGTATTGATCAAATCTATTTTATCAATTGAATATTTTTTTTTATCATTTCTTATTATATGATTTTTTAAATCATTTATTTTGGAAAAAGAAATTATTTAATATCTTTCTGAGTATTTTGGTGTGTTTGTTTTGTTCATCTTTTTTTTCTAATGACAAGATAAGGTAATACCTAGTACTTTGAGATTTAATTTTCTTGGTTAATCTAGTATCTAAAAAGTATGCTAGTAATTTTAACCAGAATCTAATTGAGTATTAGTAAATATTGATATTTTTAAGTTTCTCATTTTTAAACAAGCCTAGAACAAGAGTCCAGATAATATATGTGAGTAAATTAATTTTTAGTCTTTCCTGAGCCTTCAATGAGGTGGGATGATCACTCATCGATCACAATTGAATTTGGTTCACTTTATGATAATATTTATATGAAATCATCATATTGACCAATAAGTATAGATCAAGTTAACTCTAGAGAGAGTGAAGTTTCACAAGAAAATAAATATCTCTCGAGTCCATACAACTTGGTAATCCTCGGGTCTACTCTAATTCTAGCTCATGATAATTTAGAGACTACAAGACTTGATTGTACAAAACATAGAGTTTGTATTGAGAACGGACTTGCATAGCATGTTCAGAGCATCTAAAAGTCTCTCATGTAGCCATGTGTTCTGATCGTCAATTCCTATGATATTAGTCATCTAATCACTCTTCAAAATAAAGTGAAGATTTCTACCCAGCATCATATTGAATAGGTATTTTTGTACTGTGATACTCATGTCTCATTCTCAAATATTATCTCATTTAAGATGATTTCATGTCTTATGATTGCCTCTCTAAGATATGCCATAGGTGGGTGTTCATTATAAAAACATATCTAGATGAGGAGATAAATTATCATAAGATAAGATGTATTGTCAGCAGGCTTACTCATATATTTTATATTGATTATTAAAATATTTTTCTCTAAACTTGATAAAATAGTCATCATTAAGATTTTTATTTCATTGGTGGCCTCCCACAGTTAGAAATAATCTGCATAAAGATATCCAACAAGCCATGTCAAGTGGAATGTCATTTTTTTAGGCTTAGTCTTGCCATTGTGTCATGCCTAGCATTACATGGCTCTGAAAATGGCAACTTGGTATGGCTTGTCGGCTGCCAGGATCATGTCAGGCCAAACCTTGACATACTTGCACACAATGCATGCAGCTAACCTAAATTCATTCCAATTTAGCATGTATTCATTTTAGGCTAGGATGATTGCATGAATTCATTCTAGACTAGTAGGGGTTCTTTATAGGCTAGCTTGATTCATTTTGAGTTGGCCCAGGTTCATTCTAGACTAGCCCAAGTTCATTCTAGCCTAGCTTGGAATAAGTGTGTCAAATGAGTCAGGCGGCCCGGGCATTACCCAGATCAGCAGTGCCTAGCCCAGCATGGCACGGTCCAGAACCGTGCCTTGGGCCGAGCCACCCCTAGGCATGGTTTGTGGCCTCCTGGGCTAACATGAGTCGTGCCTCGTGTCAGTGCCAACGCATGGTAAACCTTTATGGAAAATTTTAATATTTTTTTGTTAATTTTGACCACCCCATCACAGGCCAGTCTATTTTTTAAAAAACATTCGGTCACATGATTAATTTTTTTCTGGTTTTCCTCTCTTTGTCATTTGGCTTAGTGAGCACAACCATGCACTTTGTCATGCTTATCAGGCTGCTATGCCTGGCATGGAATGGGATTTTAACCATGTCGTGCATGGCATGGCCTTGCTAAGAAAAAGTGGGTCATGACTGCATGACATGGCCCGCTTCACACCTCTAGCTCGGATTCATTCCAAGCTAGCTTGGATTCATTCTAGGTCAGCTCGAAGTCATTCTAGGATAGCACAAGTTCATTCTAGGCTAGCTCAGGTTCATTTTAGGCTAACTTGGATTCATTCCATGCTAGAGTTACATGCTAGTCTAGATTTGTTCCAGGCTATCTCGCATTCTTTCCAAGCTAACTTGGGTTTATTCTCGTATAGCCTGCATTCAATTTAGGCTAGAGGTGTTAAATAGGTCATCACATGCTGGCATTACTCATTTTTTTCACAACATAGCATGGTAGCGTTGTCCACCAGCCCAGCAAGCCATGGTGAACATAGCAAAGTGCACTGCCATGCCCGACTTTATTGAACGGGAATGATGCACAGAAGACAGAAGATTTTAAAGTTTAAAATAATCTAATTTTTTTATTTTGAATTTTAATTAACTAGTGATTTTAAAATTGTTAATAGTTTGAAAATTTTTCATTAGTTTATTCATTGTTATTCTAAATAATAAAAGTTAAATCGTGATTACTTTCTAGTTAGGAGATAAAATCATAATTTTTTTAGATTCAATAATTTTGGAAGTAGAAGAGAGAGAATGAAGTTTAAAATACATTTAATCACTCGATATGATATATTTGCCAAAAAGACGAAGAGGTCATTGTGATAATCATCATCACGTGTTTCAGGCCGTTGGATTGGAATTTTTTTGTCCCGGTGGACATCTTTGATTCACTGCCCGCTGGTTCCCACAAATTACAGATCAAACATTATTAGGACTTAGCACTTAGCACGGTGATTGTAACATGTGTAATAACTTTAACTGATTTGCTTTATCAACTATATGTTATAATTGTCGCCATTGATATTAATGTGTTCCATAAACTTAAATGATATTAGATTATCTTTGTTACATTATAAAAGTTTTTTTTTTTGCTTTTTTTTTTGCTTTTTTTTTTGCTTTTTTTTTCTTGTTCTTCTAAAACTTCTCCCTCAATTCTTCCTCAACAAAAACATTGAAAAAGTGCTATTAAAAAAGTAGGTTCTTTTTATGTCATCTTTTTTTACACTTGTGGTGTGTGTGTGTGTGTGTGTGTGTGTGTGTGTGTGTGTGTGTGTGTGTGTGTGTGTGTGTGTGTGTGTGTGTGTGCGTGCGTGCGCATGTGTTTCTTATGAAAGTTTTGAAACTTGAAAATAAAACTCAATTCACTTAGGTAGATGTTTTGATGGAAAGAAATATGGATATATATATATAGCTAGGGAATTTCAAAACTATTTTAGCAAAGAATTTATTTAGCTAGGGACTATTTCCTAGCTATATATGTGCTTACTTTCATAAATATATATATCCATATAGCTAGGAATTTATAGTTATATATCCTAGCTATATATTTTAGCAATAAATATATATATATCTATATTTTAGCAAGGGAAATCTTTATTTTAGAAATGAATTTTCCGTTGCTAAATTTATTTAGCTAGGGACTATTTTCGTCACTAAAATTTAGCGACCAGCACTTTAGCTTGGAAAATGCTCTATCATTATTTTTGTTTAGCGACAGAAAATCTCATTTAGCTTGCTAATTTAGCTAGGTAAAATATTTTTTTTTAGCTCGTGATTTGTCCATCACTAATATTTAGCTAGGGACACTTTCCCATGATAATTTTTAGTAACCAGCACTTTAGATAGAAAAATGATTCATTGTTAATCCATCGCTATATCCCTTTTAGCGATGGAAAATACCCATTTAGCTATGCAATTGTCCTTAGCTATATGGGATTTTTCTTGTAGTGAAATATAAGTACATGTGGTTATACATTTAGTTACACATATAGTTAAACATATATATATATATATACATGTATGTTTATTTATTTGTTAATTTAATTTTATATATGTATACATATAGTAATGTATAGGTATAGATATACTAAAATACTTTTTTATATACTACTATTTACAAATATATATTTAATATAAGCTGCAAATAAAATATTTAAATATAATTATGCATAAAACTTTTAAAGTTATACACTTAGTAAGATACAATTATTTATAGTTATATATTATTTTACATATAATATATATAGTTATAAATAGTTATGTATACTTAAATATATAGTTATATATAGATATATTCATACAAGTAGTTATAAATAAATATAAACAACGTTATAAAAATTTTTTAGCTTTAATTATATTAATACATAAATGTATATATAGTTACAAATATAGTTATATATAATTATATAGCCATTTATTTATGTATACAAATTTTTATTTATAGTTATACACATATAGTTTAAAATAATGCTAAATATTGTAATTATAAATATAGTTATATGTGGTTATACATTTAGATACACATATAGTTAAATGTATATTTATACATGTAGGTTTATATATTTGTTAATTTTTTTTATATATTTATACGTATAGTTATATATAAGTATAGATATAGTAAAATACTTTTTTATATACTATTATTTACAAAAATATATTAAATATATGCTGTAAATTTAATATTTAAATATAATTAGGCTTCAAACTTTTAAAGTTATACACATGATAAGATACAATTATTTATAGTTATATATTACCTTACATATAATATATAAAGTTATAAATAGTTATATATAATTAAAACATATAGTTATATATAGATTTATTCATACAAGTAGTTATAAGCAGGTATACATATAATATAAACAATGTTATAAAAATTTTTTTTGCTTTAATTTTATATTAATACATAAATGTATATATTTTTACAAATATAGTTATATATAATAATATAGACATTTTTTAGTTATACAAATATTTATATATAGTTATACATATATAGTTTAAAATAATGTTGTATGTTGTTATACATGTAATTATAAATATAGTTACATGTGGTTATACATTTAGTTACACATAATTAAACATATATTTATACATGTATGTTTATATATTTGTTAATTTTATTTTATATATGTATACATATAGTAATGTATAGGTATAGATATACTAAAATACTTTTTTATATACTACTATTTACAAATATATATTAAATATAACCTATAAATTTAATATTTAAATACAATTATGCATAAACTTTTAATGTCATTCACATAGTAAGATACAATTATTTGTAGTTATTTATTATTTTACATATAATATATATAGTTATAAAAAGTTATATATAATTAAACATATAGTTATATATAATATATTCATACAAGTAGAAATAAGTAGTTATACATAAATATAAATAATGTTATAAAAAAATTTTTTGCTTTAATTATATTAATACATAAATGTATATAGTTACAATTATAGTTATATATAATTATATAGACATTTATTTAGTTATACAAATATTTATATATAGTTATACTCATTTAGTTTAACATAATGTTGTATGTTGTTATACATGTAATTATAAATATTATTACATGTTATTATACATATACTTACACATATATTTAAATGTATATTTATACTTGTAGGTTTTTATATTTTTTAATTTAATTTTTTATACATATAGTTATGTATAGGTATAGATATAGTAATATTCTTTTTTATATACTACTATATACAAATATATATTAAATATAAGCTGTAAATTTAATATTAAAATATAATTATGAATAAAACTTTTAAAGTTATACACATAGCAAGATACAATTATTTATAGTTATATATTATTTTACATATAATATATATAATTATAAATAGTTATATATAATTAAAAAAATAGTTATATATAGATATATTTATACAAGTAGTGATAAGTAGTTATACATAAATATATGCAACGATATAAACAAATATTTTAATTCAATTATATGAATATATATATGTATATAGAGTTACAATTAAGTTATATTTAATTATAAAGTGTTACATATTTATACAAATATTTATATATAGTTATAAATATGTATGTAGTTAAAGATATAATTATATTTAACATTTATATAGGTATACATTTAGCAAAATATAATTATATATAGTTATATATTAGTATACATATAGTATATTTTTTTAGAAATATAGTTATATAGAATTATACATATTGGTATACATTATTATATAGTTACAAATTAGTTATAAAAAGTTATAAATATAGTTATAAAAGTAGTTTAATTTATTATAAATATAGTTTAAAATACTTTTATATAAAATGGTATATGATTATATAATTGAATACGTGAATCTATATAATATTTGCGAATAAAATATTTCTATAAATGTTACTTAAATATTATTATAGTTATATATAACACTTTTATAAATAATATATTGTATATATATCACATTTATATAAACACTATAAATATTCTATATTTATATAAAAAATAATATGTAATATAAATATTTTTAAAATAGTATAATCATTTAATATTACATAATTGTTATATAAGAAAATATATAAATGGATAGTTTAATATAAATTTTGTATAGATATTTATAAACATTAATACATATGTATAAATATGTATATATAACTTAATATGTTTATATAAATATATCAATGTGTATTTAAAATGTAATACATTTATATATATTAAAGTATAGATATTTATGCATAATATCATTCGATTATATAAATGTATAAAAGTTTATATATACTATTATAGACATTTAAGATTAACATTAAATAAAAGTTTTAATTAACATAAATCATTATATATATCAAAGTATAGACATTTATACATAATGTCATATGATTATATAAATATAAACCATTAATATTAAGATTATTTGAATGCAAACATCATGTAATTGAAATCAAAATCACTACAACCTTAAAAAATATAAATAGTAGATAAATAAATTTTAAAAAATAAAAAATTATAGTTTAATTAATTGTGTCGAGTCAAAATCATATTAGATTAAATTAAATTGAAGCAAAATTTAAAAAATTAGGAGAAGAAAAAAAAACCTAATACCTAAATATACTAAAATAACGAATTTCCGAATGTCTCTATATAATTCAGAGAGTCGGAGATGTGTATTAGATATTTGAAGGAGAAGAACAAAGAAAAACTTACCTGAATTCAGAAGAAATATAAAATTTTTCTGATTTTGTGCTTAAAGTCAGCTCTGTTTTGGAAAAAAATGGAGTTTCAATGATTTTAGGTTATAATGACTTAGCATATGATTTTTAAATCAAAAATTTAAAATAATGGATTACCGACCAAAATTATGGTCGGAAAACGGTCGATGAGAAAAATCTATAAGTATTTGGAAGTCTAATTTACCGACCAATTTTAATGGTAATACACTCTTTTTTGTTAAATGGTCGGTAATTAGTCAGTAATTTCTATTCAATATTTCTATCCTAATTTACTGACAATTTCCGACCAAAAACATTTTATTCGGAAGTTATGGGCGGTATTCGGTGGTGAAATGGACAGTAATTACAAACCTAAATATTTGGTCGGTAGTTTTGTCGAAAATTATAACCTTAAAAATATATTGGATAACCACTATACCGACCATTTTTAATGGTTATATATTTTTGGTCGTTAAATAGTCAATAATCTTTTGGGAATGTTTTTCTCTAATTCCCTTTTTATTTATAGACCATATTACCGACCAATTATATTTGGTCGGTAATATATGGTTGTTAGTTACTCGGGAATTTTGTCGAAAGATTTTTCTCCAATGTGCTTTTTCAAATCTATAAATTAATTGTGAATTGGTCAGTAATTACCGACCTATATATTTGGTCAGTAAATGGTCAGTATGTATGTAGCTATAAATAATTTGAAAAAAGACTATACCGACCAAGTATAATGCTAGGTTGTTAAATGATTGGTAATATATTCGATAACCACTCTACAAACTGATTACCGAACAAAAATATTTGATTGGTAATTATGGTCAGTCTTTGGTCGGTAAAATTTTTTTTTCATTTCTCTCTTTTGGTCGCTAACTAGTCGTATTTTGGATAGCAATTAGCGATTAAATTTTTTGGTCTGTATTTTGGTACGTATTATCGTAATTTCTAGTAGTGATAGTATCATTCATTAGTTTTTTTTTTTGCTAAATATTATAGACCATACCCATTAATCCCAAGATTTTCTTAACAACTTGATTGTGAAGACGGCCATTGTAAAACTCAAATGGGGAATAAAATACATAGGCGGGCTACCATGTGCTATTTTCCTGTGCATTGCATTTTTTTCTCATTTTTTTTGGTTTTTTTCAAGTTTCTTTTCTTCATTGGATTCCTATATGAACTTACAGGTGTGAAAAAATTCAATACCATGCAGCCTGTTGTCATTTCAACTTTCATTTCTATTTTGTTTGGTACTTTCTAACTTTCTTATAATTAACCATGGACTGATGCGTGAAACTAAGCAAAACAGAAGATTATGTTGATGAACAGTTTACTGAAAATCTTGGAAAAATCTTGATATGATAATTTAAAAATAAGCTCATGATTATCTTGTTATGTGAAATTTCTAGCAAATGGCAGTTGGTGTTGCAAGCGTTAGTCTATCTGTTTATCAGTGGCATAGTATTTTGTTCTTTATTAGTTTGTAAATGTAGTATGTTATGCTCCATATGTAAGTGTAACAATGTTATCTATCTGCATGGAGTATTAGAGAAAAATAACTAGAAGATGTTGGCCATGGAGGGACATGCTCAGGTGCTAGAGCAGTATGCAATTCTTGAGGAGCTAGTGGAAAGAAAACAACATCAATTTCACAGATAGATTATACTTTATGCACTGTCATTAGATATATTGATGCAGAATAAGATGTAATCAAGTTTTTTTATGTTTTTGTTTTAACTGTTTAAAATATTGTATCAAATTATTTTATTAATTGATTTTATTTTTTTTAATTATAAATAATGATTTATAATTTATGCTATTATTAAATTTAATATAAAAATTTAAAAATATGTAATTAAATTTTATGTAAAAAATTAAAAGAATGAAATAATTTTGTAATGAATATAGCTAGAGATTTTTTCCTAGCTAATTTAGCTAAGGAATTTTCCCTCGCTATTTTAGCTAGGAATTTTTTTCATGCTAATTTAGCTAGGGAATATTTTCCTTGTAAATTTTTAGTGACAAGCACTATAGCTTGGGAAATGTTCCGTCATTATGCCGTCGTTATGTGCAAGTTAGCGACACAAAAAAAAATTTAGCTTGGGGATTTTACCTAGCTATTTGTGATTTTTCTTGTAGTGTGCCTATCTTTCTATCTGTTATTCTTTTGATGTTTCTATCTACCTATCTTTAATTCTACATATCTATAAATCTATCTATATTTATGTATATATTTTTATATGTTTGTATGTCTATCTGTCAATCTATCTATTTGTCTATCAGTCTATTTGTCAATCTGTGTATTTTTCTATATGTCTATATATCAATCTATCTATTTGTCTATCTATCTATCTATCAACTATTTATCTGTCATAATGTGTATCTATAAATGTGTCTTTCTGTTTATCTATCTATCCATTACTCTATTTATCTATAAATATGTCTATCTATCTATCTATCTGTATATCTATCTATTTTTCTTTCTATCTATCTGTCTATTTGTAAATTTGCATGTGTCTATTTGTCCAACTAACTATCTGTCTATTTGTTTATCTATGCAACTCCTTATCTATCTAAATGTCTATAAACTTATTTTCCTATAAGTGTGTCTATCTATCTATCTATCTATCTGTCAGTCTATTAATATTTCTATGTGTCTATCTGTCTATATGTCTATCTATCTAATCGTCTATCTATCTATCTGTCAATCTATAAACATGTCTATCTATCTACCATCAATCAATAAATCTATCTATCTAAATATCTATCTATTTTTCAATGTGTCTATTTTTCTATATATAAATCACTCTATCTATCAATCAATCTATCTTTATATCTGCCTATCAATCTATCTAACTATTTGACTATATGATGATCTAACCATCTAATTATCTATCTATATATCTATCTATCTATTAATCTATATCTCTCTATCTATTTATCTATATATCAATCTATCAATCCATCAATATATCTATCGATCTTCCTTTTTATTTACATATCTATCTATTTATATATATGTTTATCTAACTATCTATCTATTTATCTGTCTATTTGTCTCTCAATCTATCTTTCCTATAGGTCTATCTATATATAGTTCTATTTATCTATCAATTTATCAATATATCTATCTATTTTTCTTTCTATGTATCTATCTATCTATATATCTATCTATATCTCTCTAACTATTTATCTATCTAACTATCTATCTATGTATCTTATATATACCTAACTATTTATAAATCTATTAATCTATTAATTTATCTATTTATTTATTTATCTATATATCAATCTATCATTCTAAATGTCTATCTATCTATATTTTTATCTATCTTATCTATCTAACTTTTGACCAATCTTTATTTATTTCTATCGATCTATCTATTTATCTCTCTTTCTATCTATCTTTCTATTTGTATATCTATCTATCTCTCTAACTATCTATCTATTTGTCTATTTGTCTATCTGTCTCTCTATTATTCTGTCTATCTATCTATCTATATGCGTATTTACCTAACTCCATATCTTTCTATCGAACTAACTATCAATCTATGTATCAATCTATCTATATGTATTTCTATCTATGTATCTATCTATCTGTCTATCTATCTATCTGTTTATCTATATATTTATCTATCTAACTGTCTATCTATTTAAATGTCTAAATGTCTATTTTTCTATCAATCTAATTGTCTATCCATCTCTCTGTATATCTTTATATTTATCTATCTATCTATCTAGGTATCTTTCTATCTATATGTCAATCTATCTATCTATCTAATTGTCTATTTATCTATATATTTTTGTATCTATCTATCTATCTGTCTGTCCGTTTGTCTATCTATCTATCTATCTTTCTTTCTCTCTATCTATCTATCTATATGTCTATCTATCTAACTATCTATCTATCTTTCTATCTGTCTATCTATGTATCTATCTATCTGCCTATTTAATAATATATCTATCTGTCTATCTATCTATTTATCTATCTTTCTGCCTATCTTTCTATCTATCTATATATTTATCTAAATATTTTTATATCAATCTTTATGTCTATCTATATATCTATATGTCAAATATATATATGTTTATCTTTTTATCTATCTGTTTGTCTATCTTCTATTTGCCTATCTATCTATCTAATTATCTATTTGTCTATCTATCTGTATATCTGGCTATCAAAATATCTATCTATCTATCTCGCTATCTATCTAGCTATATATCTATCTATTTATGAATTTGTTTATGTCTCTTTATCTATCTATATATCTATCTATCTATTTTTCCATCTATCCATCCATCTATCTATCTTTAAATCAATCTTTCTATTTGTGTATATATATATAACACATATTTATCTATCTATCTATCTATCTATGTTTTTATCTGTCTATCTATCTATCATCTATCGATCTATTTGTCTATCTATCTATCATTTTATTTGTCTATCTGTCTATGCTTACTTTGATCTAACTATCAATTTGTTTATTTATCATTTTGTCTATCTATCCATTTATCAATCAAATAATCAATCAATATATATATATCTATCAATCTGTCTTTTGGTCTATCTATTAATATGCCAATGTGTCTATCTGTTTATCTATCTATCAATCTATATATCTACCAATCTATCAATAAGTCAATCAGTCAATCTGTCTATCTTTTTATCTATCTATTTGTATACATATCTACTTATATATATGTCTATGTGTATATCTAACTATGTGTATATCTATCTTTCTAACTATATTTATATCTATATGTATTTCTATCTACCTATTTAACAACTATATATCGATCTGTCTGTCTATCTATCTATCTATGTATCTACCTGTCTATTTGTAAATCTTTTAATATGTTAATCTATCAATCTTACTATCTCTCTATATGTATATCTCTTTATTCGTGTATATATTTAGCTATTTATCTTTTTGTCTATCTATGTATCTAAAAATATATCAATCTGTCAATCTATTTGTCTATATATTTATGTGTCTATTTGTCTATGTGTCTATCTATGTATCTATATATCTATCTATCTTTCAATATGTCTATGTGTCAATATTTATATCTATCTATCTAGTCGACTCTCTATTTATTTGTCTATCTATTTATCTATCTAATTGTTTATCTATATATATATATATATATATATATTTCTATCTATCTATATGTCAGTCTATCTATCTATTTATCTATCTATCTATCTATATAACTTTCTATCTGAGTATATATATATATATATATATATATATATATATATATATATATATATATATATATATATGTCTAACTTTTTATTTTTCTATTTGTCTAATTTTCTATTTGTCTATCTATCTATCTATCTATATATCTCTCTTTATTTCTATCTATCTTTCTATCTTACTATCTATTTGTCTGACTATCTACATATCTATTTGTCTATCTATCTATGTGTTTATTTGTCTATCTGTCTATCTATCTATCTATCTATCTATCTATTATCTGTTTATCTTTCTATCTGTTATCTATCTATCTATCTTTTTATTTATTTATCTATCATTCTATATACCTATCTACCTACCTATTTTGCTATCTATCTATTTATCTATGTGTTAACTATTTGTGCATCTATCTATCTATCTATTTTTCTTTCTATACACCTATCTATCTATATCTCTATGATCTGCTTATCTATCTATCTATCTATTTGTCTATGTGTATATCAATCTATATCTCTACTTGTCTTCATTTCTACCTATGTATCTATCTATCTATCTATCTATGTATCCGTCTATCAGCCAATCTATCAATATGCCTATCTATCTATTTTTCTATCTATTTATTCATTTTTCTATCTACTTTTTGGCATGTCTATCTATTTTTCTATCTATCTAATTGTTTATCTATCAATATGTAAACCTATCAATCTATAAAACTATCAGTATGTCTATCTATAATTCTGTCTATCTATCTATTTGTTATCTATCTCTTCATCTATCTATCTTTCTATCTATATTTCTATATTACTATCTATCTAACTTTCAATTTATCTATTTATCTAACTATCTATCTATCTATATGTCTATTAGTTTATCTTTCTATCTTTCTTTCTATCTCTCTGTTTATCTGTCTATCTATTTCTCTAACTTTTTAACTATCAATCTAACTATCTTACTACCAATATACATATCTATTTGTCTATTTGTCTATATGTCTATGTGTTTATCTATCTATCTATCTATATATCTATCTATTGGTTTATGTGTCTATCTATTTATCTATCTATCTATCTAGTTATTTATTTATATATTTGTCTATTTATTTATCTATCGATGTGTCAATCTTCCTATCCATTTGTATTTTAATCTTTCTATCTATCTATTTATCTGCCAATCAGTCTATTAGTCTATCTGTATATTCATCTATCTATTTATCTATAAATCTATCTATTTGTAAATCTATATATCTGTAAATCTATCTATCTGTAAATATATGAATCTATCAATCTATCAATCTATCAATCTGTCTATCTATTTATCTATCAATTTTTTATATATCTACCTATATATGTGTCTATCTATTTTACAGAACTATGTGTGCATCTATCTATCTTTATATCTCTCTATCTTAGTATCTTTCTCTCTATCTAAATTTTTATCTCTCTATCTAGTTTTCTATCTTTTTATTTATTTATTTGTCTATCTATCTACATATCTATCTGTCAATCTAATAATATGTAAATATATATATCATTCCATCTTTCTATCTGTCTATTTATTTATCTATCTATCTACTTTTTATGTATTTTTCTATCAATCTATATATCAGTCTATATACTACAAGAAAAATCCCATATAGCTCGAGATAATTCCCTAGCTAAATGGGCATTAATGTCACTAAATGGGATATAGTGATGGATTAATGATGGATTGGTTTCTTATCTAAAGTGCTCGTTGCTAAAATTTAGTGAGTTAAATTGTCCCTAGCTAAAAATTTGGCGACAGAAAAATCCCTAATTAAAAATATAATTTTCCTAGCTAAATTAGCAAGCTAATTGAGATTTTTCATCGCTAAACAGATATAGCGATGGAAGCTTTCCCAAGCTAAAGTGCTCAATGCTAAATATTAGCAACGAAAATAATTCCTAGAAAAATAAATTTAGCGATGGAAAAATCCCTTTCTAGAATAATTTATGTCATTGCACCTGTTGCCGCTGTTGCTACTATTGCCGCTACTGCCATTGCTACTTTTGCTGACGCCACCACCGCTACCCCTACTGCGGCCACTGTGCTGTTGCCCCTGCTGCCACTGCTTCACTACTGCCATTGCTGCCGCCATTACCACCATAGCCATCACTACCACTACTGCCGCTACTACCACTACTGTCGTCGCTACTACTGCTGATAATAAAAGTATGGTGGGCGATGATGCTCGACTGATGAATTTGAGATTGAGCGAGTTTTTGACTACGCGGCAAGCTGCTTCTCCCAAAATAGGACCCAATATTCCTCCTTAACCAGAATTACACGAGACTACATGAGCATCATCGTTATCATCATTCTAAGACCTAGTACAATTAGAACCAATCATTACAGAATCTAGAGCAAAAAAACATATTTATTCATACGTTCGCTTTGTACCATGTGATAATTACATATCAATACAATTACTAAGATTTTAAGACCAACATCTATCTGCCTGGCTGGGCTAGACCAGAAATATATTTCCAAAGCTTTAGGAAAAGTCTAATATCCATTACTTTTATTGCCTACATCAGTGAGCAATGCATGATGATGTTCAGACCAGCCCGAACAATTATATATTCAAAAGTATGTCTGTGTGTAAATAGGTGTGTATGTCTGATAATATATACATGTCTACAAATAAATATATGCACCTACTTATGTATATATCGATATATACGCATGCATATACTACACTATAAAAGTACGTATATACTGAGTATATACGTATATACTCAGTATATACGTACTTATATACTTAGTATATACGTAGATATATACTTAGTACATATTTACATTTATACCAAGTATATATGTATGTATATACTGTAATATTATATGTATGTATATATAATCACATAGCTTTAGATGACATACACACTTGTACTTTAATGCAAATGCACATACCATCAAAGACAACAGAATAAAATAATACAAGATTTAAAAAACACGCATATAGGTCTCTCAAGCAAGGTCAGGATTTCTCATTCTTTTTCTTCTGGTACTCCACGCAGAAAGAGAATAGTGTTACACCTGCACATTGAGCATAACATACTACATTTACAAACCAATAACTGATAACAAGAAGTCATAGATCTGAACTACGACGACACGTATCTGCACAAAATAAAAATGTAAAGAACAAACCTGTGTTTGAATGGAATTAATTATTTGGCTCATCTCATAGCTTTAGAAGCTAAGGTGTTGTTCACAGCACCATAGAGGACCATCCAAGGCTTTTACATACCTATAATAGGCTAAAACTTTACCCAAAAAATTCAGGGACACACAAACATATTCCCAAATATATAAAAATAGTTATTATAGAAATGAACAAACACAAATTAAAGTTAATTGTCATACAGCTTAACAAAAATCTAAAAGATATCTAGCAATGATGTTTAGAGAGAAAGAGAGTGTAAAAATAAAATATTTTAGGAATAATAAAGATAATATATGCTAGGCCTCATTTGATAAAGCTGAAATTGGTAAATATGGGACCCATGCATTGGAATTACATAAAATAAAATTTCTTTTGTAAAAACCTATCAAATATTACATCTTTTGTCATACATAAGTTCATATATGAGCTCGAGGCCCAACGGATCGGATTAGGTAAGAGTACGTCCCTTATTTGTATTATACCATATATGAGCCTGACCAACGGACACTCTCATGCTATGTGCTTTCATATTGTTGATATTATATCTTTTGTCATTTAATTTCAAGTTAGTGCAACAAATTAGTATTATCCCATATATAATTATATGTTAGGATACATATAGTAAATGTAGTTATAAATAGTTAAATATAGTTAAACATATAGTGATATATAGATATATTCATACAAGTAATTATAAGTAGATATACATAAATGTATACAAAGTTATAAACAATTATTTAGATTTACATATATCTATGCATAATTAAAAATAAAGTTATATTTATTAATATAGAGTTTTTTATAGTTATACAAATATTTATATATAGTTATACACATATAGTTAAACATTATGTTGTATGTGTTTATCCATATATTTATAAATATAGTTACATGTGGTTTTACATATAGTTATATAGATAGTTAAACTTATATTTATACATATACTTATACCTATTTTTTAATATAATTTCATATATTTATACACATATAGTTAAAATTATATTTATACATATAGTTAAACTTATATTATACAGATAGTTAAACTTATATTTATACATATATGTATATTTATACATATAGTTAACTTATTTGTATTTATACATGCATTTGTTATACTAATATATAAAATGTATATTAAATATATGTTGTTAATTATATTTTTAATTATAGTTATGTATAATGTTTTTATAGTTATACATATAGTAAGATATAATTATTTATAGTTATATGTTATTATACGTATAATATATAGAGTTATAAAAAATTATATATCATTAAACATTTAGTTATATATATATACATACATACATACAAATAAATATGTATATATACATACATACATATATATATATATATATTCATACGAGTAGTTATATTTAGTTATACATAAATATATACAATGTTATCAACAAATATATAGATTTACATATATGTATACATATATGTATATATTGTTAAAAATATAGTTATATTTAATTATATAAAGTTTTATTTAGTTTTACAAATATTTATATATAGTTATACACATATATTTAAACATATTTTTATATGTTCTTAAACATGTAATTATTAATATAGTTACATGTGGTTATACATATAGTTACACATATAGTTGTACTTATATTTATACATGTAGGTATATATATTTATTCATATAATTTTATATATTTATACTTATAGTTATGTTTAAGTATAGATAAAGTAAAATACATTTTTATATACTAATATATACAAATGTATATTAAATATAAGTTCTAAATTATATATTTAAATATAGTTATGCATAAAGCTTTTTATAGTTAATCATATAATAAGATACAATTATTTAAAGTTATATTTTATTATACATATAGTATATATATGTATAAATATATTTATATAGTTAAACATATAATTATATATAACTATATTCATACAAATAGTTAAACATAAATATATAAAGTTATAAATAAATATATAGATTTACATATATGTATACATAGTTACAAATATAGTTATATTTAATTATATAGAGTGTTATATAGTTATACAAATATTTATATATAGTTAAACACATATAGTTAAACATAATGTTGTATGTATGTAATTATAAATATTGTTACATGTGGATATACATTTAGCTACACATATAGTTATACATATATTTATACATGTTGGTATATATATTTTTTATATAGTTTTATATATGTATATATATTGTTATCTATAGGTATATATATGATAAAATATATTTTTATATACTAATAAATAAAAATGTATATTAAATATATGTTGGTAATTATATTTTTAAATATAGTTATGTATAATATTTTATAGTTATGCATATAGTCAAAGGCAATTATTTATAGGTATATGTTCTTATACGTTTGGGACCCAATGGCAAAAAGATACAAAACTGAAAAAAATGTTCAGATTACAAAATATCAGAACAAAGTAAATGCAGTCTTGTATTTTAGTCATGCAATATATAAATATAAATACAATTTGAAACCCCCTAGAAACAGATGATGACATCCACATAACTTAACAAATCTCAAGAAAAATAGGCAAGGATTAGATCCACATCCAGATATGTCAACAAAATTTGACTCATCTTGCTAAATTTGTTTATGACTTGCTAACAATATAATTGGAAAGCCAATCAAGACCCTCATAGAGGCCCTCGCCAAAGGTAGCACAGGTACACTAAATGTGCCAATGGCGTTGGAGAAGAGAGTGAAGTACTAGCTTGTCAGAAATTTCATCTGCTTTTATTGCATTGAGAAGATCTTGCTTATTGAAAAACACCAGCAAAACTGCATCTCAAAGCTATTCTTCATTTAGCATCTTATGCAACTCATCTCTGGCTTCAACAACTTGATCTCTGTCATTGATGTCCATTACAAATATGAGGCATTAGGTATTTTGGAAGTAATTCCTTTGAGAAAGGGCATATCTTGTCCTGACCCCAACATCCCTCATAGTTAAATTGATGTTTTTGTATTCAAAAGTCTCTACATTAAAACAATAGAAGGAATTGTGGTCATAATGTCACCGAGCTTCAACTTATACAGAATGGTTGTCTTACCGCCAACATCAAGACCTAGCATCAAAAACCTCATTTCCTTGTTGGCAAATAGCATGCTGTTGAACAACTTAGTGAATGTCAACCCCATTTCTTCCACTAAATCTCAATCCCTTTTTCGTATGGCAGTAAAGAGATCTGATGAGAGAAAGAAAGAGAATCAATTAACCTTAAGAGATGGTCACCAGAGAGAGAGGTCAACCTCTATATGTTCTTATACCTATAGTATATATAATTAAAAATAGAGTTATATATAGTTAAACATATAATTATATAGATATATTCATAGAAGTAGTTATAAGTAGTTATACATAAATATATACAAAGTTATAAATAAATATATAGATTTAATTATATGAATACATATATGTATACATAGATTCAAATATAGTTATATTTAATTATATAGAGTACTACATAGTTATATAATATTTATATATAGATATACACATATAGTTAGAAATATGTATGTAGTTAAGATATAGTTATATATAACATTTTTATAGTTATACATATAGTAAAATACAAATATATATAGTTATATATTATTATACACATGATATATTTTGTTAAAAATATAGTTATATAGAATTACACATATAGGTATAAAATATTATATAGTTAAAAAATAATTATATATAGTTATGGATATAGTTATAAAAATTGTTTACATTGTTACAAATATAGTTAAATATAATTATGAAAGTTTTATATAGTTATACAAATATTTATAAATAGGTATCATATAGTATGATAACAACACATTCTCAAATGCCCAGATTAACTATACAACTATAGAGAAAGAACTTGTATCAACAATCTTTACTTTTAGCAAGTTAATATCATATTTAGTGAGAACCAAGTCATAGAATATACTAAATATTCTATAATCAAATTGCTCATAGAAAAAAAGATATTAGGCCTAGATTGATTTAATGGATTTGACTATTATAATAGTTTGAACTAAATATATGAGATAAGAAATGTACATATAATCAAAATTAAAATAGCTTATCAAGTTTAGAAAAATAAGAAAGAATAGTTGTTTTAGAATATATTAGAAAGATTTTTTTATTGAACAAATTATAGTATTGAATGAAAATGTAACTTCATGGTATGTAGTATTGAATGAACATTATAATTGCAAGTAGTACTTTGATCAATTTTGAGGCAAAGTGTTATAGATGGGAGATTAGTAGTATCTTGCAATAATGTCACTTTTTACTCCTGCTCTCACAAATTTGTGGAACATATTAATATTTGTGTGCTCAAGTATTTTTCTTCTCAAAATTAATGTTGATATCTACATATAAATGCATAAATATCTATGTGCATATACACTGCACTACATACACACATTTATACCTCCATATACGTTACTATACATTATATATCAGCATACCCATTTTTGTAATTTTGTATATATTACACATGTATCTACATTTTCAACGTAGTGAGTATATACTTGTATGTATGCATATACGACTGTACACCCACACAACACACACATATACTTATATACAAAATATAATTTTAATGTTATGCATGAAACTATTATATATATATATATATATATATATATATATATATATATATGTTTGTGTGTGTTTGTATGTGTGTTTGTGTGTGCGTGTGTGTTTAAATGTATTTAAAATTTTTTGATTTTGAAAATTTAATTTAAATAAAATATTATATACTATACACAATTTATAAAATATTGTAAATTCATTATATTTAAAACAAATATTTGTGTGTGCGTGTGTAAGCAGGTGTGTATGTGTGTGTGTGTGTGTGATATTATTAATGCGTAAAATAAAATTATGAATTAAATATATGAGCTTCTATTTTATTCAAATAGTTTTTTTGTTAATATTTATATTAAAATAACTATCATTATACTCATATAAATAAATGAAGTTGACATATTTGTAAATTATTTTATTTTTACAATTTGTTAAATATGAAAATATAGTTTCATAAATAGATAATAAAATTTTCTTTTTCTATATAATTTTGTTATTAAAATATTAATATCTATGATAAATTTAATTTTGTAAAAAATTTTTATTTTTAAAGTTTATCTTGTAAATTGAAACTACATCACATATATATTTTAGAAATTTTTTTATAATATTTATACAAATATTTATTTTTTTTGTTTTAAAATTTACAACATAAATTTTAACAAATGAACATTTATAATAAATCAATTTTAGTTAAATGATATTTAGTGAAAACAAAAATACAAACCCTAAACATATTAATCATAATGATTTATAAAAACATATAAAAATACTATAAAAAATACATCTAAGGTGAAAAATTTAAATTTAAGTCCTAAATATATGGGAAAAATGATAAAGATTATCAATGTCCAAAAAAACATGTATTGAATTGAGGATGAATGATATGAATGGATATTAAGTTTCTGAAGCATGTAGTTATAAATGTTGTAGATGTAATTATATATAGATTTTCATGTTATTATATATATTTAGACATATGGCTATGATAGGATTTTGAGGTTTATAATACATTTATATTAGTAAACGTTGATATACATATTGTAAATTCATTTATATATAGTTATATATATATATGTGTGTGTGTGTGGTGTGTGTGTGTTAAAAATGTTATTTTGTCTATCTATCTATATCTATCTATCTATATACTATCTATATTGAATATCTATCTAACTGTATATCTATTTATCTGTCTATCTATTTGTCAATCTGCCAATTTATGTATCTTTCAATCTATCTTTATTGTATCTGTCTATTTGCATATTTCTATATATATATATTATATTATATATATATATATATTAACTATTTATCTATATTTGGTGTGTAACTATATATCTATTTATCTATCTATCCATCTATCTATCTATTTGTTCTATCTATCTATCTATCTCACTTCTCTTATCTATCTATTAATTTATAATGTTTATCTCTCTATCTATTTAATTGTCTTAATGTCTATCTATAATCTTATCTATATTCTATCTATCGATCTCTCTTTATCTATCTACCTATTTATCTTTCTATATATCTATCTATCTATACATCTATTTGTACTTCAATCTATCTATCTACCTAATTGTCTAAATTTTGATCAATCTATCTATTTGTCAATCAATCTATTAGTGTATATGTGTATCGTCAATATGTCTATCTATCTATGTATTTTATCTATCTATCTTTGTCTGCCTATCAATATATATCTTTCTATGGTATCTAAAGTCCTATTTGTCTATCTATCCATATCTATCAATCTATCATCTACATATATATATGTATATCTATATCTATCTGTCTATATGTCATTCTATCTATATGTCTTTCGTCTATCTACATATCTATCAATAGGTCCAGCTCTCCATCTAGTAATCTCACAATCTTATGCTTTATCTATCTATCTTTTTATCTATTCATCTATATGTCAAATAAATCAATCTATCTATCTATTATCATATGTATATGTTTATATCTGTCGAACCCTCTATCTGTATATTTGTTATCTCTCTATCTATCTATATATCTAACTATAAAAAATCTATACATCTATCTAACTATCTATCTATCTATTTGTTTATTATCTATATGTCAGTCATATATCTATCAATCGATCTTTATTTGTAATGTCTATCTATTTATTTGTCTATTTGGTCTATATATATATATATATATATATATATTTCTCTATCTCTATCTCTCTCTCTATCGTCAATCTCTAAACTATCAATCTATCTGTGTGTAATTCTTCTCTATTTATTATCTGTCTATCCTCTTTTTGTCAACTTGTATATCTATCTATCTAACTTTCTTTCTCACTTTATCTCTTATCCCATTATCCATAAATGTGTATATATTATCTATCTATCTTTTTATATATCTATCTATCTATATATATATAGTTCTGTCACCTTGTATATCTGAATATCTATCTTTAGTCTATCTAAAAATATTTCTATCTTTTTGTCTATCTATATATTTATATATCTATCTCTATATCAATCTTTATTTAACTATGTACATTTCTATCTAAATATCTGTCTATTAGTCTATCTAAAAATATTTCTATCTATTTGTCTATAGTCTATTTGTCTATCTGTCTATTTGTCTATCTATCAATCTATCAATCTAATTATCTAATCTATTTATCAATCTACTTATTATCTATGTATCTATCTCTCTGCACATATCTTATTCTTTATCTGTTGATCTATCTAAATGAACATCTCTATATATGTCTATTTGTCTATCTAATATATATGTCTATCGGTCTATCTATCTATCTGTCTATTTATCTATGTGTATACCTATCTATCTATTTGATATATATCTTTCTATCTAATTATTTATCTATCTATCTAACTATCTATATTTCTATGTATCTATCTATTTCTCAATGAGTCTATTTATCTATTTGTCGATATATCTATCTATCTATTTATCAATTTATTTATCAATATATTTTGTTATTAGTCAATCTGTTTATCTCTTTATATCTATCTCAATCTAACTATCTGTCTATCTATCTATATAGAAATTATTATTTGTGTATCTATCTATTATTCTTAAATGTACCTGTCTATTTGTCTATCTTTCTATAATTATAACTATAAATCAGTCTATTTGTCCATTTGTCAATTTATCAATTTCTCTATCTATCTATTTTCCTATCTATCAATGTCAATATTTTTATTTGTTTATCTATCGATCTATCTATCTATTTATTGTGTATATATATCTTTCTATCTTTCTAATTCTTTATCTAACAAAATATCTACCTATCTATCTATCTAACTATTTATCCTTCTAATCTATCAATCTATCTGATACATCTAAAATCTGTATCTATCTATCTATCTATTGATCTATCTATATGTCTATCTTTCTCTTTATCAATTAGTCTATCTATCTATATATCTATCACTATCTGTCTATATGTCTATTTATCTCTATATCTATTTGTATATCTATCTATTGTATATCTATTTATCTATATATATATCTATTTATCTATAGTCTATTTGTGTATCTATCTATCAATCTCTATTTGTATACATATCTATCTGTCAATATCTCTATCTATCTATATGTAAATCTGTCTATCTATCTATTTATCTATATGTCTAGCTTTCCATCTTTCAATCAATCAATCTTTTGATATATATAACTAGCTATTTGTCTATTTTTTTATATGTCTATCTATCAAATTGTCTATTTTTCTATCTTTTTATCGGTCTCTTTGTCTATATGTATATCTATCTAAATTTATATCTTTCTATCTTTCTATCTATCTATGTATATGTCAATCTCTCTATCTATATATATCTTTTGTGTCTATATATATATATATCTAACTAACTAACTATCTATCTTTTTATTTGTCAATCTACAAATCTTTGTAACTATCAAACTATCTTTTATTATATCTGTCTATCTATCTATCAGACTATATGTCTTTTCTAACTATCTATCTATTTGTATATGTATATATATATATATATAACTATAACTATCTATCTATCTATTTGTCTATCGGTCTATTTGTCTATCTAACTAAATATCTGTCAATCAATTTATCTTTTATTTGTCTATGTGTATCTATCTAACTATCTTTTTTCTATCCATCTATCTATCTGTATATGTTTTTATTTGACTATTTTTCAATCTATCTAACAGCCTAATTGTCTATTTGTCTATCTATCTATCTATATATCTATCTATTTATCTATCTATCTATCTAGCATTCTTTCTATCTATCTTTCTATCTGTCTAGCTATTATACTATCTATGTATCTATCTATCTATCAATTTATCTATCAATTTATATATTTATCTATTTGTCAATCTATTTATCTATCTCTCAATCTCTCAAACTCACTATCTATCAATCTATCTATGTCTATCTATCTATCTGTCTATCTGTCTATCTATCTATATGTCTATCTAAATATCTGACTAATTATCTATGTGAATATCTGACTATTTATCTATCTGAATATCTATCTATCAATTTATATATAGATATATAGATATACATAGATATATAGATATACATAGATATGTATATATATATATATATGTATATCTATCTATCTATTTATCTATCTATCAGTCTATTTGTCTATCTCTCTAACTAACATTTTATCTATCTATCTATCTAGGAGTCTATCTATCACACTATCAATATATCATTCTCTTTGTCTATCTATATATCTATCTCTCTACCGATATCTCCATATCTCTATGTGTGTATCTGTTGAAATGTCTATATCTTTATATGTCTTATTGTCTATCTGTATATTTATGTCTATCTATCTATCTATCTAACAATCTTCCTTTCTATCTATCTATCTAACTATCTTCCTTTCAATCTATATGTGTTTCTGTCTATCTCTCTATCCATCAATCAATCTATCTATTTATCTATCTATAACTATATATGTTTATGTATATTGGTCTATATGGCAATTTGTCTATCTATCTATTTATATATCTATATGTTTATTTGTATATCTATCTATCTATCTATCGGCCTTTCTATCTATTTGTATATATGTCTATTTGATTATCTATATATTTGTCTATTTTTCTTTTTATCAATATATCTATCTATTTATCTGTCTATCTGACTATCTATCTTATATGTCTATCGTTCAATTTTGTGTATCTATATATTTATCATTCTATTTATAAATCTATTTGTCTATCTATTTAATTTTATATTTGTCTAATCTCTCCATCTATCTCTATTTATTTATCAATTTATCTATCTCTATTTATTATCAGTCTATCTTTTATCTTTCTACCTATATATTTGTGTATCTATCTATCAGTCAATTTATCTATCTATCTATCTATTTATCTATTTGTATATCTGTTATAATTCTATCTGTCTTATGCCTATTTATCTATTATCTATCTATCAGTCTATCTTTCTATCTGTTTATATATTTATCAAACTATCTATTTATCTATCTTTAGGTCTATATATCTATCTGTCTATCTATCTATTTTTTATCATTATATCTTTTTATCTATCTCTCTATCTATTTAAATATTTATTTATCTATCTATCTATTTATCTATCTATAAATGTTTTTGCTTATCTTTCTATTTGTCTATTTTTGTTTGTCTATCTATCTATCTATCTATATGTGTCTGTATGTCTATATATCTATATTTCTTTCTATCTTTATATTTATCTTTTATCTCTCTATCTATCTGTCTGTCACTTTGTTTATTTATCTTTCTATCTATTTTTAAATATGTATGTCTCTGTATTTATCTTTATGTCTATCTATCTACTATATCTAATGATCTATCTATTAGTCTATCTATCTGTCTATATATCTATTTTTTATCTAATTATTTTTCACTCTATATTTCTATCTATTTGTATCTTCTATCTATATTTGTCTATCTATCTATTTGTTCTTAAATCTATTTGTTTATCTATCTATCGCTTTATCAGTCTATTTGTCTATATGTCTATCTGTCTATCTATCTATGTGTCTATCTATCTACATATTTATCTATCTTTTTATCTATTTGACTATCTATCTATCTCTTTCTCTATTTATATATCTGTCTATCTATCTATCTATCTGTGTATCTATTATCTATAAGTCTATAGGTCAATCTATCAATCATATGTATATCTATCTATCTATCTATATATCTATCTGTCTATCAATCTATATATCTTTTTAACTATTGTCTATCTATCTATCTATCTATCTATCTGTCACCTGTCTGTCAATATATCTGTCTATCTACATATCTATCTATCTAGTTATCTATCAATTTGTGTGTGTGTGTGTGTAAATATATATATATATATATATCTATTGTTTATTGTCTATATCTATCCATTTTTTTTATATTTCTCTAACTATCTATCTATATATCTATCTATCTATATATCTATCTATCAGTCTATCTATCTATTTATTTATCTATCTATCTCTATTTGTATATCTTTCAATCTATCTATATGCCTATTTATCATTTTATATTTCTGTCTATCTTTCTATCTATCTTTATCTATCTATATTTGTATTTATCTATCTATTTGTGTATATATCTCTCTGTCTATTTTTCTATCTATGTGTTGTATATGTTTCTATCTCTCTATTTATATATCTATCTATCTATTTTTTATATCAATCTATCGATATATCTATTATTTATCTATCTTGTTGTCAATCAATCAATCAATCTTTCTATTTATCTATCTATCTATCTACTTACCCTAACTACCTATCTATCTATATGTATATCTTTCTTTCTATCTGTCTATCTGTTGTCCTATCTATTTATATATCTATCTATCTATATATTTTTCTATCTTTCTATCTATGTGTCTAGTTATTTGTTTTTTATATCTATCTATCTATCATTCTATATATTGTCTCTATGTCTATCTATGTATATGGTGTATCTATCCAATCTGTCTATCTATTTATATATTCTTCTATCACTATCTTTTTATCTCTCTATCTATTTATCTGTTTATTTGTCTATATGTCTATATATATATATATAATTATTCAATTTATTTATGTCTATCAATCTATCAATCTATCTAATTTTTTTTTGTCTATCTTTTTACCTATCAATCAATCTGTTTGTCTATCTATCTTAATCTATTGTGTACTTATGTATCGGTCTACAGTCTTTCTGTCAAATTGTCTATTTGTCAATCTTTCTTTCTATATATCGACCTATATATATATATATATATATATGGTCTTCTCTATCTATCTTTCTATCTTTCTAATGTCTATATATCTATCTAGATATCTATATATCTATCTACATGTCTATCTATCTATCTTCCTATATGTCCTATCTATCTATCTATTTATCTATATCTTTCTCTCTCTCTCTATAACTATCATTCTGTCAATTTGTATATCTATTGATAACTATCTATGTATATCAATCTATCTAACGGTGTATCTATCAATCTATCTTTTTATTTATCTATATATCTATCTATGTGTCTATATATCTATTTGTCTATCTGTATATCTAACCATCTATCTATCAGTGTTTGTTTCTATTGTCTATTTCTATATCTATCTTGCTATCTATCTATCTATTTATCTCTTTATCTTTCTATCTTTCTATCTCTCTCTAACTGCCTTTGTATCAATTTTTCTATCTTTTTTTCTATCTGAAAATCTTACTATCTATCCATTTATTTATTTATCTATCTATCTATCTATTTATCTATATATTAAGCTATATATCTATCTAATTATTTGTCTATATTTTTTATCTATATATATATCTATCTGTCTATTTATCTATTTATCTATCTATCTATTTTTCTAATTATCTATCTATATATCTTTCTATCTCTCTATATCTCAATTTGTCAATGTGTATAAATGTTTATCTCTTTATTGATCATTTGTATATCTATATATCTATCTATATGTCTAACGTATTTATTTGTATTTCTAGCTATATGTGTATATGTCCATCTATCTATGTGTATATTTGTCTAATTATCTATATCTCTATCTATCTGTCTGTTTGTCTGTTTATTTATCATTACAAGAAAAATCTCAAATAGCTAGTGAAAAATCCCTTGCTAGTGAAAATCTCAAATAGCTATATGTGTATATCTCAAATAACAAGGGAAAAATCTTTATCTATTTTAATTCGAAAACTATTTTCACTATTTTATTTTTTTTACAAAAAATTGATTACATAATTTTAAATTTTTATATTAAATTAATTAAAAACATAAACTATAAACCAATAATTTTAATTAACAAAAAATAAAAGTAGTTATCAAATAATTCTTATACAGCATGTTACATTATTAAAACAAAAACATTACAAAATTCATTATATTTTCTTTATCAATTTATCTAATGACAGTGCATAAAGTATAATCTATCCATGAAATTGACTTTGTTTTGTCTTCCCTCGCTCCTTTGGTCACCATATTTCTGCCATGACAAAGCTATCCTAGTCGCGCCGCATCATATCTAGTGAAAAATCCTTTTACATTTAAAAGCTTCATATTGGGAACAATGCAGTACCATATCCGTACAAAAATTTAAATAGTCAATCAAATCAAAATAAATAAATAAATAAGGTTCTATTTTGATAAAATATAATACTGCAGTATATATGTACATATATACTAGCATTTCACTAGTTACATATATAAAACTATAGTATATATGTACATATTTTTACCTGTAAAAAATATTTTGTTCTCAAAAATTATGCAATACAACTTATACCTTATGTATAATACTAAAATATATATATACATATATATATATACATATACATACACACACACACACACACACACACACACACACACACACACACATATATATATATATATATATATATATATATATATATATATATATATATGCATGTGTGTACATACATACATCAGCATATATGTATAGTTACATATACAGAAAAATATACATTTCATAATATATAAATGCATGTATATACAAAAGTATATTTGACTATGTATATATATAATACTGAAAACTCTTGGTATTAGGATGCCTCAATTCTTTTGTACTATATCTATTCTTATTCAATTCACCATAGTTTATATAGTGCAATTATTTTCAAAAAATTATAAATGGAATTATTAGGAACAATAACTATTAAACTCAATCTCATTATTTGTCCATCATAGAAAATCTTAGAATGATTGATGTATTAAACATGGAGCAATACTACATAAACTTATGTATGGAACTAATACTCATTCCAAATTGAGCACAATGAAGAATAATAATCTGCTTACATCACTCCGAAAAAAAAATAGCCAATTAAGTAACCTATACCTATGATGTGGCCAGGGAAGATTCTCTTGCAACCTCGGTGAATAAACTCAGCTTAACTAGATTGATGACCACAACAACATTAACAGAAACCTAGAGCTCCCTAGCCATAACATCAGATTCATTGCCAACGAGATCAATAGAAACCACAAATTCCAAAACATTAGATATCATAAATTCATAGTGCAAGGGAGGAATGACATTAGGCACCTCTGAAATGTAATAAACTACACATTTATTAATGATCTGGTATTCACTACTTGATAGAGTTACCTTTAACTCACATATCTAGAAATGCATTATCAAATTCATCATCCTTTGAGGTTTTATTCAATAATTAAAAATAAAACTTGATGACAATAAAATGAAGCATAAATATAAGCATCCAAAGCTAAAGGAAAGCACCATTCTTGTTGTACTAAGAAAAAAAACTTTTTTTTTGTTAATTTTTTGCAACAATATCAGTGTCACAATTCATTTCTTTTCAAATATGAACCATAAAAATTAAACAAATAATCAAAAACAAAATTGAATATTACAAGTCCATTTATCCACTAGTTACCTATATTTAGTTCCATTCCTAAAAAATATCAATATATTGGATTATTTAGAAAAGCAGGCCTCCAAATGAAAGTTATTCATAGAATGAACACACATCACACACAAAAAAAGAGTACCCTTAAAGCAGCCTCAATATGTGATATTTGATGCAATAGATCTCTATGTTTCTACAATTTGGGAAAGAACGAACTCATTGATGAAGTCGATGTAGTGCGGAGCTTCATTTTTGAATTGAGTGCCACCACCAAGAAAATTAAGATATTCACTGTAACTTTAACCTAATTATGATATCTCTCCACTTCTGCAAGCTTCGTATGTTGAACATTGCGGTACCATATCTGTACGAAAATTAAACCAGTCAATCAAATCAAAATAAATAAATAGATTATGTTTTGATAAATATATAATGCTACAGCATATATGTACGTATATAATAGCATTTCACTAGTTACATATATAATACTACAGTATATATATACATATATCCGGTTGTAATCAGAGATTGAGGCTACATGATGGCTCATTAACGAGCATCCATGTACAAGTCCTTGAGAGCAGCTCCTAACATCTTCTCTAAACAAGAATCAAAGATCTATGCCCAATCCAAACAACCAAATCAAATTAAAACCCAAAAAAAACAAAAAAAACAAAAATTTTCATAGCTTAATGTTGTGACGAACCTGTTACAAGCTCACAGAGAATTCAACTACTCGCCTCTTTCTTGTATTTGATGTCGTAAGCATCTTATTCAGCTCATAAAACTCTGATGCAGTAATATCCACCCTATGAAAACTTAAATAGAACAAGCATACAAGATTATTCTCGCACTAACTTATCTGGTGGCCCTGCCTGATTCAACCACACAATTTCTATTCAAATTACAAGAGACTTACTTTTTTTTGACACTTTATTCAGTGAGGAGAACAAGCTTCATCACTTCCAGAGCTTCTTTAAAATATTACTCATGCCTACTACTTCTAATATATTTATTTTTGTAATATTTATATAAATTGTGTTTATCTACATTGAGCATTATTTTTTAGAATCCTCTAATAGTTTATTTTTATTATATTAAAATACAGTTGCACTACAAAAATTCATTTATTAAACCTAAATTTTTTGTGCATAGGGATACTTAAGATTCAAATTAGAAAAGACCTTTGAGTTTGATTATTATTATCTAAATTAAAATTATCTAAAATATTAATTTCATTTTTATTTAATTTACTATGATCCATTTTATTAGAAGGAATATACATGTATATAGTAGAAGAAAAATATCTTAGTATTTCATTATACTCTCTTATATCAAAGTAAATAAAAAAAAAATACATATAATGTTCCTTACAAAATTAAATCTTCATCACAACATTTTCATTATTTCATTGTTCATTGGACAACATCACTGATATATTAGAAATTTATATAAAATTATAATTTACATATTTTAAAATATGTAATATTATAAAAATAAAATAGTAAAAATAAAAAATAGAATAAAAAAATAAAAAAAATTATTTTAACTTTCGATTTTGAAAATCATAGATAATCATACAAAGAAAAATAGAATATAAAGAAAAAATATAAATTTTTTATCTACTTATAAAAATAATTGAATTTTTAAAATTAATTTTTAAATGTTGGATTTGGACTTGATAGAATCTAAACAACTGATTGTCGATGATTAAGTAATGGCTAGAATAGCCATTGTGTCAAAATTTAATTCATTAATTAATAATCTAAAATGACTATAGGTTGTGACATGCCAACAATCCCAGATGATACATCCATCTGGCACGATTAGACCCTTATCATTTATAAAAAAGAATATAGTGCATGAGATCACATGTCGAGCTTGAATAGGAGTACACCTCGACCTAACCCATCGCATTAGTAGTTTTAAAATAAACTTGGCACGTGAGATCAGGTTGATAGTTTCAACCTAATCGGTAGCACTCGAGAATGACCTGAACATGATTGTCAACCAGGAAAAATTTGACCAGGGCAGGTTGATGATTTGGATAATGTTCGTGTTGCATGATATTGCGGCACAGGGGGCTTTCCCTCCAGGATCAGCACAGCCCATGCAAAATGGCCATGCAACTAGGCCGCTCAACATATTTCCACCTCTAATGACAGTCTTACCTTAGCAGGTTAAAATTTCAAATATTTTGATGACATGGCACCTAACTTCTGTCCCTCAAAGAACACCAAGGAAAAGAAGTTCAATTAAACTTTAAGTCAATTCACACCCATGATGCGCTACAGTACTTTTATTAATAATGACGATGTAAATGCTTAGGCGGATCTCACCCAGTCAGTTTTGTGTATTCCAAGTTCAATATGTGGCCTTGTTCCTTTGGCCTCAAAAGGCACTACGCTACATTTCATCCAGAGCAAAATAGAATTATTTTATCATATTGACAATCCTTATAAATAGAAATTTAATTAGAGTTTAAGTGCTTAATGAAAATGCCCATTGATAAAAACCTTCTTGAGAACCTCCATTATTGTGACACCATGTATCTCATACTTTAGCATGCTTCCTCTCTCAAGAGATCTCTAACCCTTGATCAAAGGGAATCAATAAGCAAATATTGACAGAAAGAAAATATACCACTCAATGTAAGAAATAAACAAAACACAAATGAATGCTTACTTCTTGCAAAATGTTGCTATATGTATCACCTTCTAGAGCTCCTCAATCATGTAGTAACCTACAAGAAAATCAAAATGCACAACATAGTAAATAACAAAATTAAATAAATGACATCCAAGAAAAAAGCAGAATTTACCCACCCCAACTTTAACTAGGTCTTCGAACGCGGTTCCAAGGCCACAACACCTACAGCTTTATCAAGAAGAGAAACAAGTAAATTTGCTAGCAGCATGTGAATCCTTGGCATATGCTCTCAACCCATCTTAATCTATAACAAGAACTGAGACAAAAATTATGAGCTGACATTAAAATAGTATGATAGATATCATATATGAACTGAATTGATATGTTCTTGTTACACATTGTCCTGAACAATTCAGAGTTGTTTAGTTTAATAGAAATACTAAACAAAGTTAGGTAGCAGTTTAAAAAGGCATGGAGGCGAGATGTAAAACAAACATATTTAACAACAGTATAATAAATAGAATCAAAGATGCGAGTGACAAATTACCTGGACAAATAGTTCAAGACTATTTTCCTATAGGAAAGAGATCCATGGTATGATCAAACAAACACATGCGCTCTACTCCCAAGCTTTCGGCATCAAAAACAATGGCATATCTCTTCAACTCCCATGTTTTTTTGTGACCCATCTCATAATATCCATGATTAGGCATGAGGAACAACACAAACACCACCACCAAGAAAACCTAGTTTTTTATTTATGGTAGTATATTTCACTAATATAGTAAATTTTTCCGCTATATAAAAGATGATACATGCTTTGATTATAGATGAAAAACTGGCACAATTGACTATCTTCTCTACCCATATAATAATAAAATTGATGTTAACCAAATTTTGTTTTCCAAAACCATCAATTTCATTCACCATCCAACCTTCAAGGAATCGGAACAACATTCAAAGTTACATATTCCAATATTGGTATAGTAATCGAATATTTCTAGAAAGTGATGTGAATTCATTGCACATGTTGATAAAATGAAAATCAGGTGCTCTTGTTCAACATTTTGATCATCTGATAGAAATAGTCCCACATAAACTATGCATCAAAGAAAGCAAACTTCTATAATAGAAAAAAAGTGTTTCAGGTTTAGGTAAACAAACTTGAAAGTGAACCAATATATTGCTAGAGTATGAAATAGTCATCTTTATCCCCACCAACTGTCATATTCATAATTGTGATTCCTTCTTCATCACACAATTATGCACAAGATTGCTTTAAATATTGCAAGGCAACACTGCAATTAGCCAATTTTTTCTTGAATTCTAATGGAGCCACAATTTTCTACCGCACAATTGACTCATGGATGAGACTTTAAGTTTATTTTCTACATAGGGTACCATGAGTGACAGAAAGAATGAACCAAGAGAATAGATGGATTATTAGTTATGAGCTGCATTGTGCGACAAAGTCGCACCCCATCATGAAGTTAACCAAATAAGTTTTCATTTGAAGTCATACTTAACAAGAAATCCCTACCATTTCTTAAGCAATTAGCCACTGATATAAGTTGACAGATAATCTATATAGGTTGCATGAATTATAATGTAGTCGGTACCAGAAGCTTGTTATAAATGGATTATATACCTACTCAAATGTAGTTTACACCCAATTTCCACTAAATGTGAAAGAAGATTACCTTCTCCATGCATTACATCTGATGACAGAAAATCTAAGCACAACATTGAAGAAAGAATGTCAGCCATTAGCAAATAGATGCCATGAGAAAATGCATTTTCTTCAACAGATCATTCTTATTGTACCATTAATGACTTGACGTCTAGACTTGATGCTAGATTGGGCCATAAAAAAAGGAGGAGAACCTCTGTCTTGTCCATCGATACCATAGTTCAAAGGTAGGAAGCTTTGGGATTTAGCTCTGTCGAGTACAAGGACTAGCAACAAAAACCTCTTTAATATGATGTTGCCTAGTTGTTCACAGTAACCTAGTCGATACAATCTTTCAACCGTATTGTTATATGCATAAGCTTTGGCAAGTGAATCATGAGAGAAGAAATATTTTGTGATTACCAATTTCAAGAAAGAAATTTTTTGATCTGAATTGGATTCTCCATTTGGCAGCAAGGAGTCGGCACCAAAATCATGTATAGACCGATTCTAAGCAAGCTAGGTTGTAATGTAGATAATAAAATAGGGTAGTGTAACTTTTAAGAACTAGCATGGCTTTCCTTTCAATCCAACATCTATTATAATAGGGTAGTGTGACTTCATCATTACCTCTCTCCATCAATATTCTACGAAGCAGATAATAAAATTTACTCCACTACTTGGAAATGAAAGCTGTAATGTAGCACTTCTCTTGAGTTAATAAACAAGAATGAATGTCGATGAAAGTGCAAGTTATGGTTAGATTCTGACCTTAACAACATTGCCCATGACACTGAAAACCTCATTATAGTGGATGAAATCCAAATGAGCTTCCATCCTCTACTTCAAACAGCAAAACTACAGACATCCTTCGGAGAATTTTAGAGTGTACCATACAAAACTTTCAAACTCAACGAAGCATCCTTCTCATTGTCTGACTCCTCCCATAGGCTTCCACGTTAAATCATAGCATCAAAGAAACTTTTATAGTAAGCCGATGACAATATTTTACAGAATTGATTTTGGAATATTCAAAGGATGGCCGAGGCATGATAAATGAAAGCGGAAAAACAAAGGATAGAAATGATGAATGTGATGATACCAATACAAATGATGATGGAAAGGCGTGGTGCCACTGTATCGAATAGGCATCGCACAAATAAAAGTGAGGAGCAATGACATCTCTCTGGTACTATTGAAAATATCAAAAAACAAGGCAACCACACCCCATTTTTTATGATGGAAACCAATTGGGTAATTTTTGATGACTTATACCATGCCAAATTCAAGAAAATTAATATTATGGACAAAAAATTGTATTATGTTGCAAAAATGAAAAAAAATTACATTTATATGCTTAAATTATAGAAACCAATTTTATCCTTTCCCAATGATGTCAATTAAAAATTTTATATATTTAAATTTTTTAGAATTCATATTAATTTTTATGAAGATAATATGAAATAATTTTAAAGACTTAAAATTCATATCATTTGATATAATTTATAATTTATAAAATTCTAAAATTTCTTAAAGTGAGAAGATTATTAAAAAAAAGTTATATTTATTATTTTAATAAAGAAGAAATATTAAAAGCTAATAATAAAATCTTGCTCAATTATTTAATTATTATTAATTCCAGTAGGTATAAAGATCTATGTATTTATCTTTAAATATCAATTTATTTCTTTTAAAGTTAATGAAAATTTTAAAATTATTTGTATACGTAAAATTTTCAAATTTTTAGTAATTATTTTTTTAAAAGTTTTCTATAATCAATAAACTATAATTTTTAACGTAAAAAAAATAATATTTACTAGTTTATTCGTTACTTCAGATATTTTTGTGAATATTTTTTATTTAATTATATAATAATTATTTTAGCTTTTTATTAGTAGAAATTTAATGTATGTTCATTTATTTTTAAAATATCTTAAAAATTATTATAATTATAAAATTAATTTATTATTTAATGTTTTTAATACAAATTTTAAATTTCATAAATTAAAATTTTAAAAAATTTTAGTATAATTTTTACAAATTTTATAATCATTAAAATAGTATTATTATCTTATTAATATAATTTTTTTTGTATTTATATATTTTGAAAGTATTATTTATAATAACCTATTTTTATAATTATACGAGGGAGAATATGTTTTTAATGGATGGGTCATTTATAGACAATGGCATATGTACCTTTATTATAAAAAATAAAATAAAGTATTAAAACAAATAAATTATTAAAACAAATTTAAATCATAAAAGATTATTAATGAAAATATCTTGAGCCAAATAGCTATGGAAAAATCCCTAACTAAATGCATATATTTTGTGAAAAATAGAATTTAAAAAATAAATGCTTGCAATTAAATATAAATAGTAAAAAATTCAGAATATTATTTTGTGATGAATTTTTCTCGGTTTAATTAGCTAGGGATACTCCATCACTAAATCCGTTGCTAAGTTTCTAGCTTTTCTTTACATGAAATCTACGATAATATTAGCGACCGAAAGTTTTTCAATCGAAAATTTTTATCGTTAATCCATCACTAATTCATCACTAATCCATACCTTATTTTTAATTCAATATAAAATCAAAAATCTTTTGCAAGCCCTAGCTAATCCCTTACTATTTAGCTAGCGATTTTACTTAGCTAAATTTCTCGAGCTAAACTGACATTTTCTTATAGTAATATATCTTTCTAATTATATATCTATCTATATGTCTGTCTATCTTTCTGTCTATTTATCTACCTATCTATTGTCTATTTATGTATCTATCTATCTTTCTGTCTGTCTGTCTGTCTATCTGTCTATCTATCAATCTATCTATTTGTTTTAAGTATCAATCTATCTATTTTTCTATCAATTTTACTACCTTTTATCTTTATTTCGATCAATTTATATATCTATCTTTCTTTTTATCAATCTATCTATATATCTATCTATCTATATATCTATATGTCTATCTATCTGTCTATTTATCTATTTAATAATCTAGATATCTGTCTATCTGTCTATATATGTATGTATGTATCTATCTATTTATCTATTATTAATTATCTATCTATTATTATCATCTGTCTTCTATCTATCTGTCTTCTATCTATCTATTTGTCTCTCAATCTGTCTAATAATACTCCTTTCAATCTGTTTATCATTCTGTCTATCAATTTGAGTATTAATATATCTATCAAACTTTCTATCAATATGTCTAGTAATCTGACTTTAATAATCTATCTATCATCTATATATATTGACCTATCTATCTATCTATCAATATATCTATCTATCTATTTATAACTATGTGTCTATTTATCTTTCTATATATCTATCTATTTGATACATCTGGTTATCTATCTATTTCTATCAATTTCTATCTATCTATTCTATCTATAGTCTATCTTTTATTTTTTTTGAC
Source organism: Sapria himalayana (assembly GCA_029783825.1). Classification (NCBI taxonomy): domain Eukaryota; kingdom Viridiplantae; phylum Streptophyta; class Magnoliopsida; order Malpighiales; family Rafflesiaceae; genus Sapria; species Sapria himalayana. The sequence goes on from JAREIK010001217.1 coordinate 63,643, forward strand.
TTAGTTGGTCTATCTATCTATCTATCTATGTGTCTATCTACTTATCTATCTATCTATCTATCTCTATGTCTATATATCTGTCTTTCTATCTATCTATCTATCAAACAATCAATCTATCTTTCTATCTAACTATCTATTTATTTATCTGTCTATCTATCTATCTAACTATATGTCTATCTAACTAACTATCTGTCTATTTGTCTATATATTTGTCTATCTATCTGTCTATCTATGTGTGTTTATATCTATATCTATCTATCTCTCTATCTCTCTATCTATCTCTTTATCTATTTCTCTACCTATCTATTATTCTAGCTATCTATCTATCTGTCTATCTATCAATATGTATATCTATTTATCTATCTATATATTTGTCTATCTATGTACCTACATATCTATCTATATATTCTATCTATCTTTCTATCTTTCTATCTATCTAACTTTCTATCTATCTATTTGTATTTTTATATGTCTATCTATTAGTCTTTATATATATCATATGTCTATATACTAATATATAATATAATATAATATATTATATATATATATATATATATTATGTCTATATATGTTTCTTTCTTTCGTGTCTATTTTCTATATATCAGGTCTATTTATCTATCTGACTATCATCTATGTATCTATCATCTATCTATCTGTCTGTATGCATGTCTACCTATTTGTTTGTTTATCTATTTGTATTTCAATTTGCCTTTTTTACTTATCTTATAATCTATCGATCTATTTGTCTATTTCTCAATAATATATATATCTATCTATTGTCTATCTATAGGTCTATCAATTTGTTTATTTACTATCTATGATATGTTTATCATTCTATAACCATCTATCAATTTTTTATTCTATTAATCAGTCTATCTGTCTATCAATTTGTCTATCAATTTCTCTATAAATTTGTATATCAATTTGCCTATCAATCTATATATCAAAATTTTATCCTGTCTATCAATCTATCTATCAATTTTTCTATCTATCTGTTTATCTATTTTTCTAATTTTTATCTATTAATCTATCAATCATCAATCAATCAATCTATTTATCTATCTATCTGTCTATCTGCCTGTCTATCTATCATCTTTTTATTTGTCTATTTATCTGTCTATCTATTTTTCTATCTATTTATTATATCTATCTATCTATCTATTAATATATCTATCTGTCGATCTATCTTTCTATATATCTATTTGTCTATCATCTATTTATCTATCTATCCATTTATCTATATCTATCTATTTGTCTATCATTTATTATCTGTCTAATCTATCTAATAATCAATCTATATACTATATTTTATCTATCTATCTATTTATCTATCTATCAATCTATCTATCTATTTCCTATCTATCTATCTATCTGTCTATCTATCTATCTATCAAATATCGATCAATTTATCTGTCTATCAATTTATCTCTCAATCTGTCTATCAATCTCTCATTTTATCTATTTATCATTCTGTCTATCATTTTGTCTATCTATCTTTCTATATGTCTATCTATCTATCTATTTGTCTATTTATCTATCTTTATATTTGGCTATCTATATTTCTACCTACCTACCTATCTATACGTCTATTAATCTTTCAATCTATGTATTTATAAATCTATCTATAAATCCATCTTTCAAACTATCTATCTATTTTTCTATGAATCTATTTGTTTATTTATTTATTTATTTGTCTGATATTTATTTTTCTATCTATATGTTTGTCTCCATGCCTGCCTGATTGTTTGACATTTTGAATGTGTTCCTTTCAGTCTATCTATCTATCTATCTGTTTGTCTTTATATTTTTATATCTATTTGTTTGTATATCTGTTTATTTGTTTATATGTCTATTTCTCTATCACTACCAAAAAAAAAAGCCTAAGTGGCTAGGGAAAGTTCCCTACTATTTAGGCTTATTCCATCACTAAAATAGAATAATAATGCATTTACAATAGAAAATTATCCCAAGCTAAAGTGCTCGTCGCAAA